>JACXVL010000012.1:113685-404208 GCA_014898675.1 Athelia sp. TMB | reverse complement strand
GTGCTCAATCCAGCTTCCTGATTTCGCTTCTAGATTGCCTATACTGTCTGCCTTCGTCCTATAGCCTTTAACATAATGGACTCGTACCTGCCACGCTTGCGATGGCCCACTGCCCCAGTTACTGCAGGCCTGGACAACCTCGAGAAATGGTATCGGACAACTGATGATTCGGATGCATATTTTGCATGCATGGGTATGTGCTTGTATTTTTGCCTCCGATATAAGCATCACCAATTGACAATTGCTAGTACTTGATCCACCCCCAGTGGTAACATTTTGCCAAACACCCTGGCTGTTACCAGGAAAACCTTTTGCAAATTCACTGACTATTACCATAGCGTGGCGTGAGAGGCTCCTGCCTGTAACAGCAAGCAATAGCCACCACTCTGACATTTGACAGCAGCGCGACCAAAACGGTGGGCAAGTGGCAGTGTCTTGTAATAGACAAATTCCAGTATAATTTGGCACCAAATGACATTATATTTGGGGCGAGCGAATTGCTAATCAAGTCAGGGATCTAATCATACAAGTAATCTAATCTCTAGGCCATAATAGTTTCCTCCAGTCCCTCCAGTCGGGATCCTGCGGCAATAGCCTCCCGTACTGCCTTGACCTCCGTCTCCGCCCACTTGGTCTGGAAGCTGAGGGCGATATCATCACATAATTGGGCCTGGCGGTGCGCGTACGCTCTCATACCGTCAGATACGTCACGAGCAACCCCGTCCCATGAGTATGGCTGCCGCCGCCACCATGCCGCTCGCCAACGGAGAAACCGGAGCACACGCCGCATCTCTTCTACTAGCAGCTGTACCTCTTCCGACCACCGATGCTTGCGGGCTCGTGCTTTCAGATACTCACGCCGGACAGCTATGTATGAATTAGATCTGGGTAAATGACAGATGAAACGGATAGTGCACTTACAGTCATGTAGACCACCAGACTCAGGTGCGGATCCGCCTACCCAGATCCATGAAAGAATCTTTGTACTTTCCCCAGGCTTTTTCTTCTTCAGTGAGCGAGGCCCACCACTCCCACCGGCCCGGCTCATTCTGCGGGTGGCTTCGTAGTCGGGCGCATCCTCCTCGGCATCTAATGTCAAATGCTCCTCGAGGAGCACTCGAAAAGTCGTCGCGTGATCCTCCAAAGCCCCGAGCTCCAGTATTGCCTCACGGGAACGCGTGTACTTCTTGTGCTGTGCGATGATACGATCTCCTACACTGCCAATGAGAGTCCGCGCACGCGTTGTCTTGTTTTGTCCGGTGGAGTTCTTGTTGCGGCGATTGATGAGGTGCTTTTTCGAATGCAGATAGGAGCGTATGGCGTTGAGGGCTTCATGACATTGCGCGACACGCAGTTGAAGCTCCATCGCTGGAAGCCTGCCGTCGCAGCCGGTACGGCGATCGTCGGCAGAAAGTTCCGAGGGAAGCCAGAGCTTCGCATCCTCTGCGAGAGGCCGAGGAAGCTGGCGAGCTTCGCGATCATCTTCCTGCGCCACGACACGTGCATGCGCGCGGGGCATGAGTATACGCTGGGCTTCGCGAAACTGGCGTATTTTGCGCCAGAGTTGTATGCGGCGATCTTCGAGGAGGCTTTTTTGATTCGCTGTGAGTGTCATCTCGCTAGACGCTTCCACAATGATTTGATGCCTAGATTATTGTGAGGGAAAGCAATGAAAAGGAACGATGGCCACGTACTGCAGATGCTCGATATGCAGGCCAAGAGACAGAAACGAGCTGGCCGTGACGGCTTGGTCACTAGATTGGCCTGCGTGCATCTCTTCGGTTTCTTGGCGCTTCAGCTCGAGGCGAACTTGAGCCTCTGTAATAATACCTAACCATAAACTTGTTAGTAGAATATCATTTGATGAAAGAAAGTCCGTACCTTCACGGGGCAACTCATACGGATTGGGGGATGGGTGATCTGTGTTGCGATTTTTTTCCCACTCGGTCACCTGGTTGATCCAGACACTGGCTTGGCTATGGTTAACTGTCGCGCGGACCTCTTTGAATGCTGATATCTGCACGTCGCGCTCCTCTTTTGCGACTATCAGTTTCCGAGATAGTGTATCACCTGCCAAATCAATTAGTCTGAGCTCCGACTGGCATAAAGACCAAAAAAGCGTACCATGCGCGAGATTACGCTCCCAATTATGATGGCCAATAATATCATCCAGGGAATCATGACGATTGCCCTGTCCCATTTCCTTCAAACTCGAGGCGTGGGGGTTCATATGTGACCACCCGCGCTCAATACCCTCGCCGTCTGTATGTCCCACCCCTGGCACATAACGCAGTGAATGAGTCATGCGGCATTTATCTTCGTGGGCGGCGGCATGCCATACTGGGACTCCTGCGCTGACGCGCTCGTGGAATGGAGTTAGGTCGGTGCAGATGGGGTGCAGCGCTGGCGGTATGTTTTGAATGCGCTTAGCTAAATTAATTTTCCATTGGCAGACGATGTCATACGAAATTGTCAGGAGGAGCGTAATGCCCAAGATGGACGAGAAGAATATATAATCCATATTAGCATATCTTTGGGAGTCCGATCAGCATAGTTTAAAGACCTGAAAGACATGGCACTCACCGCTCGCCCTTCTGAAGGTCGCCAACGCCGCCCGGACGAAAAACTTCGTGGCGAGCACACATGCACGCTCCGACTCCTGAAGTACGCAACCCAGTCGTAACTTTTGAGTCTTTTTGCAAGAGCGCAGCGAATGCGATGCACGTTGTTATCTAAAGAATGGATCAGCTCCGCGTCTCCTCGCCGAGAAGCAAAGGCTCACATCTTTTTCACTGACGTAGTTCTTTAGATGGTCCTTGTAGGGCCCTGGCTCAACCGTGTACGCCCACCCGGGTCCAAGTTCAGGGTCATCACGCTCGCCGGTGATGAGACGATTGGTCAGACGAAAATTTGCGTCCATCGCTAGGATGAGCATATAAAGAAACCTTCACGCAATGAGAAACCGGCGAGACGAACGAACATTGAGGAAACTTACTTATATCGGTCGTCTACATCCGCCCAATTGGGAGGAATATTGATTGTTTCGTGGGGGCATGCCCAGCATAGCACCGCACATCCCCCCGGCGCCGTGGCGGCCACACCCGCTGGGTCGTGACCTCTGCCAGAGCGTTTCAGCCGCTTAAGGAATGCATATTGTCGAAACATGCGGCCAATAGCTTTTTGGCGGTCCTAAAGATGTTAGACGCGTCAGTGTGGGTAGGAGGGGAAGGGTATTTGAAGTACGCACCGGAGGCACCACTACGTTTGCGGTGTCTGTGCGTTTACCGACTGCGGCGACGAAGTCGTGCACGTTGAGTGCACCTTTCAGGTTCAGGAGATGGTATTCTTCCAGCACAGCTAATGTTGCGCAGGTCTGCGGATCGGTAACAGAAGCCGGGTACCATCCAGCTTGTAGCATTTGCAAGTGCTTGTTAGCGACGAGAGCCCGCTCACAACCACAGAAGTTGACAGTGATTGAGTGAATGCCGTGGCTGTCAATGACTGTCATTTCATGACCTGCGTTGGGGACGTGGCAGACATCATGGGAGTGACCAAGCTGCACGACGAGACCCATGGAGCGTAAAGTCCTTGTCTTCCAATAATACCCGTTCCATTCCTAAGATCAAGTGTGAGAAGGCAGCCCACAGAACGAATGGGGCTCATACCTCCGTCCGGTGAACTGGCATGCGCCTATGGCGAGTCACGCAGCATTTACTGCATTCAACGCAGTCACCGACACAGTCGCGGCAGCGCGCCAGAAATATTGGAGGTGATTGGACGCCCAGAGGTGGTTGGACGTCCTCCATTGGCACAACAGCACGCTCCGTGTCAGGAAGAGGAATGGGCTCTTTACAAGTTGCGCAGACGGGGCCATGGCGATGTTCCCCCAGGCCGTCGTGGCGTAGGAACTCACGCAGGAATTCCGTGACGTGGTCAGCCTTCCATATCTGCATGGGGTAATCCTGTGCGCCAGTCTCAGTCCAATATGCCATACAGAACATAGAGGGAGCAAAGACTTACGGAACTGAGATACCTCGCGCGACGCTGTACAGCTACAACATTGACGACGACACCAGATGGTGGTGGCTCTGTCCCTTCCACCGTGCCGTCGGTCTGGTCTTCTTGCTCGTCTACTTGCTCAGTAGCAATGCCAGGTGTCCAATCAGCGAAGTCATCTTCTAAAGACTTTGGGTCGATGCATTGTCGTTTGCTCTTGCGCTTTTTCGTAGGACTTGGGGTGTTGCGAGTAAGACGTGAACCATCACGAGAAGGGTACAGAGAGACATCCGCCGTAGGTTTACTTGAGAGGCCAGGGAGGAGTATGTGGTTGGGAGGTCGACCTCCTCGGCGCCCTGGTGCAGACATGTGTAGTCATGAATCACAAAAGAGGCAACAAGGCTGTGCGAATAATCACAGGACGCGTAAACGGTGGTAGGGTTAGGGTTAGAAAGAACTAAACACATAAATCAAGCAGAACACATTCCATCGCAAGATCAAGAAAAAAAATTGGCATTACGACACCGTATATACAACATTGGAATATTAATCAAACTATACTAGCATAGCTTCGCCTGAGATGCCTTGTATATTTCACAAATCGTACTGTCATAGTTTCGGCCTCCAAACGCTTGACACCTCGAACAAAAAAGACTCCGTTACAGTGAATGCCTCACTGAGGAAACAGAACCTCCCCTTTGCGAGGTGGAGGATGAGCGAGCGGAAGGGGATACCAAAGCATTAACCTGACCAAAAACTGTCAGAGAGCATCCCCCGACACAACTTCAATACTTACACGTGCCCACATCCTCTCGATAGCCTCACCATCACTCTGTGGCCGCAAACTAGCAAGACAAGCAGTGTCATAGCTCATACTTACATTGGGTAAACCCCCCAGTGTGTAGTCAAACAGCGCACTACCCATTCTGTTAGGGAAATGAGTCAGGCTTGAGATACATGTACAACGCTGGTGCTTACCTTTCCCCGTTGACTAGCGGATCACGTAGTTGGGAGCAGTCAGATGCATTCGTAGTAGAGGAGACTGTGGCAGCCATGTGAGTAAGAGGAAGAAAGTGGGGGGGGATGCGGCGGTGGGCGGCATGGGTTTATATAATGTGCGCGGTTTGCGCACGGACCACGAGTTAGGGCAGGCGCAACGTACCAGTCCACTGGGACGCCGCGTCAGCCATTCCACCTCGCCCCAGCGCTTCCACATGTCTCACAACGCATCACAGCGCCTCAATACCAATCCCGCTCCTGCTTCCCCTCTCTCCCGAACACCCACTAGAGCTCTTGCATCGAGACATCTCCAACATCCCGAAGAGCATGGTGCCGCCGCACAACGCCTAGCCAATAGGTTACGTGAACTCGATGATCAACAACAAGATCTAGAAACAAGGGAAGAGGATTTGGCATACAGGGAGAGCGCTCTCGACGCGCGCGACAGGCATCTCAATACCCAGAACAAACGCTTCCAAGCACGTAAGGCTGAACTCCGACGTCGAGAACAGCAGTTCCAAGAACAGGTCCAGCGCCGAGAACACGATCTCGCTCTACGCGAGGATGCAGTTCTGCAACGGGAGATAGAGGT
The DNA here is from genome assembly GCA_014898675.1 of Athelia sp. TMB. NCBI lineage: Eukaryota > Fungi > Basidiomycota > Agaricomycetes > Atheliales > Atheliaceae > Athelia > Athelia sp. TMB. Next base: position 398,621 of record JACXVL010000012.1, on the reverse strand, counting down.
CGAGGCGCGTGAGATGGAGTGGCTTGAGGGCAGTTTAGACAGGGACGAGCTGTCTGACCAGTTTGACGAATTAGCTGTCGCACCATCATCATCCACTGCTGTGTCTTCTGAGTCCAGCTTCACCGTGGATAGTCGCCCTGCAACACCGCCACCTGTCGAGAGTCGAGACAATCGCCATTACGTGGTCAGCTCTCCGACAGTGCAAGGTGAAGTATACGGGTGGTAAGTTGTGCGATGTTCCGTTTGACAGCAGCCTCACAATTTGCAGGTCCACCGCTGGCAAAGCAACAGCTGGCCAGCCCAACGCATTCGCTAGGCGCACGACTCCACTGCCACGCCCCCATTCCCCTCCTAAGAAGTTCTTTACCATCATCAGGGGGTTGCGCACTGGCGTATACCAAGCACGATGGCATCAGATAGAAACTTGGGTGACCAAGATACCGGCGCCCATCTTTAAGGGCCATCCGACGAAGAAGTTAGCCCTGCTCGATTACTACGTGGGATGCGACCTTGAGATTGTGGATGAATATGCACGCCCCACCGATTTGCCACCTTTGGAAAATTCTCACCTGCCCAATCTTATCACGGCCATCCCCACACGTCAAGAGATCGCTCAGTTCATCGCAAACACCCCGATCCCCGCTAATGCCACTTGGTATGCAGTGTTCCAAGGTATTCGTACAGGCGTATTCCCGCTCTGGTAAGATTAGTTTCTGTGTTCGTGTCCTCGGAACACACCTTGACAAACTTGTTAGGAGTATTGCAGCCAGCTTGACCCATGGCCTTCCGCCTGCCGTTCATCAATGCTATACAACAAAAGAGGCAGCTGTCAATGCATACCGGAATGCTCTGAGCCGAGGCAACGTTCGAGAATTGGAGATGGGAAGGCCTTACATATATGGGAGTACTTAAATTAGCTATACCCGAAATCACCTTTTTGTATTCGGTTCAATGAGATGTGTCTTCAATGCTCTTATTTTGAGGCATTGTGATTCGATCGCACAGCGAGTATGAATTGCAGGTAGCCGGATGTGACCGCAGATAGCACGAATTCGAAGTGGCGAGCGATTCAAAGTCTGTGACTCGCGGCGGTTGCAAGCACGGCGGTGGCCTTACAGGCTGTCTGACGGTCAGCAATAATTAGTAGCAGCGCGTGTGACCATGAGATGCGAACGTCCCGCCCTCGGCAGCATGAGTTCTTATACAACAATAACAGACGATAAATAATAACACGTGTAGGACGAGTCTCAGGCTTTCAGATACAGAGTCAGACGGTACTAGGCAGATCTGGCCCAGTTTGTTCGGAACTCACAAATTCTCTCGCTCATGTCAATCGTGCAATTATACTACAGCATATCCTTATACGAATGCTTGACGGCACTGTGTTCCTAGCTTCCACACTTCCGACTGTGATCGTACGGCGAAACTGGCAGCACTTAGATTTGTAGTATATGTAGAAGCTTAACCCGAAGGCAATCCAGGTTGCGTGACTCGCGATTGTTCAGGTCTTGCTCTGCTTCCGTGATTATTCGACCGCATTGCTCCTTACCAGTGAGTGTAAGTTCTCGCGATCGACATCGATTCAAAGATCCAATGCTGGAAATCAAGGATAGCGAAAAGATTCAACAGAAAGCATCGACGGGAGACAATGCTTATACGTACCTTCGCAAGACTGTCTGATCTTTAATTTGTGTATGCTCATATCGGACTCGAGTCATCTTCAAACAGCGGAATGGAAGAATGATTTTCTGCGTACTGTGCCAGACTGATCAGTTCACGGGCAACTCGAACTCAGCTTACCGGCGCCTACACGCCGATCATCGTGTTTGCCTTCAACCCAACATCTTACCCTCGGCTGAATGCCTTTATCTCTCCCTACTCGGACACCTGTTCTTTTTATTTCTTTTTACCTGGAAGGTGCTACGCGGCGACACATAAAGTAAGTCTGTCAATCTCTTTATCACTTATGGCATGTGTTAGGTCTGTGGGGCTGCCTTCCTGGCTCGCAGATCTGTTGTGCTCGCAATGTCGATCCTCCGTCGTGACAAGCTGATACGGCTCGCGCTCTTGTCTGTATCACTGAACACTCGGAACGGTAGGTGATTAGCATGGCCTCAGAGCATGACACTGAATCATGTTCCGGACGCGCCCGGGGCGCGATGTCTCTGTCTTGGCCCCACTTTCCGTCGGTTCAGACTGCGCTATCGATATCCAATGGTCTTATTCATCTCACAAGATGGCGAGAGCTCCCCTCTTTCCCCATTGCCATAAGCGCCCACGTCACCGATCCCCTCCAAATCCCTTGGCTCGCTTTATTGGTGCTCAAGGTCAAGCACCCTTCCAAAGTGCTCGCACACACATTAAAAATTCTCATGTGAGCGCTGCGCGACACCGCAACCGACAAGCACAGTACGGACGCTCACTGAACACCCAAGGTTAAGCAAAACTTGCCGAGGAGCCGCTCGCGATGTAGAGCCGCTTTATGTAAAGGCGATGAAAGATCAGCCTATCATGACAACGGAATAGGTTGACCGCCGGGGACACTGCTCGACTTAGCCGTGGCCCGCATTTACGAGCTACTGGTTGGCCTTCCGTTTCTTCAAGTACTCATCGCTCAATCCTCTTGAATCACAACTAATACAAGTACAACTTAGGAGTAGATGGACCGCACCGCCCGCCACACTGTCGCGATTCTTGACCGCCGCTGGACGCAGTTACATGCCCCTCTCTCCTCAATCTGAATTCCAAGCTGGAGGAGTTGATCTAGGATTGTGAAAAGGTTTTCACGGTTGAGACTGGCAATGCGTCCCATGGACTCATACATACATATATTGTTGTATCATTAGTAAGGCACTACTCGGTGAACCATAATTTTTCGCTCCTGGTAACAGCCATATAATTGCAACCGAAATGCCGCCTCTCGCTGGCTAGTACCATATTTACTTATTCTACAACCACCACCCCCTCCTTCAGCTTGTGCTATTTGGTGGCCCTCATCATCGTTCGTATATATTCTATATTGCTGTCAGAAAGCCGAATTTTCAACTGCAGGTACTGTAAAAATCTTTTGGCGGCCATTATTTTCACTTATGCTTTCGATCCTCAGACACCACTTCGAATATTTTTCCCCCAGCAATGGCGAAGACAAAAGGGAGCAAAAAGCAGTACTACAAACGTATGGCGAAGCACGAACACCAGACATTCCGTCTTTGGGCTGAAGGAGCTTGCGAAACGCTTCTCACACCGCACATCGCACCCTACGCGGACGCATTATCACGCTCGTGGGTGCACGAGCGTGATTACATAGCAAATGTGCAGAACCACTATCATCGAGCCGTGCCCTGGCGTTTGCCCGACCACGAAGAGCCACCGCTACCACTCCCTGATTACGAACCAAGCTGGGTACCACCACGCGAACAACTTACAGAGGAGGAGCAGAAGCTAAAATCGGAGGTTATCGCAAGGAGGAACAAGGTAAGTGCAATGCGCACATATTTGCTCTCACAATGCAGTAGCTCATGTAGATTTTACCAAGGCAATTCGTCGCTGGCTCAAATATCGCGCCAGAAAATATACCAAACTCGCGTCAATGAAACCAGATACTAGCCCAGATGACAACCCATTCGCCGCCCTACTGGCCAAGTTATCTGGAGTTGGTTCGCCCCCAAAGCGTGCTCGTCAAGCCTGGCAGCAGTTCATGCATGAACGGAATGACGAAGTCATCGTCCCTGCTGTTGCGGCTGAGTAGGAAGCGAAGCGAGCCAGGGGGCTCACTCCAGCCGATCGAAACGACATGCCTTTCCGTGCAACTATCGCCCGCGGACTTTTCGAGCAACTGTCGGCCACAGAGAAGGCCACCTACACACGAAACACCAAGAAAGCCAAAGAAAATGCAATAAAAGAGTATCACGAGGCCGTAGAACGCGCACTTTCACAGACAAATCGATCGCCAGACCAGCGCCAGCGGTAAGTACTTCGCTTATACTTCAATTTCGCCTTTCTGATCAAAGATTTACAGATGTCTCGACAATTTGGCGGCATTTATGGGTCCCATCCTTCAAGGAGTAAAGGATATGACTGGCTACAACTGGGTGCTATTGGGTGGAGGCCCGAACCCACGGGCTAGTGGAGAGATAGGCACTGTACAGTACGTGCCAATACCCATAATCCCGGGGGAAAAGTTCTAATTACTATACAGCTTGAACGCAGGCCTAAACTTGGCTCCAGTACCTATGTATTAGCGTCAGTGGGATCAAACTCAGTTCGATGAGGGGGTCATATCATTCTATAAGGAATACTTGGAAACATGTTTCAGTACGTGTTCTATTACTACGCAATTCCACTGTTTACTGACAACTTGTCTCAGATGCGGAGGACTGCGCAGCCGCCGCATTGCCTGCTGGGTCTTTGGATGGTGCCGAGTACACTGTACCCCCCCGCCCCGACAACGACTCTTCAAGCGAGTCTTCCAGTGACAGTGACAGCGATTCAGGCGAATCTGATGCCTCGACAAACAGCGACCTTCCCCCTCCTACCAAGAGCAAGACAGCTAAGACGCGGCGGCCAAATGCACCGAAGGCGCCGATCGCGTCGGGCTCTTCGTCAAAGAGGAAGCGCCCTGACACGGAGAAACCAATAGCGTCAAAAAAGTCGAAGCAACATGGGCTGGAACGGGAGCGCAACATTGCGAGGAACGCAAGGGTCATGCAAGAGCTTGAGATCGGCGCCGCCGCCGCCGACCTGCAGGCCACGCTTGCTCCTCCACGACCTCAGCCACGCCCGCGCCCAAAACCCAAAAAGAAAGCATTGGTGTCCGCCCCTTCATCTCCGCAAGAGATAGAAGTGGATACCGAAGGTTCCATGCGAGACGTCAGGGGGGCGAATGAAGGAGATGGCGCGCAGATGGAGGTGGACGCGACGCAAGATGTAACAGAGGTAGATGAAAGAGAGGGCGCACAGGATGATAGCATGATGGGTGGCCTTACCATCCAAGCCGAGGATGGCACTGGTGGAAATGGTGCACTAAGCGCGAGCACGTCGACAACGGTCTCCTTCCCGACAGCATCTCCCTCTCCCAATACAACACCTTCCACCTCTGCATTACCCTCTGTGCATTACCCTCTGTCCACCCAATGCCGTCTCCACCCCCGGCCTTGTGCGTATCGCCGTCAAATGCACTCACCCCACCAGCTACTGTACAATCATTGATTGTTTCAATAGCAACGGCCCCCCCGCTACCGTTGCCGTCGACGGCCGGGACGAATAAGACTTCACCCCTGCCACTGGCGGTGGGGGGGACGACGCCGACTGCTCTCCTTCCACCTGCAGCAACGACAACGACGCTGACTGCTCTCATTCCACCGGCAGCAACGACGGCGGCGGCGGCTCTTCCATCGGCAGCGGCGGCTACAACAGCTGCTCCCCTGCTACCTGCAGCGGCGAAGACTACACCCGTGGCGAGGACGATCGCCCCTCCTGCGCTCCCTCCCTCCACGTCACCCCTTAAGCGATACATTCCATCTCCTGCCACCAAGTCTTCGTGGCTTGCAGGCCCCCTTCTTCAAATCACGGCGCAAGGTCTCGGCGACAAATACTCACGTGTCCTTGACTTGCTTTGCAAGCTAGAAACGGCGTATGGTTTCAAGAAGTCCATGTCATCATTTCAAAGGGCGGATGGGGTCAAGATTGTCAAGCCTCGAGCACTCGCCGACTGGGTTAGAGATGGGTGAGGACGTCGCCTGAAGCCGGAGGTGAAGGACATACCGGCAATGGAGACGGCCTGGTGGAGTTATTGGGTTTCCATCCAGCCTACCTGGCGCGGCAATAAGCGCCCCCTCTCTACTACACAGCCTTCCAACCTCTCGCCTGCCCAGGCGCGTTGGGGGCCTTTGGTCTGCCCTGGCCCCAATGGGGTGCTTGGGCCCGTCACTTGCCTTTACTGGTGGGGATGCAGTGTAAAGGGCATAACACCGGATGTTGACAAGACTCGGGGGGGGACATTAGAGGAGTGGGAGACTGCACTCGTGGATGTCACCTATGTCTTGGAGGGCCTCGTGCACGCGGCATCGCCGCAATGATATATTACTTTGTTTTTGCTTGTTTACCAATGGATGAGACTGCCGTGCTCGCTCTTAGTGTGTGAATCAGATGGTCAATTTGTACTGGGCCAAAAATAAACAAATATGAAGCTTTGCAGGTCAAACAGTCATATCGCATCTTGCCAGTTTGCTTGAGTTTAGACTGAATTTTCGCAGAACTTTGAAGTGGTCTCCTTAGAATTTCTGTCTAAGGAAATATTCGCTATTTTTGCGATATTTTCAGAGATTTCCATTCAAGTAAGTATTGTGTGTATATATGCATTTAAATGACAATAGTGAAGTATGTAAGAGGTGAGAGGCTAATTGGGGGAGGCAGGGAAGGAGGGGAAGGAGGGAAGGGAAGGGCCAGCAGTGCTGACAAGAATTACCGGATTAGGAGGCTACGCTTCCAAAAGCGGATGCAATGGTCGCAAATCCTTTTTGAGCACATTTCTGAGGGCCCCCGAGGTAGCCGGGGAACCAGGCACGCTCAAGTGCTCATCTGCCGCATATAGAAATTGGATTTTTTCATTTGAGGCCACCCCCAACCCGCTACCAGGCCAAAATGCCCAATAGCACAGCATCTGGTGTCGTGGGAGTGCTGCGGGCAAATCCGAGGGCTGCCCAAAGCGGCCCCCCTAGTAAAGTCGTGCCACCGCCTGGTAACAGTCAGTGAATTTGCAAAAGGTTTGCCTGGTAACAGCCAGGAGTTTTTGCCTAAATATTACCACCTGGGCTCCTTGATCCTAACCTCAAGGATGCCTATGCAAAGGCAAAGTGGGCTCCACGTTTCTTCAAGAACGGTATGAAGTCTCTTCATGAACTGGTACGTTTTCTCATCTTCTACTGTAACAAAATAATGATTCGGTGCTATCACAGTTTGACAAGTATCAAGGAAAGACACCTATTTCCAAGCCCCCTGCTGCCGCCGAGCCTTTGGCCACTTTGTCAAAGCAAGTTGGCACATACGGTCACAGCTACATGCGAGATGCCATTAAGTTGAGTCTCGCTAGCAATGCAACCTCTCTCAACAAGAGCCCTCGTCAGGAATTGGACGAGTATCTGTCATCCGGGCCCATTGAAGTTGATGATGTAGTTGCTTGGTGGGGAGTAAGTCTTTCGTGATCATCATATTTATCAGTATTTTGCTTACATTTGTCAGTTACACTCTGTGCAGTTTCCGACTCTCGCAAAGATTGCCAAGGACTACCTTGCCATTCAGGGGTCAGCAGTCTCATCGGAGCATGCCTTCTCCAGCAGTGGCATTACCACTACAGCCCGGCGGAATCGCCTTTTGCCTGAGACCACAGAAGCTCTCCAGTTGCTCAAGAGTGGGTACCGCGAGGGTCATATTTCTGCTGCTGCTGAAGCCGCTCGTGCTGTGCCTCACATCAAGCCTTCTGCCATTGCTGAATCATTGTCTGCGTAGTACATCAGCAAACCCTGATTCTGCCTCATAGATGCTGCAAAATCTCACAGGGCGCCATAGCACTCACAGAGCTTCATAGAGCATCCGTAGCGCTGACAGCTCTGGACAGATTCGGACAGCTCGGGCCTTATGCTGCACAGTGCACACTTGATCTACACAATTCCGTCCCCCTTAGCATAGTGCACCTATGTCGTATTCCTAATTATCATACAAGATTTAATTCTCTTTTCGACATGCAAAACTCAGCAAGTCAATTTGTGTCGGCCCTAAATCGACTATGTGCCACGTCGCACTGGAGTAATCTTGGTGTCGCAAACTCTGAGTCTGTCACTTCCATCTTTGTTTCCTCCACCCCCTCTATTCGTCTCATACTCTTCCACCCACAACTCTCATATCTATCTACCGCGCATGCCGACAGGCGCTGGCACTCCCACAACACATGCCAATGGATCCGGGCTCAGGATTGGGGCCTGCAGCGGTTCGGGGTTGGTGGATATTGTACATGCGGCAGGACATCAGGTATGTCTGTTGCTCCCTATGTGCTCCCGCAAGCGCTAATAACCATCACCCCCCCTGAATCATGTACCTCGGGTGACACAAGTCTTGATAGTGTGAGTGCACACCCACCGCGCACAGCCCATACACACAAAGTAAAGTGCAAGTTGGAACAAGTTAACTTACACTCATCCTCTAGTTTATCAGAGCAAGCTGATTCTGTTCAACTCGCAAGTCCGACACGCGGCTGCTCAACATCTTTGAAGGTATTATTTGTCCCTTGTGTTCTGGTGTTCCGCGCTGACCCCCTGTAAAAGTAGACGCACACGCGCCCCAGTGTGCGCCCATTTCCGCATACAGCACACTTTTCCCCGCGCCGTGCGCGCTGCTTGTGGTCCCCTTCCGGCGCGCACCACGGCTCTGTCATGTCAGGATTTATGGACCCTATCTAAGTTCTGATTCTGTGCATACACTCTGATGCTGAACCACTTTTCATAGTATGATAAATTGAGTAGTAGTGCACATGTGTCATATTTTCATGTTAGCAGTATTTCCACTGAATATATTTTCATTGCATCGTGTCTATGTCTATGTATTACAATGGAGTGACTTGTGGAATACACTGAATTTGTATACAAAAGCTACATATGTATGTAGTGTCTGTGAGGCTCTGTCCAGGGTCTATGGAGTCTGTCGGGCTCTGTCCAGAGCCTACGCGAGTCTGTCGAGTTGTCGCGGCAGTCTGTCCAGAACTGCCGCACCGTACACCTACCTGTGAGCTCTGTGAGCCTATGAGCGTCTATGGCTCTCTGTCCAGTCTGTGTAGAGACATCAGGTTTTGCTGATGTATACTGTATGATTAGCATATATCTTGTCAAAATCACTTATTTCTTGGTAATTGTATCTGGTTCGAGAGTATGAACTAGTTCAGTAGTCGAACCGAATCACCTGAACCCGTTCTAGGTAGTTCCGTTTATAGTTCTTGATTTATCAGGACCAGAACCATCGTCCTGTTCTACGTTCGATTTTTTTGCTCAAAAACCGGACGAAACCGGACTTCGGCAACACTATGGCGCACAACTTGGATATAGGGGCATGGCACAGCACCGGGAGTGACCGAAGCAACCAGAAAAGAAAAGTGGAATTGATGGGCTCGCAAGCTCCCTTGAGTTGACCAAGCTCAAGCTGCCTTGACATCAGTGTTTTCGTTGGGTTGTAAAAACAGGTCCAGACAGCCTTTACAAGCTTTACAGGTTTTACAGGTTTGAACGTAATGAGTCTTGCCCATTTTTGGTAACAGCCACTCGATGAAGATTGTAGTCCTGCAGCAGTCCTGTCGCGCACTTTCGGGATAAAAATTATATCGTTCTGTAGGTAGTATCGAGCGCAAGACGAGTATGTCCTGGGCAGAATGCGCGGCGCAATAAAATACAGCATATGGCCTCCTGGAACTTCGTCGGAGTCTTTCCGAAGCGCTTGTAACTAGTACAACCTGTAAAGCTCGGCTACCGTTTTCCTGATGGAGGTGACAAATTACGTGAAACGCTAAGGTGAGCTGAGCTCAGTTCTTGACTTTCCGCCCACGACCTAACCAAACTCAGACGTGCCTGAACTAGCTCAACTCGCGTTAGTCGGCTTTAGTCTCCCGCCAAGGCTTCTCGCCACTGCTTCCGGCGTGTGCACGTCGCGAGACTTTTCCACTGCCTGTCCTCCTCCTCCACTCGCGTCGTCAGCATACTGTACCCCCTCCTCGCTCTCGGTCCTCTCCTCCACGCAACATGTACTCTCTGTGGCCTGGAAAAACATGCTTGGCACTGTTTCTCAATTTTCTACCCGCTAAATTGAGGTATATGCACTTGGCTGGCAGCTATGGAGTTCCAAAATATCAGGTGCGTCTGTTATCCCCCCTCCCATGCACCATTTGGTAGTCAGGAGAGATCTCTGCAGTTAACTCTTCTTCATGTGCTTGCTCATCGTCCCTTCCCATCATCTTGTCAATGCTCACTTCTTTTCCCCTGCTTATCTACCTACCTGCCTTCTCCCTCCCCCCGGCATCCCATCATTCTCTCTTCCTGTAGTTATCTATCAAGACCCTCTTTCAACACCACGCCCGCCTCTCCATTTATACACCCTAAGTACTAATTTTTGCTTGCTTGCCTATGTTAGAATCCTTGAATTTAATGTACGAGTTTTTTTATGTATTTAAATAGATCAAATAAATCTTTTTTGTTGTTGTTCTCTCTCTGTATGTTTGAGAGCTTGTAAAGTGCGTACAAGACACATGCTCAGTCTCTCCACCCCAGCAGACAAGGGACTTAGTGAAATTCATGCAGTCCGGCATCTCAGGGGCTTCTGAGCAAATGGTGATGGACATTGCATAAGTTACGGGAGGTTACGTGCGCCGCGCCGACTGACTGCGGTTAGATCCCTCCGGATATGGCTAGGTCGTGGGCGGAAAGTCGCCAACTGCTGAGCTCAGCTTGCAAGCGGCTCGAGCTTCCGGCAACGCTAATATGGACTGGGTCTACCTTAAGCTTAGTACTACTGGTGACGCCCTAAAGTCTCACGCCACACCCGGCAAAGGAAGGAGGACGAGTACACCGCCATTTAATGGCCTTAACCAGCAAGTTAGGTTGTGGGCGGAAAGTCAAAGACTCCCGCTGCTATCGAAAGGTTTCGATACTACAGTGTCGTACACTTAAAATAGGCCAGCCCGCCGCACCATCAATTTTGCTCATTTCGACTTCAGATTTTAAATTTTAGAAGGGACCTTGGGTCTCTGATCATAAAACTGCAATAAAAATTTTAGTAGAGGAAGTCACGTGACATTCCACATTTCGGGAAGGAAAATTCAACTGTATATCATGGATTTTTGGAGGTTTTGGAGATCAGGACATCACTTTAAACATCATTTGGACATAATTTGAGTGTTTCGACTCGGATCCTGTCAATCATTCCCCATACTGACTCTATCTGGGCAGTCACCCACTCAGGTGGAGCCGCCACAGCTTCCTTATAAGGCAGGTGGCAGTGCAGTGGCGTGAGAGTTTCCACATTTAGGATATCAGATTTTCTTAGAAGTTAGAAATCGAAAATTTTGACCAGGTAGCATCAAAGCCCTGATCATTCTGAGTACTTTTGTGTAATTTATGTAAATTTTGGGGGGGAACTGCGGCGGCAGAAGGGTAATCACGCGGAGGCTGTGGCGGTGGTCGGTTTTGAGCGTACGACACTGTACCTATACAAGGTTAGGGAGCCCGTAGCCGATGTAATGATCTGTAATCGTTGTAAACGTCGGCAAGCGTTTTCCTGATTGTCACGCCTCGGTTCAGCCTGGACCTGGCAGAAAAATCCCGGAAGAACCCCCTTATGTCCCCATGTACATTCCATGACCGATCACTGCATTACCACGCAGAAGCCTCCACAGCATGCTCAGCGTGGCTTCAACGAGGCTGAGTTTATCATAGGGATCGATCTTTCATCTCAATCAGCTTGTGCTTGTCTCGGAGCATTGGATTGGAGGCTTGGTTGAGCAATGTCGCAAAATTATGAGTTAACTAGTGAGTAATCCAGTCACCCATGTTATCAGAGCCTTTCGAACGCCCTTGGTGGATCAGTACAAGGCGTGGACCAGCTCTTGTGGACCAACCGTTTCTGTGCGAAGTACCTTTCAACGTTCAAGCCCGATTTATTTGTCGAAGTGTACATCAACAAAAAGTCCATTCATCGAACAAATATCGTTCAAGGTAACCCGGAAGCAACTTGGAACGATCGGTTCACTGTGTAAGTTCGTAGGGTTCCGCAAACTAGAGCATCTTATTCAATTCCTTCCACAGTCCTACCTCAGCAAGCGAATCGACAGAGCTAGTGATCAAATTGATGAGCAAGACTAATCTCCCTGCCAAAAAATGCTATGGCATTGTTAAAGTGACCATCGAAACGCTGCTGCAGCAAAAAGGTCAAGGCAAGTTGGTATTGTTCAGAGGACATAGCATGGCGATGTTGACGGTTTATTAGCTCCACCTTTGCGACTCCAACCTGATGGAAAAAAGAGTGGCTTTAATGCGCGAGGAAACCTATATGTCAATATCAAAACTGTCGGCACAGAAGAGGCTCTAAAAAATGCCGTGGAGGCCGTAGAGCTGGACCTCCAACGACAACATATCGACAATAGTACCAAACCGGATGTTCCTGAGGCGCTAAATACCCTGGCCGACACCGTATCTGACGGCAAGGATGTACTCGCCAGCATAGTGACCGTTCTCGAAAAAGTTCAGCAAATCGCTGTTGTTACGAGCAAAGTAATGGGTGTATTGGCGAGAGTAAGCCATACCGTAACCTCAGCCCCATCCAACTCATCACCATCTCTGGGCAGGTTCATCCATACGCTCAAATTGCCTGGACGGTCCTGGATTCAGTGCATCAGGTTTGTGTTCACTCCCATTTTCCACCATCGAAAAACTTGTTCTGACATTCACCAGGCGTACGCGAAACAAGTAGAAACCGATAAATCGGTCCGAGCGCTTTTCAATCAGATGGAGGATCTGTACTCCTTTGTCGATGATCTCGCTGGCCTGCCAGATAAAATTATCAAACTGGAGCGTACTGTCGTGCATATCCTGAATCAGACAACTGAATGTGCAATATTCGTTCGCGAGTACACCGAACACGGGTTTGTCGGTAAGCCTCAGGTTCGGGTATCTCATTTCATTGTCTCATTTTGACCATAGGTCGACTTCTGAGGCAGGCGATATCAGATCATAGCACAAAGACTTTGGCCTTGTCTAACAAGCTAAAATGCCTCATGGACGCCCTCAACGATGGCGTTGTGGTACACACGGCTTTCTTGTCCAGTCATATCCAGGAAGATGTTAGTGAATTACGTGAGTGTTGACCTGTTCTATAAGCGAAAGCACAATTTGCCGACGATAATAATTTTCCTCAGTCCAGCGTGACATTCTGAATGCTCTCAATCCTGCGGTGATGGATGGGGCGAACCGACTGCCGTGCGTTCCGGGTACCAGGAAAGATCAGTTGGAGGAAATCATTGAATGGCTCATGACTCCTTCGACTTCCCGCCAGAACATCTTGTGGGTGTACGGAGGCGTAGGGCTGGGGAAAAGTGCTATTTCAACTACCATTGCGAAGCACTTTAGTGGCATCCAGAGGCGAGGCGCGTTCCTCTTCTTTGACAGGAAAACGCCGATCGCTCCTACACGCATCATATCAACGTTGGCCTATCAATTGGCGGAGCACGATGGCGCCACACGCTCTGCCATTTCCATTGCCACTCAGCAACGGCGCCAGCTTATTTCGGAACCCATCGACAACCAATTTTCCGATCTACTACTACATCCGTTGAGTGCTATGGCTACAACGCATCGAGGGCCCGTAATTATTATCATCGATGCATTGGATGAATGCGGTGATGTCGATTCCAGAAGGGCATTGCTTGCGCTGCTCTCGAAGGAATTTGCTGAATTACCGAGCCAATTTCGCCTTTTGATTACTAGTCGACCAGAACGTGACATCGAGGCAGCTCTTGGCTCTTGTCCGCATGTTCACCCAGTCTCTCTACTCAGGGCGAGTGATGACGATATGTCGCATTACATCCATCACGAAATGGAGAGAACATACAACGATCTTCGCATCGTCGCCGTGATCCCCCCGAATTGGCTTGATGGTCTGGCTTTAACCATCAAGATACTGGTAGAATATGCCCAGGGGATTTTCATCTGGGCGGCGACCGCGATGAGGATCCTTTACAGACATCCGGATCCGGTGACATGGCTGGCCGATCTGCAGCAAAATCGTCGGATTATTACGCTGGATAGGCTGTACGAAACAGCCTTACTGTCGAACTTTGGATGGGAGGGAGAGATGTCAGACACATGCCGACGAATCTTCGGAGTCATTGTTGTCACTCCAGAGCCCTTAAATGATAAGACTATCGGGGAGCTCTTAGGCTTCGTAGATGCCGAGGGGACGTGTAGAAGAGCCCTGCACTATTTTAGGTCTGTCATACAATGGAGTCCGGGGCAGCCAGCTCAAGTACTCCACGAGTCATTCCCTGAATATCTCACAGACGAAAAGTGCTCTTCCAAGCCATGGTTTATTGATATTCAAGAACACCGCAAGGAACTTGCCCCTGCATTCCAAAACCTTGCTATTGCATTGAGGACTCGCTTTGACAAGTTGGGCCACATGCCGGACTTGGAGCAGGCGATTACCTTCCACCGTGGTGTTATTGACATGCTGCCATCGGGGCACCCCGATAGCTCTGCCGCTATAGGTTATCTTGCACAAGCATTGAGTGTCCGCTTTGATCAGTCGGGTCAAAAGGCGGACCTGCAGCAGGTGATCACTCTCAACTGCGGCGCTCTAGAGCGGACCCCACCGGGGCATCCGAACCGCTCAAGCACCCTCGAAAACCTTGCTCTTGCATTACTTTCCAGATTTGAACAGTTGGGTCAAACACCGGACTTGGAGCAGTCAATTGCCTACCAGCAAGACTCTCTTGATCTGCGTCCACCGGGCCACCCCGATCGTGGATCCTCCCTCAGCAGCCTCGCAAAGGCATTGCTTTCCAGATTTGAACAGCTGGGTCAAATAGCGGACTTGGAGCAGTCGATCACCTACCAGCGAGACGCTCTTGATCTGCGTCCGCCAGGCCACCCCGATCGTGGATCCTCCCTCAGCAGCCTCGCAAAGGCATGGCTTTCCAGATTTGAACAGCTGGGTCAAATAGCGGACTTGGAGCATTCGATCATCTACCAGCGAGACGCTCTTGATCTGCGTCCACCGGGCCACCCCGATCGTGGATCCTCCCTCAGCAGCCTCGCAAAGGCATTGCTTTCCAGATTTGAACAGCTGGGTCAAATAGCGGACTTGGAGCAGTCGATCGCCTACCAGCAAGACGCTCTTGATCTGCGTTTGCCAGGCCACCCCGATCGTGGATCCTCCCTCAGCAACCTGGCAATTGCATTGCGAACCCAGTTTGATCAGTTAGGTCAAATGGAGGACTTGGAGCAGTCTATTACCAGCGAGCGAGCTGCTCTTGATCTGCGCCCGCCAGGCCACCCCCGTCGTGGATCCTCTCTTAGTAGCCTCGCAAAGGCATTGCTTTCCAGGTTTGAACAGCTGGGCCGAATAGCGGACTTGGAGCAGTCGATCACCTACCAGCGAGATGCTCTTGATCTGCGTCCACCGGGCCACCCCGATCGTGGATCCTCCCTCAGCAGCCTCGCAAAGGCATTGCTTTCCAGATTTGAACAGCTGGGTCAAATAGCGGACTTGGAGCAGTCGATCGCCTACCAGCAAGACGCTCTTGATCTGCGTTTGCCAGGCCACCCCGATCGTGGATCCTCCCTCAGCAACCTGGCAATTGCATTGCGAACCCAGTTTGATCAGTTAGGTCAAATGGAGGACTTGGAGCAGTCTATTACCAGCGAGCGAGCTGCTCTTGATCTGCGCCCGCCAGGCCACCCCCGTCGTGAATCCTCTCTTAGTAGCCTCGCAAAGGCATTGCTTTCCAGGTTTGAACAGCTGGGTCAAATAGCGGACTTGGAGCAGTCGATCACCTACCAGCGAGACGCTCTTGATCTGCGTCCGCCAGGCCACCCCGATCGTGGATCCTCCCTCAGCAACCTCGCAATTGCATTGCTTTCCAGATTTGAACCGCTGGGTCAAATAGCGGACTTGGAGCAGTCGATCACCTACCAGCGAGACGCTCTTGATCTCCGTCCACCGGGCCACCCCGATCGTGGATCCTCCCTCAGCAGCCTCGCAAAGGCATTGCAAACCCGGTTTGATCAGTTTGGCGGAAGGCAGAACATCGACCAGGCAGTCGAGCTCCTGCTCTCAGGAACAAAAGATTCCTCTGCCACCCCCAAACACCGCTATGATTGTGCTTGTCAACTGATAACACTTCTGAAGAAGCATGATAGATCATTGCTGCTGCAGGCCTATGAAATGGCTATCGGCCTTCTCCAGCTCGTGCTTGCAGCGCACCCCGACATAGACCTACGTCTCCAAGCACTAGGCACCCACCATATGTCCCCTTTTCTTGCGATGTCAGCCGCAGCTTATGCCATTGAGCAGGGACATCCTGAAAAAGCCGTGGAACTGCTCGAACAGGGTCGTGCTATTTTATGGCTCACTATGCGTGGTAACAGGTGTTCTGTCGAGGGAGTGCGTAAGGTCGACGAAGTGTTGGCTGATCGTTTCAAGGCCACGAGCGATCAACTTGAGGCCCTTGCCACATCCCCGAATTCTATGGACTTCAATGTGTCTCCAGCAGTGTCCGAAGCTAGGTGGACACAGCAGCGACTACTCGCATCTGAAAGGGACGAAATCATCCAGCAGATTCGACGTTTGGTTGGATTCGAACACTTCCTCAGTGCCACACCCTTCAGTGAGCTGCAAAAGGCCGCCGCCGAAGGACCTGTCATCATTGTCAATGTCGCCGAGACACGATCGGACGCGATCATCGTTCATGAGGGAGGTCCGCCCATTGTTGTTCCAGTGTCCATGGATCCTGAGAACTGGCAATCAGCATATCTCACGTTCCAAAAACTATCAAAACAGCTTTATGAATGGAGGGGGGAAGCCGGATTCTCCAATCTGCTAAAGAGGGTCATCTTGAAGTTGGAGGTGCTCCTTGTCACTCCGGTCCTGCAGAAGCTGGAAGAGTTGGGCGTGCGCCAGCATTCAAGAATTTGGTGGTGCCCGACATCGGCTCTATGCGCTCTCCCAATTCACGCGGTTGACAAACTCTTCATTAGATATCGCTCTTCGTACACAACAACGCTCACCGCCCTGATCAGCGCGAGGTACCCCGACGATCAGCAAACCCCGGCCACTCCCGAAGAAAGTGAGAGCGTACCATCGCTGCTGGCCGTCATTCATCCCGGCTCTTTTTTCGCAATCAATGGCGGGCCTGGTAGCCCATTGCCACAGCTCATCAAGGAATACGACGCGATAGAGAAAGCAGGAGCGCCTGGTCGAGTTTACAGCATGATCGGCACTGGCGCGACTCGCCAGGCAGTGCTTAATCAGTTACCTTTGCACCAATGGGTCCATTTCGCATGCTATAGCCGCCTCGACACCTCCCAACCGTCACACTCTGCATTCGAGCTAGAAGGCGGCCCACTATCAATCTCTGACTTAATCCAAGCACGTCTTCCCAATACCGATTTTGCGTTTCTAGCCGTTTGCGATAGTGCGACCTCGGGAGGCACCTCCACGACGCCCGACGAGTCATTACACCTCGCGGCCGCTGTACAGTTCTGCGGCGTTCGCAGCGTTGTTGGAACGCTGTGGCCTATGTCAGACAATGACGGACCCAGGGTGGCTCAAGTATTCTATAAACAAATGTTCCGGGAAAACGACTCGGGAAAGTCTGCAGAGGCACTTCACAAAACAATCAGGATGATGAGAAGGAAGAAAGGGCCATGGGAGAACACCGAGGACGAGGGGGAGGCACTTCAGAGATGGGCGAATTATATCCATATTGGCGCTTGACACTCGGCTACTATGGTAAGTCTACCATTCTACTTCCTCGGTATGCAACTATAGTGCTAAGCTGCATTTACCCAAATATAGCTATTCGGCACCTGCCCCTTTTCAAACTAATTAATTACTCGCGCACTCGTGATTCGGGCAATACAAATATCACTACTCTCTCATGGAAGGGCAGATGGCTGCCGCAATTGACAAAATAATATATCGGTTTGATTGTGTGTACAAAAGGGACTTTGAAGCGAACGAGGTAGGGCAAGAAGTGTCGCATCTAGGACAGCCTTCCATCGCGACATTTGGCGCAATCAGGCAAACCATTATAAAGGATTAACACATATATCTTTGGTTACCATCTTATGTCACTCTGATATCTGCCGTATATATCTTTACACTCCTCGGTATGGTAGCTGAAGCTGAACCGAAGCTATCACAATGGTACCGAATGATATTTTAGTGTCTGTACGGCACCAAGGTGTCATCGATTATATTGAATGTCGTCGCTACGCTGAAGGAGGCCGATGGCATCCCTGCCCACGAAGATAATCATATTTGTACCTGTTTCAAGCTGCAATCGCTGGCCGTGGGATGCCTGACTATCTTTGATTACAATCGGCTACCGCGGGCCACCACAATTGTAGTGTTGCCAGCTCTTACCTGAGATCATTGGAGTGACACCAACGGTAGATTCTATTCCCCACCATCTTTGAGCTACTGGACGACGACTATCTACCATCCTGGGGCTTCAGTCGCTTTTGATCGTCACCTGTCAGGTCAACACCGCTACCCATCATCGCCATCGGCTCCCGCTCTGGCAGACTTGCACGCCGTCGCCGCACGCCGCCAGGTCGGTATTGTCGCTCGTCGTCGCCATCAGCTCCCACTCGGGCAGACTTGCGCGCCGTCGCCGCACGCCGCCAGGTCGGTATTGTCGCTCGTCGTCGCCATCGGCTCCCGCTCTGGCAGACTTGCACGCCGTCGCCGCACGCCGCCAGGTCGGTATTGTCGCTCGTCGTCGCCATCGGCTCCCGCTCTGGCAGACTTGCACGCCGTCGCCGCACGCCGCCAGGTCGGTATTGTCGCTCGTCGTCGCCATCAGCTCCCACTCGGGCAGACTTGCGCGCCGTCGTCGCGCACCGCTAGGTCTATTGCTGCTCGCCGTCGCTGGCTGCCGATCACAATGATTTGACAATCGTCATTCGAATTCGATCAAATCAGCGCAAATTTGGATATAAACGAGCAAAAGGGCCAATCTACATTAGTAATGCTATATGTATGTATGTATGTATCTAATGATAGATTATGTATCAGAAATTGGGTATTATATCTAGGCATTGTTGCTCGTAGCAGATCCCTCGTTCCCCTGGCCAGACCCCGCGTTCTCCTGGCTAGACTCTTCTTGGCCTTCCTGGCCTTCCACTGATGACGATTCCGCGGCCAGCTTGGCAGCAGCCTCCTCAGCATCTCGCTTTGCACGAATTCTGGCGAGGGGTGTGTCGTCAGGAATCGGCATCTGGGCTGAAAGACCAGCTGGGAAAACTTTTCTGAAGCGTCAAAAGGTTTGAGTTGAAAGCTGAAGAATGACAAGAAATGACAGTACCGGTTCCACCACAGAAGCAAGGCGTTAGTTTCGGGAAGCTCCCGTTTGTCGAGGAATAAATCCATGCAGGTGTTGTAGAACTGCTCGGTTTCGGTGACGCAGTTGCTGCGGGAGAAGACGTTGTGTGACGAGAGGGCGAATCGAACCTTGAGAATAACTGGTCAGCGCCACACATGATCTAACAAAAATCTGCGGCAGACCTGAGTGGCGACATAAGCGATCGAGGCCAGAGTGGCCTCAAACATTCCGTGTATACGCGCGTTCCCGCTGCGAGTTGCTTTAGGCTCTTGAAGATCGACAGAGCTCGGCGATGTGAAGATGTGCTTATAGGCCTATAAAGGAGGCGGTGAAATTGTGCTATCGATACTTTATTGACCTCACGAACCTTTAAAAGTAGAGTGCCTCTGAACAGTCCCTTCCAAGGATCCAATGGGTCGTATTCATGATTTTCATAGAGAAACAGAGGCCAATGAACCCCTAGTATCTTGGTCGCTCCACTTCGAAGACCTTCAACGACGCTGGGAAGGAAGAATGAGAAGCTAAGACCAATTTGGGGTGGGCTCGAACGTACGCGGGGTCACTCCAATCCCAATTTACAGGACATAACATCCTCCCTGTCAGATGGTGGTTGAAGCCTCGCTCCTGCTTGTTGTTTCGAAAGAGGGGTGGTTGAACGGACTCGCCGGGCTTTACAAGCCAATCGATGACTACCCCTTTTAGACCTTTCGTGTCTTCAGAACGAGCTTTGTCAACACCCTTTTGAAGCTTGGAACGCATGAGAAATCCGAAGATGACGCGGTGAATATACACGTACCATTGAACAAAGATGATCGCCCGCTTCATCAGACAGCTCCCAACGCTCGTACAAGTCCGGAACGGCTTTCAACAGCAAATGGAAAATCGCATGCTCCCGCTGTTCCCTGTTAGTACAGATAGAGAAGTGATTAGTATACATATGGCGCTATTAAAAGGATACTTGCCCTAAATCGCAGTCGTCAAGAGTGAGCTCTTTATCATGCAATCGCAGCTGCCGCGCGATCGCGTCGGGTATAAGAGACTTCATGGTAACAACCGCACTAACGGTGCGGCCGAAATGTCGCCCCACATGAACCATAGGATCTGTCCTACAGGCTCTGGTATTATTATCAGTTAAGGGGACCCAAAGACTGGTCATAAATCATACTTCTTCCTCATCGGATACACAAGAGCGCCGCCCCCGCGCTTTGTGCCGGCAGTGCTGTTTTCTTTGTCTGAGTCACCTGCGGTCGACATCGGGATGAGAAATAGGTGGATGGCGCTGCTGGATGGTGGTTGAAGTCAAGAGGAGGGTCCTAAGTTGAGAAGCTATTTGTACTGAGTCGGCGATACAGCCACAGCTGCTTGCACCTGTTTGCAGTCGTCGCTGGGCTGTTTTGGGGTTGTACCTAAGTCCGCCGCCCTTAGCCATTTTGGGAAGGCGCATAACACGCCGATTCACCCTTTCTTCAAGTTGGGCGTATCTTGGGTCCTGAAGATAGTTTAAGTAGTTTGTGCTTACCGTGACCGTCATCAAAGAGCCCGCCCTCGAACCCATTTCAAGCTGTTGCCATCTGAAACCAGCCTTAGTACTCGGCGGACCGCCGCCGAGACAATTAGTCGCCGCGAGCTTCAATGTATAAAAGTCCGTCGCTACGAGCTTGCATACCAGAAACATGAACCCAATGCTTGCCAACCTCAACTCCTCCATGTCCGACCGCGACTCGAATGGGCAAGATGTCTCAATGCCTGCCGATCCTAATTTCACCCCGGAGTCCGACTCGGATGAGTCCGATTCCTCTTGCTACGTCCGGTCCATGTCCATTTCAACCGACAACGGGAATAAGTACAACAACCAGGAGCATTATATTGAAGCTTTTGGTCGCGAAGCTTTTGATCGCGACATCCTTGGCCTGGGCAGTGACGCTCTCGTAACTTTGTCGGCGAGGTTGGACAATCTTGGGCCAGAGGCTAACTCGGAGCATGACATCGAACATTCACAATTAGTAAGTCGCTGCCAGGTAGCTTCAATTGAATTAGTATAAGATATACAGTACTCATCAGACTCAGGAGTCCTATTCGACCGCCCAGTACGAAGAAAAAGGTGTGCAGACAGCGATTGACGAAGTGCCATTACACCTCGGCAGAGAATATCGATGCTCGTGCTGGTGCAGCCAATCAACAACGTTGCGGCCTTCAAGTTTCGACCTGAATCTGAACGCATCGAAGAAAGGTCAATTGTCAAGGCAGGCGGGAACATCGAGTGAAAGAAAGAGACAGCGGGAAGTCGTCGACGGTGACGGAATGGAGATATCTCCGGGAGATCAACACTTTGATTCAAAGAGGCGAAAGACTTCAATCGTTACGTTAGCTATTTGACCGACATTTATTGGCACGTTGAGATTTTGAAAGGAATAAAACTCACTACTACACGTCCGAGTGTTAGAACAGACTTGGTGAGCCATAGTTCAAACGCAGTGACGCGGTGGCGAACCACTTTCTGGTTGGCTAAGGATGTTGCCTGCAATCCATTGCGCCACCTCTTCATCAGTGGCCCATTTTGTGCTAAGCAACTTGCTCTTATTCCGCGCGAGGAGATCCAGACCGAGGGCTCCCCGCTGACTGCACTGGCCACGTAAGCTGTAGATAGAAACATGTCAGTTGGGTAGACTTCAAAGCAGTCTACCGCAGCTATTTACTTACATGTGATCAATGAGGCCACATCTCCCGAACTGTCTCGAACAGATAGGACAAGTGAAGATGAAAGTTGGCGATGGTCGGGGGCGCTCTCCCACGGCTTGGCGTCGATTGTTCTCATTCCGTCTACTTCGATGACGTGATTTTCTTGTACTTTGGTTTGGAGGGTCTGCGGGCCTAGGCGAAGAGGATGCCCCAGGAGGTGCGCCTGTCTTGAGGATATGAGCCTCACTGTTATTCGAATTTACTTGACTGCGGTCCAGACCAACGGGCGGAGCATGTAGTAGATCTGTTGTGAATCGGTAAGTTCATAAAGTAAGCGGGTGATCGCAGACCAATGAACCTTGTGTTGAATCGTGGCTAGCGTGAGTGTATGATGCGCTAGGTTCCGCTGGGGAGGGGCGACGACGAATGGCTCGAGAGAGAACTTTCGATTCCTTCTCTGTAAGTGAACACCAAGCGTGCCACAATGTATTGTATAGCTGAAGAACGTCGTCCCCATTCCCCGTAGCTATGCGCTGTAGACGAAACTCAGAAACAAGACGTTGCGTCTCCGCTAAGTTGTCCACGTCAACAAAATCACATGCGATTTTGATCGCATCCGCGGCGTTGCTGACCTACACCAAGATAAAACATAAGTAGCCATTGGTGGGAGGTCTGGAAGCCATATTACCTGGTGGGCACAGCCCGCTGGGATGAATACAGCGTCACCGGCGTATTGCTTGATGGTGTAAGGTCGTACTGCACGCGACGAAAAAAGCTGGTCGAGAAGGGAAGGGGTCATGCATACAGTCTGCGAATGTATTGGATCGTCGACCCCCGCATAACCAACGTCCGATACCAGGAACTCGCGGAGACAGTTTGATGAAGTGGCCGAAAATATGTGCCACAGCGCGAAGCCAGGTTCTCCAGGAGCCATGTCTGCTGCCCAAACCATGACGTTCACTGCGCTTGTTAGATCCATGTGTAGGACTGTTGAGCCCGAATGATCGTTGTCTTGCTTCGTCCCCTGAGCGATATAAGCTTTGGGACCTGTACTCATCATTCAGATATGACATTGAGAAACGACGAGCAATATTTACCAAGGTCGGGCTTGGGCCCTTTGCCTACAGGCATGTGTGCAGCTAAGTTGTGGATTCCGTCTGAACGACACATGTCAGGGATCGGAACACCGTTCATGAACGCATAGAACAAATCCCCGAATGTGCTGCGAAAGGATGCTGTGGGAGGCCAGTCCTGTAATTACAATATTCAGTCATTCGAAATCGTTGAAAGTTCACTGGAAATTTACCTTCAACTTCCACGTCTTGGATGGGTCAATGGACCTCCCAAAGTCCTGCAGAAACTCGGCTACGGTGGGCCTCTTGGAAAGATGAGCGCCAGTCTCGCAATCCTCCAGGTCGACCCTCATTTGTGGAAATTTTTTGATGAAGTAATCAGGTCCGATTGTTTCCATTTGAGCATCTGTAATAACGACGGGTACACCTTGCGACCAGGCCTGCTTGAAGTCTACGAGCTCCACAGAAAGATGAGAAAAATAGGCTGCTTCTTGGTTCGGACTTAGAATTGGAGGTGCAGGGCCATGACAAGGGTATCTTCTCGATATGCTAGAATATGAGTCATGCCAGCGATCAGCTGCAAGTATTGCACAATGGGACTCCCGTGAAGTACCGACCTTGTCGCGTTCTCAGTAAGAAGTTGTGTCGCTCTAGCCACCGCTTCTGAGAGCTCCGCTATCTCGAAGCGTGTTACGGGACTCAAAACTTCATCTGGGCAGTTAAAGCAAATAGGAGCACCATATGAATGAGAAGTCTGTTGGTTGCGATATACAAGAGGCCGTCAGAGTGAACACGATGCTTCACAGCTCAGCCGTACCTGGCTGAATGTACACTCTGTGCAAGTCTCTTGACTGCAACTAGGACACCACCATGTGCCTGAAAATAAGAAGGTTCGACAAAGATCTGTAGATGAGATGCACTATTCATATGTCTGATACGTGAGACTCGGAGTGGATTCGCAATGAGTGCTTACCACATATGATGCGTGCTTCTATCTCTCTATCACGGAAGATAATGTTATCCCTCTTTTGATGTTTTTGTTCTTCGAGAAAGATGGGTAGCAACACTTCAGCGCAAGCTGCCTGAGGAAAAGAGACTTTTACTTCAGGGCGATTCGGGGCTACTGGGGTCTCACTTTTGAACCCACCATTTGCATATACAGAACTTCGAGAGGCAGCGATCTGTTGAGGTAGTCCGGATACACCGGTTTCTCTGGCTTCTTGAAGATGAGAATGTTATCGAGCCGATGCAGCGGACCGGCCTGAGGTTGTTGATGGATGTCTAACCGACGAACGCCTACAAAGCAATTTTAACTTCCTGGTTTATAGAAAAGACCATGAAATGACCCAGTACCTCTGTAGCGGCAGCCATTGGGCTCACCTTGCCTGCAACTGATGCATTGACTCCATGTTGACTCCGAATCCAAGGAGGCCTGGAGGTCAGGCAATGCAGAAGCACTGGTAGTACTAGCACGAGGAGCTTGAGAGCGGGTTTTGACTGATTGGGTGCACGCCGTTCTTTGGAGTCGCATAGGGCCTATGTTGATCGTCCGTCACGGTCCTAGGGCGGTGACGGTAGTAACTCAGCTGGGCCTCATTCGGAACAAATACTAAGTCCGATCGTGCTAGCACTGTCATCATAATCTCGAGCTCAGAATAATTGATTTGTATATAAGATATCGATTTCGAAACCCGGATGTCAATCCCTTCCCAGTACTTCCTCTACCTCTAATAAATCACCCTCGCTTTCTCCATCTGAGTCCGAGGGTCCAGTACAATGCTTGAGGTGTTGTCTGAATGCGGCTCGGGTTGTGACCATTCCGCACTCGCAGAGTGTGAAGGTTGCCCAGAAATCGACAAGTGAGAGCCCTGGTCGGCCACCTGAATCGAGTACTAGCAAATTGGTTATAGCCGGTTTCTCGCTGGCGCTCATTTTCGAAAGTGGCGCTAACTGCCTAGCTACGCAGTCAGCTCAAAAGATCAGCTTGAATTCGTGCAATATAAAAATGTGTTCGAAGATCGTACCTTTAGTGATCATATTATCCGCCACACGAACATTTTGCTCAGAGATGGTACGACGTGATCGATCTGACTTAGTCAAGCCCCAATCAGCCAGACTCGTGCCCCTTGGAACGTCTGGCTGATATCAGAAAAGGATCCCTTGAAATCGTCGAAACAATCGCTCACCCCGAAAATTATACTCCCTTGTCAGAAGTGTATTTGAATATTCGATTAGATGGTCTAAGCAAACTAAATGCATCAAAGACTTTAGTCGCATTTCCATTTTATTGATGGGTATGACTTACCATAGTAGCCGCACCTCAGTTCAGCGCATCTCGCAATCCATTTACCGCGACAGACTCCGTACTGCTCGAGGACAACGTTGCACGCCTGATATGTAGCCATGCCTTGGGGAGCCCTCGAGGGGCATACACAGCAGGGAGGCTTGAAGTCGCGGAGGAGCCCATAGTCTGCCCAAAACTTTGGTAAAACTATATGGATCCCGTAGGCAGGCCTCAGCAGATAAAATACTTTAGACTTGAATTAATTTGAAAGCAAAAGAAAGAAAAACATACCATTCAAACACCGTCATATCGTGGCAGCGCACATCGAAATGTATCACCTGCAAGAGCTTGACCTGCATGTTCAAGAGTCTGCGTATGTAATAGGTGAATCCTGGGCTATCACGAAGAGAAACTGTTGCTTCAGAGCTCATGGTAAGAATGGCAAGGAGCAGGAGTATCTTGCGGCTGATGTGGGTTGCTGGAGGGGAGGTGCCTGCGATATATTTGCATGAAGCCGCTTTTAAACACCCAAGCGGGCTTTAACGCAGCCACAGGCTTACGACTAAGAAGCTCTTGACAGTCCTCATTTGGATTGCTTTATACTGCGGCCGTAAGACCTTAATTGGGTCAAGCCAGGATAAAACGGCAGGATATACGCGGCAATAGTCCCATTCCGGAGTGTGCGTCTTCTGTAGTTCCATGGTACCAACGCACTGACAGAGTGAGACTCCTCAGCTAGTGGGCAAAGAATTACATAATGTAACTGACGCGCTGAGGGTAAATCGTTTCTAACAGTCAGAGGGAGTACGGAGGAAGGGATGAGCTTAGCTCAGCGGTTATCGGAACAGGCGACTCCGCCGCGTTACGTCCATCTCCCATATTAGGCTAGCCAGCTTGAGCATTATCTGACTTGACCCACATGATTCGCCTGTGTACGTGCATCGTGCAGCTAGATCAACTTGTGAGTGATTGTCACAATACGGCATTGTAGAATCATAAATTCCCGCAAGGCAACATCCCTACTAACAACTTCTATCAAGTACAAGGGCGACCGGGATCATAGACATGAATGGGATGATAAGGAACAAATGTGGCGGGGAGAGTGTTCATAGAGATGTAAAATAATGTTTTAAAAAAAATATCAGAAAGCTTGCCACAAGAGTGAAGAGACTTGTTACATTCGTACATGTTCGAGGGAAACGGGATGTGTGTTCCGAATGACCTTGGGTCCACATTGTGATGGACGATGAAGGCATATTGGCTGAAGGGAATTGAACCAAAGGCACTTAGGAGGAAGACGCTTGGACAATGTTGATAGGTGACGGACATTGAAAAGCATCTTGTGTAGACGAGGCCGAGCGCTTGCTCCGCGACTCGGCGGTAGTGGGAAGCAATCCGACACCCTTGATCAAATCTCAACAATTGGCATGAGTGGGGGAGTACAGCTTGGTATAGGAACCTACACACCTGATTCATACACACATTCCAAATCAGCATCACCATCCTCCCCAGGGATAATGATGGTGCGTCGGTGTCGCCCAGTGTCCAATGCCTCATTTGTCAGACTTTCATTGTAGTACTGCAGTGCTCCAAAGGCAAAGTAGTAGCTACACTTCATGCGCTCAAAGTGCTCTTGACGGTTCTTCATCTCGAGGATGCTTGCCTGAAGCTCAAGATAAGCAACCTCCGTGTCACTGCGACATCGTGCCAATTGATTGCAAGATATGTCGATGATGGCAGCTTGACATTGTTCTCGACAGGGGAAAGATGTGGAGTTATACTGAAAGGTAGTATTAGTAGCAAACTCTACAACACTTGTGGGCCTTCTATTTGGGCAACCTACGGGAATAATGCAGTCGGGATTGGCAACTTGGCCTAACAGTCGAGGTGACGGGGCCCGCCTAGAATGGGTTTGACTTGCCAAGACTGAGTTGGGCTTGATGTTGATTCGACCATTGGGTTTGCCATTTGCAATCCCATCATCATCGATCGATATCTGCTGTAGAAAGTCTCAGAATTTTGGGGGACAAGAGAAGAGGAAATAAGGTGAACCATCATAGCTTCAGTAAGATGCTCTGCTTTTATCTTGTGGCCAGGGTAGTTTCCTTGGGGCGTATGCCATGAACTGGAGCTACGCTGTGAAGTATCATCAAATGCTCTGACATCTGTGACCACTAAATATTTTGCTTTATATCACGAGTTTGGCCTACTCACATTTGCTGCTCGGTGATGATGGAGAGGATAAGCCATTCGAGTCACCCGAGCGCTTTGCTGAGGGGGGCTCAGGGTGGTCCAGAACTTCTTCAATGTTATCTCCAACGTCACTGAAGTCGTGTTTGAGCCACTCACGGATGGTCGAGCAAATTGCTGGCATGATATCGTTGTAGAGCGAGAGAAAACAATAATGGGGTACGACTGTTATGGCAGAGGAAATGGGGAGCCGATGGGAATGGGAACTATCTCGTTCCTATGTAGCATTCCCCCCATGTGGGATTACGTTAGTCAGCAGATCGTGACCCTGATCTCTAAGAATTTTTTTGGTTGAGAAGCACTGGGGTAGGATAGCCAAACTGAGGTATAGAAAGGTCTGAGCTCTGAAATTCGGCTCCATGACCCCCGGAATCTACGGATTTCGAATTCATTCCATACTTGAGAATGCGAATTGAGGTCCTCCTGTCAATCTGCCACTTCCAGTTTCATGGGTAGACCATAAGCGGCCGCCGAGTTAGCATACAGGTACAATAGTCGCGAGGATTTTGAAACTCCGAGGATGCAGAAATGCAGAAATTTTTCACTGCCTGCGGTCTAAGTCGCTGGTATGACTCGGATCAATTCCTTGTAAGTGTTGTAGGATCTCTACATACTGGATCTTAGCTTCAAGTTTCAAACCGGGCGGCGGTACAAAAGGGCCAAAGCAGATGGCATCGCCGAGTAAGCCTGTTCGGAGGTGTTCAGAACTCCAGAGAAATCTCTGAGAAGCTGATGCATTCTCGAGCGGCAGCTACGTAACCTTAACCCAACTGGAGTTCAGACGTATCTCATTACGTCACATGGGGTCAAGGTTCTGCCACGTATGCTGCCGTATAAGGGTAGAGCAAGTTGCTGTGAGGCTGCGGTGGCTGAGATAAGAGGAGATAGTGTGGAGTATTTCCTTTTGCAGATGCTGATGGGCTCCTGATTATTGTAACCGGATCGATCTGACTCATAGAAGTACGTTACCTAAGTTCATTTCCACCTTCTCACTTCCTAGTCATCCCCTTCACCCAAGTCTCCGAAGGTATGTCCTGCCCAAGTCGCCGTCATCCAACCTTCATCGACATAGGCCAGACCATGTGAAGACAGGAGGCCTGTGACACTCTCGGTTCACGCCCGAAACAACAAGTATAAACATGGCTCTATCTAACTCCTTGTCGTTGACCTGATCGGGCTCTCCAATCCCCACCACCACGCAATCGGACACCGCATCATGGCCAACAGAGACGAACGAGCGAGTAGCATGCCTTGATCCCACCCCATCCTCACCCCTGATCAATGATTTAGCCCTACCCTGCTGCACCTCTGGATCCGCCGGAATTTGCGGTAAGTAATCATTGGCGCTATTTCTTCGCGTCTGATGCGCTTTGCAGGATGCCGCGGCCGATGAATTCGCGAGAAGACTCTGGGGAGCACAAATGCCAGAACACGTAGGACCGGGGGCGGAGATTCTCCAGCGCGCAGCTGATGATGCTCGTCGGCGCCTCGCAGAATCGGCACGGCGCATTCTGGACGTGGCTCACTACGCCATCCAGCACGATACGCAGTCGATGATTGAGACGGTTAGAGAGCGTCACGCGGCCTTGTGGGCTGAGGTGAACGCGCAAACCCAGGTCCGTCTCTGTATTAATATTCCGTTCAGCTACTGACCTGTTTCTCGCTTAGGCACAACACAGTGCCCCCCCCGTCTCCGCATCAGCCGACGTCACTCAGCCTCAATTACATGCACCGTCGCACAACTATTCCGCGTTGGAGGATCTTGGCGAGTACGCAACTCCCAGCACCAATATGGGGTACAACGCCCCGTCCTTTGCTGCCTCCTCCACAACGACAGATGCGCGCATCAATCCCCCTTCTTCGGTCCACACTGCCCCGCACGCGCTCGCGCCTATGGCACAGCATCATGCCGACTCACGCCAGGGGACTCCTCCCCCAGGTCTCAGCTCTACGCGTTCGGACGCCTATCGAACAATGCCACCCCCACCTTTGCCGGAGCGTGGGTCGACGGAGGGCGGTCAGCCTGCTCGCAATAAGGCCCCCAGAACTCACACCTCCGCCGCCGCCCCATATCCCTCCGAGCGCACGCAAAAAGCCCCCGCGAAATCGACCACCGCGAGGACCACCGTCTCGAGGTCTGCACCATTAGGCCGGAGACCCTCACAACCCTCGGTGCAACACGGGATAACTCCCGAATTTTCACCCTATGATAACAGTTTTCCTATCATGGCGGTCGGGTCAAACCAGCCGGCCGTTCACACTCCAGCTGCGCATACTTCGACAGCGCGCGTCTCGGCTGCGCACCCACTATCGACGAGTGCGTCACGGCGCAGGCCCGACGTCACATCGGTGCACACTGCGAGCGGATCCGGCCAGCCCTACCCGACGTCTGCGAGCCGATCCAGCCAGCCCTACCCGCCGTCTGCGAGCGGATTCGGCCAGCCCTACCCGACGTCTGCGAGCGGATCCGGCCAGCCTTACCCGCCGTCTGCGAGCGGATTCGGCCAGCCCTACCCGCCGTCTGCGAGCGGATCCGGCCAGCCCTACCCGCCGTCTGCGAGCGGATCCGGCCAGCCTTACCCGCCGTCTGCGAGCGGATCCGGCCAGCCCTACCCTCCGTTTGCGAGCATGCCTCCGGTCGCGAGTGGGTCCGCCCTGCCGCAGGCGCCGGTGCCCAGTAATCCTGCGGGCTGGGGCCAATCCGGTCACTACGAGCAGCTGATGGGCGCCGTCCAGAACAAATACCACGCCAGCGATCCGTACGGGTACCAGCAGTTCCTTCCGTCAAGGTCGCCACCGCCGCAGTGATGGATATGAATTCGGGATGGCGGCAAGCATATGGGCTGTGGTATCTGTGTATTCGTGTACTGGGGCTCCAAAATCTGTTCATTTTATCTAACTCGCTGTACAAGTAGCCTACTTAAACAAATCACGTGTAAGCCTTACAACAGTTGGACCTGCTGGTCATGAAAGTTGAATGAACTCGGACGTAATAAACTACTCATTCTACTACCATCACTACTGCTTTGGCGACAAGTCGTCCACGCTCTGAGTGTGCAGACCGGCAAGGTCCAGCTTAGCGGCAGGCTCGCTGGCGTCTTGTACGTCCAGTTTGAGTAGAGCCAGGAGCGGATTGAGCAACGGTGCTGAGTATACCCTTCCACGGGTCCCCGACAGTCACACGCTGGCTCTGGCATGTCCGACCCTACAACTCCCAAATGTTCAGCTTGTGGTCGACGTTTTGCGAGTCAGGGCCCTCTGACAACTCATCAAAAAACATGCCCTGCTATGAAGAGACGTTTCAATGCCAGTCGTGCCGACGTGCAGCGCCTCCAGGCTCTAAAGGGGGGCAACAAGTCGCAGAGATCTAGGAACGCCATGCAAGCGCTCCAATCGCAAATCGCCATGTCAAGCTCCAGCGCTATTCCTCAAACGAATGCTGCAGTTAATGAGGAAGATATTGAAATGGCAGTGCGTGTCTTTACCGACATTCTCAAAGGATTGGCGCTGAGTTCTTTTCTTCCCTCTAGGATGCGGAGACTCCCCAAGAATTCACACAAGACCCAATGCGATCTGCCGTACCAGAGGAAGACACACGGCCAGTCCATCAGCTGATAGCGGAGCCTGAGGTGAGCTTTACGGCCGCATCTCAATCACGAACAACTGGCTGACAGTAAAAAAAAAAATCTTAGCTCGAGTCAAATCTGTCCATTGCAGCTAGAAGGCCGCGTCGCCAAGTGCATCTTCCTGCCCGATTCATCGACTTTGTCCCTCACCCTCTCACTGACGAAGTCAATCGAGCTGCGTCTCCACCACCATCTCCTTCTGTTCCATCCTCCGTATCGGCCTCTGTCACTACATTAGATGTGATCCCGACATCTATCCCACCCCACGTCGATACGGTCCAGAATATGTACGGTCTATATCGCAGATTCACTGGCAATAAGCTGCCAGAACACGACCCGGAAAGGACCGTCGACCTGGCAGCTCTGACTGATGGCGGTCTGAAACCCGGTAGCGATGGTGATTCGGAAAAATCTGCGGGTGCAGGCCGACAGGCTGCTGCTTTCTTTAATACACCACGACCGCCCGGTGTATCTTTTTATCCTTTCGAGAACGAAAATGCATTTCGCATCGCCGAATTGCATTATTCAGACAACGCATCAACATCCCAGAAGAAGTTTAAAGACCTTCGGGATATCATTGGAGCCCCTACGTTCAAACCGGAGGATATACGCAACACCAACTGGACCAAGATACATCGGATTCTTGGCCACAACGTCTTCGACTGCGACGAATCCCAGCGGGACGAAAAATTTGAGTGGGAAGATGTAGATGCCGGCTGGAAAAAGTCGCCCATAAGCATCCAGGTACCTTTCCATCGAAAAACATTTAGTCCAGGTGTGCGCACGTTCGCTGTTGGTGATCTTTATCACCGCAGCCTCGTGGATATTATTCGCGAAAAGTTGGCCAATCCCGTAGACGATGCTCAATTTCACTACGCGCCATACGAACTTCATTGGCGGCCTAGGGCCGATGGTGCGCCGAGTACACGCGTGCACGGAGAATTTTACACCTCTCCGGAATTCTTCACTGCGCACGAGAAGCTACAAGCGGCTGAAAACGAGCCCGGATGCTCTTTGGAAAAAGTTGTTTTGGCGATGGAGTTCGCTTCGGATTCTACGCAACTCACACATTTCGGAAGCGCCAAGTTATGGCCAGTGTATCTTTACTTTCTTAATGAATCTAAATATCGACGATCTCAACCATCTTCTAATCTCTGCAACCACGTTGCATACTTACAATCTGTGAGTATCAAGTTACTTGGGCCGTTAACGCAAGGCTGACGCCCTCTTAGTTGCCGGATTCCTTCAGCGACTTCGTCGCACAACATAATGCTGGGAAAGGCCTGAGCAGGCGACATATGACTCATTGTCGCAGGGAGTTATTTCACGCGCAATGGGAAGTGTTGCTCGATGACGAATTCATAGAGGCGTACTTACATGGGATCGTGGTGGTATGCTGCGATGGCATCGCCCGTCGCTTCTACCCGAGATTTTTTATATATTGCGCTGACTATCCTGAGAAGTGAGCTCGCTTTTACCGCAATATGTCGTTCTGCTCTGACCTTACCTCGTAGAGTACTGATAGCGAGTATCCGCGACAAAGGACAATGCCCCTGTCCTCGGTGTACTATGTCTATCCTTGAAGTCGCGAACTTGGGAACGCCTGAGGATGCAGTACGCCGTGCAGGCCTCATTCGCCTTGACGACGAAGAGTTTCGTCGCACAATCCGGGCTGCTCGTGAACTGATTCTCAACTACAACCATGCCGTGGACAGCAAAGATGTCGAGGATTTACTTAAAGACAAGTCCTTGACCCCAACCGCAGTCAGTGATCACAGTATATTTCATGTATGCCTGTTAACGTACAATGGTCAATACAGAATGCATTCTCCAAGAAACTTGGCCCCCTCGGCTTCAATGTTTTTAGGGCGCTTCTGGCAGACTTCATGCATGAAGTTGAAATCGGTGTATGGAAGGGGCTATTCATTCATCTCCTCCGGATTCTCGAGGCACACGACAAGAAGACGAAGACTACTATGAAGGAGTTTAACAAACGGTAATGCAATATTTCAGCAACCTTCAAATTTGATGCTCATATTTATATATCCCAGTTTCCGAATGGTACCCAGCTTCGGCCGGGCCACAATCAGACGTTTCGTCAATGACGTTTCAGCCCTGAAGCAATTGGCCGCTCGTGATTACGAGGATATTCTACAAGTTAGCATTCAGGTTCATATATAGACCTGTCGTCTTCAGCTAATGCCCCACTTCTAGTGTTGCATTCCTGTCTTCGATGGTTTGCTGCCCGAACCCCACAATTCCACCATCCTCTCCTTACTCTTCTCCTGCGCTCATTGGCATGGCTTGGCCAAGTTGCGGATGCACACCGAGCCGAGTATCGCCGTTCTTGAAGCAGAAACGGGGCGTTTCTATAAACAACTTCACCACTTCGCCGACACTACCTGCCTGGCCTTCGACACCCACGAGCTCGATCGCGAAGTAGCCGCCAGGCAGCGTGCAAAGCAACGCCGAGACAAAAAGATCGCAAGCCTGGCACCGGCCACAGGCAAGGGCAAGGGGAAAGCTCAGACCTTCCCTTCTGCCAGTGTCTCTGAGACTTCGGGACCAAAGAAAAAGCAATATCATCTGAACACCGTTAAACACCACTTCCTGCCTGACTATCCCGGGATCATCCGAGCGTTCGGCACAACCGACTCTTACTCGACCGAGCCGGTCAGTTCATTCTTCTCTACTCTAATCGCTGAAATCATTCGCTCACATATGCGGTCATAGTCGGAGCTCGAGCATAGACGGGCCAAGTCTCGCTATACTCGCACGAGCCGCAAAAACGTTGAGAGTCAGCTTGCTCGTCTAGAGCGTCGTCAACATCGCATCGCCCGCATCAAACAAAAGGTATACGGCGATAAGAAGGTCGATGATGAGCGGATCACCTTGAGTTTGGAGGATCACTACTTCATAGGCAAGAGCGAAAACGATCAAGTCAACATTGGCGACTTCCTCTTCCAAAATAAGGGAGATCCTGCCATCGAGGTTTGTTGCAATTCTTACCCCGTATAAGCCATCTCATGCTCACATTCGCCATAGGGCTTCTACAAGAAACTCAAGACACACCTTTTGCCTCGGGTCTTGGCGAAGTTGCACGATAAGAAGGATATCGATCGTCAAAAGCTCCCTCAAGCCGAACAATGTGACGGCGACTCTGTCATATCATTCAATAAAAATACCATGTACCAGCATCGCATCATGCGCGTCAACTATACGACATATGACGTGCGGCGGGACCAGGACCTCGTCAATGGTCACAGTGCCCACTGCAATATCATGGTTCTCTCTCAACCTACCGAAGAGTCAAACACAAACAATGTCAGCTCTTATCGCTATGCACGCGTTCTCAGCACATACCACGTCAATGTTGGCTATAACGGACCAGGTCGGCCTGATTATCACGAACTGCACAAAATGGAGTTTCTATGGGTTCGTTGGTACGATGAGGTCGGAAAGCCGGAGACAGGGTGGGCCCATCAGCGCTTAGGTCGTCTTCGTTTTGCTCCAGTAGATGATGATGATGCCTTTGGTATCGTCAATCCTGACGATGTACTTAGGGGATGTCATATCATTCCTCGCTTTCATTTGAACAAAGTTCATGTGGAAGGGACTGGACATTCGCCACTTGCAAAAGATGCTTCCGACTGGAAGGAATACTACGTCAACTGGTGAGTAAACATGTAGATTCTTGCTCTAATTGTCCACTGACAGTACTGACTCTGTAGCTTCGTAGACCGTGATATGCTGATGCGATATCATCTGGGCCTTGGGATTGGCCATTTGTATGGTCATTCGTTCTACGCCGATTATCCACCTGGCAACACGGCCTCCGGCATCACGACTACAGCCATAACTTCTTCGGCATCGGCGCCATCCATCCGTGAGGTCGATATGGAGGCCGACAGAGAGGCCAATTCTAACACCGACTCCGACATCGACTCTAACTTTGACTCCGACTTGGACCTCGACGATGGTAGTGAGCTGGATTCGGACGATGATGATTTCGGAAATGGGAATATCTCTGATATTGAAGAGAGCGAACTCGCTGCGGAGGAAATGTATGCTCAATAACCGATGCTGATCTGTGCTAGACGTCGAAATGGGAGCCGAATTGAATATTATTATCTATATAAAGCTTGAACTTGAAGGCGTCGGCGTAGAATAATAGGAACGACCCGTCATGATCGATATCGAACGACGCTCTCTTGAACAGCCAGCAACGTCATGGACCCTACAAACCCGTCAGCCTGACACTACCCACACCACCAGCCGCAAGAGCGCCCTTGAACTGACCAGTCGACACAATAGGATATCGCAGCCTACCAGCATGTCATCCTCCCGACAAGGGATTGTCATTGGGTGCCTGAACGTTGACTGTCCGATAAGCTATTGTTATATTATATGCCATTATGCCACAATGCTGGGATTCTGGCAAGGGATTATCATTAGGTGCCAGAATGTCGACTACCTGATCAGCTGTTGTCATGGTATATACCATTATGTCATAACGCCAGGATTCCTACAAGGCAATGTATTCGGCTGCCCGAGCTCGCCAGGATGACAACTCCCGATCATATGCGTCGGAGAATATCGGTGACCCCACAATTTCGTGATGGAAGCTTTCTGGTCCAACGATGATTGGAAGATCTCTCCGCATGTCTTAGCGCTGGCCTGGTTGCAGCAAGAAGCCTTGAGTATACGACTCGCTGGCGCTTCTTTTTCCCACTTAGCTGGTCGAGGGATCGGGTTGGCTTGGTGTTTAGCAGGATGAAATGTTACGGGCATGATGTTAGCAAGGGAGAAAGATCATAGATGGCTGTTATCGCTACATCACGGACCTTGTGGCTGCTACGCCTATTGATTTGGTTCCTGATGGATGCTGTGGTACTCTAGTCTCTACAGTACACTACACCATCTCCCGTGACCACGCGGCAGTGCTGATGCAAGTAGGTAGTGGAGGCAGAGCGGCCTCACTGGTTATGGTGATTAGTCTGAGGTAGTTGATCATAGTTAGACCAAGGGATCCGAGCCTGCCCAAGATGGAGAGGACAATCTGCGGGGACTGCTACTGGCCACCTACTGCTAACCTGAGGTTCAAGTTGAAGAGAAAAGATAGGGGCTTTGCACAATCGCGTGATCGTGCTCGATTTTCCTTTCTTGGGGTAAAGACACCGAGAATGTTCACCAACTGCGCCTTGCCAGTGGGTGCGCCATGAAGAACACTGCCCGAACCAAGTAGATTATTCAGTGATCTATAGATATTTGGTGTTGATGCTGCTAAGCTCATACACTTTGGCCGACTGACACACTTGCAGCGCTAATTTTCCGCAGTGGCAATTTCAATTTGTGGCGCAGTGATTCCCAGCCTGGCGAACAAAGATGCTAGCGGCGCGAGAAAATTAGAAGGGTTTACATCGTTCCAATCGGCCAGGCGACTCTCAGGTAAATCGTATTACTAGTATCCCACTGATCAGCACTGATCCCGTCACCACTAGACGGCAGGAGAGACAGTCCTTCTGCACGAGCTTCGTTGAGAAGACTCCGAAAGCTCACCAGAGAACCCCAGAGGACTGGGGACTTTAGGGAAATGGGTTCAAGCGAGCGAGCCTATAAATCAGGTAGGACTTGGTCGCCGTCGCTGCCGGGTTGAAAAGAATGCATATGTAGGCAATATGTCGTTGTGAGTTTCGGGAGGTGGATATTCAATTAGCTTTGTCTTACATCACTGGCCAGGGACGCCATTATCGTTGAAATGTACTTCTTACTCGTCTATCAAGCATGTTAACGTCGAGCAAATCACGAGCATCTGTTTCTTCCACGTGGAGGAGGGCCTTCACAAATACCAGAGAAGCAGAGGGTGGCCGCATCGACTGTTGTGTAAGCGAAAGCCTGTATGGATCAGTTCAAAGAACATTTAGACTCTGAGCGGTTTCAAATGAGACGTCAACACTAATTTCTGTAATATGTTTTAAGCTTTATCCGTTTATATAGTATGGCATAGTTGTGGGTGTGCCTTTCGAGCACTTATTCAATAAGTTGGGCCTTCGCGATTGCGATGGGCGTAAGAAATTATGTGTGTGGTAGGCAGTTTATCATCGTCAATTGCAAGTTGATTTGCTGCAGGCGCATTGGCAACTTGAATGGGACATTGTCAGGACCACTGGCTGACAGTGGCGGCGCACGCCAGAGATGATCGATCGGCACTGACAGGCGAAACACGACCAGTAATTAACTGCTCCCGTGGACCCAACATCCATTGAACAACATGACCATGTGCTACGTCTACCCTTTCGATCATCAGCTCGACACAGGTGACAGTGGACTCAATCAACCCTCGCATGTCAACTTGGACGACCTGCTTTCCCTCTCACCCTGCCCAACATGAACTCCTCAGCGACTTTGGGACTACCGAACCCCAACACCCCGATGGCGTACCTCACTCCTGCTGTCGCCCAGAGTCACACGATATCGGGCTACATATACTGCACCACTGTGGGGGTGCGTGCGTCCTTCTGGCACAATGGATACCGCAACTGATTGTGTTTAGGCGTTATCATGGGATTGGATCATGTCGATGCCCGACGAGTACAGAGTCATGTGTATAGGGCGCGTCTCTACAACGAAGGTAGCATATGTATGTGCTCGGTGAGTCGCTCCTACTCTGCATGCTGCTTTCTTGCCAATTCTATCGGCAGAGCGTTCAGTCTCGCCTTCTGTCTCTGCGCGTGTTTACTGCAAGGTGCGATCCGAACTGCGCGTCGTCGTCTCTTAGCTTTCGCTGAAGCGAGACCGCAGTTGCACCTGTCGGCGATTGTCAAGCACTGATATACGCCATGTCTGTCGCTCTCATCATTGCGCTGAACGCCAACAACGTTCTGTTCTTCACCCGCGTCAGAGCTGTTTATGGAAAATCGCTGCGCATCACTGCGTTATTCGGGTTCTGCTATATGGCTGTTTTTGGCACCAGCTTGAGTGTGCCATTTGCATTACATGCCGAAGTGAGTGTTCAGCACTTATGCGTTAGGCATCAAGTTATTCATGACAGCTCCCAGCATATTGCAGACACAAACTTTTGTCAGGAAACCAAAGTTCCGTACTGGATAGCAGCGGTGATGCTCTGCAATGCGGCAAATGACACACTGGTGTTTCTCGCCATATCGTACCGCATCACATCGCACTCCATCGGCAACCAGGGCTGGCGGCCGACGTTCCGCCGTTTCTTTCGCGGCGATGGTGTGCCGCGTGTGGCCAAGGACCTATTATACAACGGACAACTGTGTTATTTGTGAGTTTCATAATGCGTCTTTCCTTGCCGTCGGCCCAATTGAATGCTTCATCAGCGCGACGATCTTCGTGAGCGTTGCGCAGATCTTCCTGGCACTCAGGTTTCGGAACTATACCTCGACGCTCTCCATCCCCGTTCTCGCGCTCGAAAATGCCATGACGTGTCGCGTACACCGCGCCGTCATTCTTGGCCTGATCAAAGATGGCCGGCGACGAAGCACTCCATTTGTGCTCACTACGATCCTTACATCCAATGACACGACCCTGAAGGAGTACGGACTCGGCACGAAGGATCATTCCGAGCATGAAGTACGTGCAGCTTGAGAAATAATGCTTGTCCTTCGACGGGGTGTTTGGCCTGCTATCAGACCCCCTTCTCTCGGAAGGCTAGCACAAGAAAGGCCACCGCCCACCATCCGCTCCAGCTGAAAGGGTGCCTAGCGTTCTCTCTTGGGCTATTTGGATGGACCCGTGGCTTTCGGGACGTCGGAGAATTGGAGTTTCCCGAGATTATATGGATAGAAGCAGGCAAACGGCTTGCTGTGGATAAAGATGAGCTAGCGGATTGCGAGAGAATGTTGATTCAAATGCATCTTCAATTGTTGGCCTGCATACCCAGTTTCTCCGAGACATATACAAGTGCTCATCTCCCGTATCGGAGACCACATGCCTGCAAGTGAGGGGGGCGTAAATCCGCAATTTCTTGCCCTACCTTCCGCATTCGTCGCAACCCAGTACGGCCAAGGTCCCAGTCACTGGAGACATTCTAAATGATTGTTATCAATCAATTAAATCGCGGTGAGTTCGTATTAATTAATATTGAAGACGCGCACCGATATCAATAGAATTATGAACGGATCTATGCGGAGTCGGAGGAAGCAATAGCTCTGAGCGCTCTACCCCACACCCCACAGCTCATCCGGCACAGCTCACCTCTGCTAACGTCTTCTCGCATTGTTGTGCTCGTGCTTATCTCATGTCACGGCACTCACGAGTTTTCTGGCCTGGATTAATCGGGAACTGGTTCAAGTCGGACGCAAGCTTTCGTGCGTCTCCTGCTCATGCTTTCCTGCACTCGATATCCATAAGATGTTCGGCGACGGATCTTACCATTAATAAGAGAGCTCCACCACCGCGGTACTTCTATTAATTTCACTCAGACCAAACGCACCGTGGTTGATCGAAACAAGAACAGGCGCTAACAAGACTACCAGGACAACATTAGGAACCCGCCTCACATAGGACATCGGATCGACAAGGGACGGTGAGCCCGTATTCTTTTAATGATCCTGAAACTGAAGAGTTGAAATAGAAATTTGACATTTTACGCGTGAAGGGACTGTCGCAAGGGCAGACGAGCAGAGACGCGACGAGTTGGTATCTCCACGTGACGGAGACCCTACTCCGAGATCTTGGTCAGATCCGAACCGAAAAAAACGTGGACCTTCGGAATCCGATACGAGGCAAGAATGTAGTAGCGCACAGCAGGAACCTCCTCCTGCAGCGTGTTCACAAACTCAAAACTGCAAAATTACTCCCCTAACTCCGTTTCTATTTGCGATTTGATCTTCGCACTGTGTTAAATGTCAATACGGGGCGGAATCGTCAATCCCAAACTATTCTTCACATCTCAGCCGCGCGCTATGTGCGTGCTGAAACATCGTTTTGCGGCGGGACGGGCAGCAGCACGTTGAATTTGCGTTGAATCGCCCTATCTACAAGTAGTGGCAATGAAGCCAGCAGACCGGTAGCGTGTAAAGAGATACGGTACGTGGCGAATTAAAGCATGTGGCCGAACCTCTCCCGGAGTGCTGAGTATCCTCAAAGAACTTAACATACCAAAATTCGTACTATGCAAATAAGTCGAAATAATCTGTTTGTGCAATCGAATAAAGATCACCTCTTCATCTGCGCTCACTTTGACCCTCTCCATCTTCCTCTTTGACAACCATGCCCAACACTGGCCATCGCTTCGAGACTTGGAATATCACTGGTGACATGCGCTCGAGTCGTGGAGGGACGCACTTCGGCGGAGATTTAGTTAACGGTGGTGAAGTAAACTTCTATGGTGAAAGTGTCGGGAATACTTGTAGGTGTTTAGAAAAAAACGTTGTGTTTTGCTGAACGTTTTCTTAGCAGCGGCGCGAGAGCGTGCCGCACCGGAGGCGAGAGCTCAAGGCCGTGGCTCCCCAGCGCAGGGGCAGCAGAAGCATCGCAACACTCGTAAGCTACTCTTCTAAATAGGCGGAGCAGCTTGCTACTAAATGTATGTACGTATTTCAGGTGCCACTGAGGCCCCAACCGTTCTTGCAATGATGCGCCGTTTCGAACAAACTCAAGGAAATCTACCTGGAACTGATGATATTGACGCTGTACGTGCCAGTGCTGTCCCAAAGTGTAACTTCTCCGTTGACTAGTTCTGCAGGCTCTGAGGGAAGAATTCTTTGAGTTTATGAAAGCGCGAGCACGAGCTGAATCGTTGCGCGAGATGTGAAGCGCGCGCACGCTCGATTCAAAGTCGTGCACAGCTATGCAAATTGTATGTGATTACTTGAGCTTGCATTTCAATTTTCTCATTCTCATTTGCAGCTCGATTAATTGATCCCTTTTATGTCTCAATTTGTGTCATTGCCCGCATTTTTTCCACGACACAGCATATAATTTGCTGTCAAGTAGCTTCGCACATATCTTCATCATTTTCACTTCTTATCCTTCGTGGATACTTTACCACATATTTCCTATATCGCTACTTATTTCCTTACCATCACTACTACGTGATTAGTCATCAACGCCCTGAGGGCACGGCATAATTGCTGTCTGCAGCTATCTTGAGGTGTTTAACACCTAGTATTAGGTTTTTTTTTGTGGCAGTACCACACAGTCAGATGCTTAGCGAAAAGTTCTTGAGTTAACTATATTGGCGCCACATTTTAAGCCCTTGCGAGAGCGGCCGTGAACCAAAATATAAGCCATAAGCTGATCGAAAAATATTGAGACAAGTGACACACGATGTATAGGTGTGCATAATCTGCAAGTTGCGCTTTGAGTGTTCAGTTTGCCTAATAGGCACTGGTGGCGGTTTTCGAACCTGACCCGTGAACAGGGGTAAAACATCCGAGGTGCCCCGCCCAGGCTTTCAAGTTGGTGAGTTGTGACCTGTCGTGACTCTGCTTTGACTTTGATTCTCGCCACCTAATTATAACTGTCAACGAATAACTCTGCAAGCATCGTAACTTTGCATCTCGACTGGTGCAACTTTGAACTGCCAACATGCCAAGATGACTAGCAAGAACATGATTTGAACACAATGGATCGGAAAGCTAGCCTCATGCCGACAGCCGACTTACGGCGTACGACCCTAGAAGCTTGAAGGCCGGCCGCCTAGACCGTCGCCTCCAAGCTCTTCTGTTCTCGCTCTTCGCGTTTGACCAGCATCCTGGACCTGCCGGAGCTGAAAATGTATATTTGAGAACGAGGAGTTTTCCTTGAGGAATCTAGGGGGAGGGAGGGGAAAGGTTTGGAAGCTGGTGAAGATCATCAATGAGAGTCAGAATCACAGCACAGAGCCCTTACTATTAGCCTCGCCGCCAATTCGGTTCGCGATCAGCGGTAGTGTGGCGCGCCAATTCAAAAGCGAGAGTATGTAAGTGCAGCAATTTGACCAATAAATCTTCAGCAGTCTCTTCTGACCTTCATCCTCTCCCGAGTCCCCCCTTCTCCCATCTCGCGCAGTCCCACCACTCTCTTTTCACCCACACTCTTTATCAAGCATGCGCTTCTCCGCCGCCTCGCTCCTCGCCGTCCTCGCCGTGAC
Organism: Athelia sp. TMB; assembly: GCA_014898675.1. Lineage (NCBI taxonomy): Eukaryota > Fungi > Basidiomycota > Agaricomycetes > Atheliales > Atheliaceae > Athelia > Athelia sp. TMB. The sequence goes on along the minus strand of JACXVL010000012.1, from coordinate 356,470 downwards.
CAGCTCCTCGCTGGCCGCCGTCGTGACGCGCACGACAAGCACCCCCCAAAGCATCAACCCTGACCTGTCCGTCCTGCAAAGTGTAGCAAGTAGGAACCTCCACGCACGCGCCCCTGCTCCGGCCCCCATGACCAACGCGCAGCGCATGGCGCGTGGGTTGCCCCCCAAGGCGCCGACGCGCAGGACTAACCTGCCCCGCCAGCCCCGTCCGTCCTCGACTCCGCCGTACGCCCCTCTTTTCGCGCATGTCTTCCCAGAGTACTCACTTTATGCTGCAGGAGGAGCATCACCGGCTACATCAACGTGTCGTTCCCCGCCGACGCCAGCGAGCCCAGCGGCTACTTCACTAACTCGCAGAACGCGTTCGGCGAGTATGAGAGCCGGAGCACGGATGTAACGCAGGCGCTGAAGGTCGCCTTGTCCTACTCCCCTGCGAATCCAAGCCAGCTCGAGATTACCACTGTCAACGGCCCTGCGACCCAGGCCGCAAATACTCCGTTCCTTGGTGCCAGTGAGTATGATTGGCAGCCTATTGTCAAGCCATTCTAATGTTCCATGTCTTCTAGTTCAGGGATATGCATCTGGCATCGACATCGGTCCCGGCAGTGCCAAGTAAGTCACTGTCTTTTTGACACTTAATTTCGGCTCTGATGTTTTGGCGTCTCAGCTACCTCTACCTCGGCTCTGTGCCCCACAGTGAGTAATCAACTTGAGACTGTATGGCTGCATCCCTGACGCAGCATCTAGGCGCGGCCGGGTCCAGCCCGATTGGCGGCGACAACTCTTTCTCTACTCTTACCGGTATCTCGGAGGCCATTGAGAGCTCATTCGTAAGGACCGCACCCTGTTTCCGCCCTAGCCTTGCTTATGTTCTGTACAGTGGAAGCTCGACACAACATCTGGGGCCCTGACCTGCGAGTGGATCAACTCGGACGGCACCGCACCACCCTGCATCCCGATTTTCACTCAGAACCGTACGTCGCACCATTATAACGAGATGTCGGTGAAACTTATTTGTCCTATGGCAGAATTCGCGATCACTGGCGATCTTGCCGCCTTCCAGGACACATTTGGTCCTGCTCAGGAGATCGTAAGCGTGGTTTTGCTCTTTTGCTACTCTATGCTGACAATATGCTGCAGAACTTCACGTTTATTCCTTCCGCGTAGACTGTCCCAGTATAATCGTGTTGCTTTCGTGTTAATATTGGCATATACCCAGCTAATGCAGTGCTCTTACTCAGTCCGTGTGTGGTTATCTGTAAGCACAAATATCATATCGATATTAGACGCTCAGACTTGTACTGGATGTTGAGTAACGTTGAGTTAACCGCTAGTGACTGCCAGGTTGCATTCTACTCTAGCAATCGCCCTATTTAAGTATGACGTGTTCTCTGCTGGGCCACGCCTTCTACAACTTCAAGTCGATCATTCCTTTCACAGCATTATTGGACTCAGCTGTGCGTGCAAACGCGCGTCTATTTAGCTAATCTATTCAAATCACTTCCAATCGTTACAAGGCTCGTTGTCGATATCAGATTGTAGGCGGTGAAAGGTAAAACGAGGTAACCTTGTTTACCTCGCGACAATTTACCTTGCCCTGCCAAAACAATCCCAGGTAAAAAGAGGTAATCCAAGGTAAATTAGTAGGGCCGAGGTAAATTGTAAATTGTTGCAGGTAAATTGTTAACAACCCAGCACCGCGCAGTCCTTTTGCCCAAAGGGGCGATCCAGCCTGGAGAATTGGCTGGCTTCTGTGAACAAAGTATCGCACCTCAATTATGTGATCTACTGGGGGGCTACTCGTTGCCAAGTTTCATTTGTACTGGTGATATTTTTGATGCTAATTAATATTGGGATTGAGCTTGCTGGTCGACGGCTATTTGGAAGATACTATATCGGTGGTGGTAGGTTGATGAGCGGTGCTACTGAGCGCCTGGATGTCGTCGGTCAACACAGACGAACCAACACCCTTCATTAGCAGGTGCACTGACTGAGAGACGGCAATTCAAGCTACATTATCGAATCGATGGGGGTATACTTGGTCGACGCGCCAACCCAGGCCTTGAACGATCCAGTGCACTACAAGCCGTCAGACGCGACCTCAATGTAGAAGAAAAGGACTTACGGCAAGAGTGTATTGCGGCGCGGGCTCACCAGCGCCGACAGCGAAGGTGTTAGTGATGCCTGAGTCCGTGGCGTCGACACGGGCGGCAATCCCGCCCACTGCAACACGCGCAGCCGTGCCGAGGCCCAAGCTCTTCACAGTCGGGGCCGCGGCGCCCCGTGCGCATGGTGGTGGCCGTGGTGGTGACGTTGCCTCTTGTGGCGGGCGGGTCCGTGCTGGGTGACGTCCGCGAAGATCCCTGCGACGCGAGCAGAGTTGTGATAATGTGGAGCGAGGACCTCCTTGAAGCTGTCTCCGCTACGCACACACATCCGCATCAAATTGGCAATCGTGCTGCATGTCATCTCGTCCTCGCCTCAGGGCAAATCCTTCTTCCCAAGCACAACGCCCAATTGTGCGTCCAATATTGGCGCGTCCCATCCAGCTCCAGAGACTTGTCACTGCGCAGCGCCGCAATCCACATCTTTGCCTCCCACCCGTTGCCGGGCCAGCATAAGGCTCCTGATAGGTCGTGATGATGTTGGCGCGAGGGAAGCGCATGTCGATCCTCCGCTGTGTGCCATCCGCGACGGTGCTCGAGGTGAGGCGGAAGGGTTGACGGGGCGTCATCAAGTCCTCTGTTGACGAAGATGGTGGAGCGCGATGCTTGTGAGTATTGTTGTGGCCACGAGTGAGGTTGGCTGCATTCTGTGTAGGGCAAAGTTAGCTGCTTGCGAGGGTTGATCGAGAAAAGGGGGGAACGGAAACGCGGCGAGGCGTGCAAGCGAGGAGAGAGATTGCTGGAAACAAAGGGTGGGGTCAGGAGCAGTCCCTGGGCGTCGGGCGTCGTGTGTGGTGGCGTTGGAAGACGGGCGGAGAAAGAGGCGACATGATTTGAGAGAACGTGAGGAGGAGCACACGAAACAGAAGCACACCTCACCGGCAATGCTCATCCCTGCAGCTGCACCCTCGGAATGCGTACGCAGTTGCCCAATACTGGGTAACTGCACCTCGCAATTGCCTGCCGTCACCTTGTCCCTGTCGATAGGCAGTGCCGCCTAGCTATAGCGCAATCTGGAGCGCGGACGTCATGCCCGTCTTCACCGCCGAGCTATCACGCGCAAAACGGGAGACCATTGCCTGCGAGCAGGTGCGCGTAGAATGAGACCTGAGGGTAAATTTGGCGGTATTGAGACATGTTGGATCGAGTTCTGAAGTGCGTTCTGCTGTTTGGAGTCCAGAAATAGATGCATAAGATGTGCAAACTGTCACTCGGTGATCGTGAAATGAGATGAAATCGGCGCAGAAAGAAGTGGAGAGCAGAATGCAAAGTGGTTCAAAGAAAGGGGGTGGAGGAGATTGAAGAAAGCGCGAGGTGGGAACGCACCTGCCCATATCCTATAGCTACGCGCATCGCACAGCTGCTCAATTCTATGCAAACGAATTCTCATCCCGCGCCATCCTAGAACCTGAATCTTTCTCGATCCTTCTGGAGGGCGACTGTCGTATCTGTCTCGAGCCCAGACTCGCCTTGCCGAGCTATCGCGCAGTAAAAGGTGCAGGCACAGTGGCACACACAGCACTAGGCCTAGGACTTGAAGACATATTCGCCGGGTCAACATCGTGGAATATGGTCTAGACTGCACAACGCTGTTGGGAATCTTGCCGTGGCCATGGAGGTGTGAATTGTGAACTGGTGATCATGAAGGAGGAAGGGAGGAAGGAGATCGAGGTGTTTCGCCAGAGTCTTTCGCCGTCTATCCTGTGGGCGCATTCAGACCTTGCTCTTTCACCTCCACGGCCCCAGCAATATCAATATTCGCCAGTCTCTCTCAGTCTCTGCCGCAGAGATCAGCCTGAATTAATGTTGCAAATACGCAGGCTAACTTGGATATTGGATATTTCCTAGTGCAGTGTGCTCGGTGGCGCGGCCGCCCTAACAGGCCCCCACGCCTAGACTCGGACCCTCCGTGCTCGTTGTGACCGTCTTCCACCCTGAAGCCATTGGCTATGTGACGAGCTATTCACGTTCTCCTGGTTCCGATATCTCCACCTGAGTTATCTGCATTCCAGTCTCGCTTATCATCTATCATCCGAATCCGTCCTAAGGCTCTGTGAAATCCGGGAAGCGTGGATGCAACGAGGTACCCATATAAGAGCTCTCCGATAGCATCAACCCATTCGCTGATCGTCACCCCCATGTCTTCACAGTCCCCGCTCGTCGCGTACACACTTCAAAGTGAGTGCCCTTTGATTGGTGGGCCACCGATACCTGAACGGAACATCACAGTCATCAGCGCTGAGGGTCTGGCCGTACGGCGAATTTCAGGGAACGAGCCAAACACCTTCGTCAAAGGGACGGTTGAAGGCCTCAAAATTCAAACGAACGTGCAAATGCGCAGCACGAGTCCAGAATGGAAGGAAGCCTTTCAAATGTAATTAGCTGGCCTTTCTCGCAACTTGGAGTGTGAAGCGCGACCAACTGAACTTTATGCACAGCCAGGCGTGCGATGTGGCCTCTGTATTGTCGCTGAAGCTGTTCCATGAAACAAAATTCCACACCTCATCTTTGTTATGTGGCTCAGAGATCACGATTGGCAAACTTCTCGAGCTCTGCCGATATGGTCAAGGTGGGATATCGGCCCCCATCCCAGCACAAATCATATTGACTCGTTCGCAGATGCCAACTTGGACCTCCATGCCACCAAATCGAAGGTGCAAGGACACATCAAGATCCGCTTGTCACTCACCAACGGCGGAGGTTTGGTTATCAGTGACGCTCAAAAGCTCGTTTTAGACCTAGTGCGGATTGGAGACACGGCTATGGGACGTTGCATCGATGACGCATTCTCCGCCTCTCTCCAAATGCCGCCGGCTGTCGTCGCTCAGCCCATCGCTGATGTCCTTGAGAAGTTAATTCACTTCATGAAGATCGCAGACGAGGTGGCAAAGGTGATTTTCTCTGAAATGCGCCTACGCTGGTGAATATGCTGGCTTACTAGGCGCCTAGGTTCATCCATATGCGAAGTTGGCTTGGGATCTCCTCTCTGCCGCGCATAAGGTCTATCCCAATTTGACCAATTCTTGCCAAACATCTAACTGTCGCACGGGACTATTTGCCAGATCATCTTGGCTCAAGTTGCGATAGATCAGAGCATAGCCGATCTGGCGAATACGATGCAAGATATCTACAGCTTTGTAAATGTGATTAAAGCAGAGCCGAAGAAGATTGAGCTGCTCGAAGATGTCATCAAACAGATCTTCATCCAAACTGGAGAGTGCGCCATCTTCGTTCAGGAATACAGTGGCCATGGCTTTGCAGGTATGATCATTTCTATGGCGCGGTGGACTCGAAGTTGACGTTCAACACAGGCCGAGTTCTCAGGGAAACCATGGGAGCGTCGACACCAGCTAAAGTCGCAGCAATGGCAGCGAATCTCATCAAATTACAAGATCGATTCAACACTGGTGTCACCCTCCAGATTGCAATGGTCTCTTTTCGAATGCACGAAGATGTGACTGCCATTCGTGAGTAATTGGAGTCTCTGTTTGGCGCTGAGTTATACTAAGGTAAAATGCAGTAAAGACTCAAACCCTCGCATTGCTTGGCCCTTCCGGGGATAATTTGTCCCGCCGTTCACTGTGCCTGCCTGGCACTCGTCGCGCAGTCATTCGTGGACTTCAAAATTGGGCTTTACAGCCCTCGGAAGACGATGGAAGCAATGTTGTATGGCTGCACAGTGTGGCTGGAGCTGGCAAGAGTTCTGTGGTAGCGACTCTCGCGACTCAATTTGCTGAGATCGGGCGCCTCGGTGCATTTATCGGCTTTGACCGCGCTTCGACAGAAAATATCCATCCACATAAAGTGGTGCAAGCCTTCGCGCATCAAATTGCCCTCTACGATGGTCGCATAGCGGCTTCAATCATCAAGAGCATCGTCGATGACGGCAGAATCCTGACAGCATCCCTTTCGAAGCAATTCGACACCCTGATCGTAAAATCGCTCACATCAGTACCTGGTCTGCACGGTGAAGGCCCTATCGTAATTGTGCTCGATGGACTGGATGAATGTGGACAGCAAGGTGGCAGGAAAACCCTTCTGGAGGTTCTCGCTCGTCAAACCAAAGCCCTTCCTTCCAATGTTCGATTCATCATCTCAAGCCGCACCATTGGCGACATTCATGAGGCCTTCACCGTGCCGGCAGCTCTCACAAGGAGTCAGGAGCTTGGTTTGGGATGCGAGGCCAGCAATCATTCGGATATCGCCGCGTACTTTTCATTTCGAATGCAAGAGATACGGTACAAGAACAAGCACTTGAAGGAGAACTGGCCTAGCACGGGCGATATGGCCGAGCTCACTGCGCGGGCCGATGGCTTTTTCCTGTGGGCGGTTGCCGCCAGCAATTTTGTCGATTCTCACAATCCTCTGAAGCGATTAGCAGATCTACTTGGCAGGAAAGACTTCACCATTCCTGGAGCAGACTATTCACTCGACGACTTCTATAGAGCCGCCTTGAACTTAACAGGAAACTGGACGGATGAATATTTTGTCCAGGATTTTCGTGCCATAGTGGGCGCTGTGATTGCGCTGCCTATCTCAATATCCTTGGAAGCCATGGAAAGCGGGCTTGATTACTTCGTTTCAGAAACTCTTTCGCAGCCTGCCGCAGCAATAACCGTCCGGCGTCTTGGTTCCCTCCTGACGCAGGGACCTGCAGTCCGGATCCTTCATCCTTCATTTCTGGATTTCTTGGCTGATCGCGAGCGATGCGGGTGCGAAAATTGGCGTTTGGAACGTGGTCCATCTGGGAGTAGTTCATCGCCCGCTGCTCAGTGCCTTCAGCGCATGAACGCGGGATTGAAGCGCAACATTTGCAACCTGAAGCTCTCGGCTGTCAAGGACGATGCGCAACTCCCCGAGGAGCTTAGAAATGCATGCGAACACTGGGTTGAATATGTGTGCTCTAATGTAGAGCATCAATTTTGGGTGATGAGGGAGCTTCAAATATTTCTCTGTACACATCTCCTTCACTGGTTTGAGGTAATGGGCTTAATAAAAAAGACGGCGGACATAGTGTCTATGCTTGAACGCACGGCGGCATGGCTTGCGGTATGTGTTGTTTTCTCTTTCTTATGGCGTCGATTTATCTGAAACGTCATGTAGAAGCCCAGCGGCTCTTCAGACAAAACCCTCAGGATGCTTGTCATTGATGCCATAAAGTTCGCCCGAAGCTTCGCTGCTGACATCGCAGAGCACCCTCTCTACGTTTACTACACTGCTCTTCCATTGCATCCCCCCGATTCCATACCCTACCAAACTTTTCACGACTCGCGCGTTGACACGTCGGTTTGTGTCCTCCGGGATGATTCCAACATCGCATACTCCTCAGATGGTCGGCGGTATGCGGCGTGGGATGCAAACAAAGAGCATGGTGACATCGTGGTCAAGGAGACGGCGACGGGCCAAGAGCTTTTGAAAATCACAAACAATGGAAAGTTCCGCTATGTCGAGTCCGTGGCATTCTCCTATGATGGTTCGCGTATCTCGGTTGGAGCAGGCTCTTCGGGTGTCTATATCTGGGTCTCTGTGGCTGGTGCCGAGTTCATTGGTCCCCTCAGCCACTCAACATCCAGCGATTGGGTGTATGCTGTGGCATGGTCCACAAATGGAGAGCGTTTGGTGTCGGGTTCTCTTGAGGGGGAGATGATTATGTGGGACACTGCGTCTGCTAAAGGCAACCGACTTTCAACCACGCGACTCCCCGACTCTCCGTGGATCGCATCGGTCGCATTTTTCTCCGACGATTCTCAGATCGCCGGCTGCTCACGGTATGGGCGCGTTTTTGTATGGGATCCCTTAGGTGGCAGCATCGTGTGGTCAGTAGAGATTCCTGGTTGTTATTTGCCACGGATCAGTTTCTCGCCCGACGATAGGGGGGAATTTCTCCTCGTGAAATGGGACGGGGGTGCACAAGCGCACGACCTCTCCACTGGCGATCTGCTTCCTCCCCCTGACAGTGTCGCTAGTGCAGTAGGACTCTCGCGCGGCGGGTTCATGGTCGATCTGCTCTATCGACGCATGCAAAAAGATATGCGTTGGGAGGATGATGAGGACTTGAAGTGGGGGGCGCACGGGGAGTACTTCGCGTTTCGGATAGGCGAGTCCAACGCGTGGGGGCGGCGCGTGTGGCAGCACCACGTAGTTCTGTTGCCCAAGGGGGTGGATTAGCTTGGAGAATCGGTCGGCGCCTGTGAACGAAGTCTCGCATCTTATTGATGTGATCTTCTGGAGGGCAGTGCCAGTCGTCAAGTTCCATTTGTACCTGTATTACTTTTGATGCTGAGCATTGTGGTCAAATGTGCTGGTTAGCGCATCGTGTGATTTAGAGGGTACAATATCAGGTTGGTGAACAGTGTACTGCAGAAGCGAGAAGCGCTGGGATGCCGTTGGCCGACACGATTGAGCCAGGGCCCTTCGAAGGCAGGCGCACTGACTGAGGAACGGCGATTCAAGCCACATTACCGAATCGTCTTTATTAACGCAAACTGCTTGATAGGGGATCAAGTTGTACACAGTTTCAACCAATTTGAGTCCAGATACAACCCGAATACAACCTCATCCTTGCTTCATCTTGCCTTCACCCTTTCTCTGGGTAGATTCGAAAAGGCATATCATAATGAGCTCGCGGCTGGTTGGTCGTCGCATCGGTGTACTCTGCTACTGAACTCCACATGCTTGTTGCACGTGTTAAACGCACTGTAGGATTGCTGCAGGAAAGCGAAGCCATCTGCGGACATGCATAAGCATCCGATCGTCTTCCCACACTCTCAGTATGCGAGACCCACTGATGAATTCGAGGCCCTGCCTGAAGTTGCTCCCCGGACTGGCGGCCATCAAGTAGATCTTGAAGGCGCTACTGCCGAGCGGGCTGTTGAGTACGCGTAGCCAGATCTGCGATTTCGCCGAGAGGGTACGGCGTCTGGTGAGATGTGGAAAATCGGCAGGGAAGTAGAGAAGGAAGAAGACACACAGATCTGACACTAAACACCAACGGCTGCAGGATACACACAGATTCGACAGTGAACCCAGCGGCTGCAGCTTTCATATTGCGCCTCTTTGATTGCCAACAGCCCCGTCGTTGAGTAATCTACCCCCTCAGTGGCCTCAGTGTAGGCAGTGAACGCGCTGATCGCGAGCAGGACGAGGGTCGTGTGCCCACAAATCCAGATGTAGAGCCGAGGATGCACGTGGAGCCGCATCGCACGGACTAGGTGATGCTCCGAGGATCAAGGGCGAGAGAGGTGGAGGTGGTGGGGCCACGAAACCGGCGCTGGGGATACCATCTGCGTCGGGGAAGCCAGGGGCGTTACCCGCGACGCCGATGATCTAGTTGCTGATGACGAGGTCGGAGGCGAGAGTGACTGTGTGGGTAAACTCCGTCCCGCTGAAGGACCCGCTGTCGTAAAACGCTACGACCTTGTGGCCCATGCTCTCGGGAATGCTGATCGGGGTATACCGAGTCGACGCGCCAATCCAGGCCTTGGACGATCTAATGCGCTACAAGCCGTCAGACGCGACCTCAACACAGAGAAAAAGGACTTACGATAAGAGTGCATTGCGGCGCGGGCCCACTAGCACCTACAGTGAGCGTGTAAGTCATGCCTGAGTTTGTGGCGTCGACACTGGCGGCTGTCGCGCCCACTGCAACACGCGCAGCCGTGCCGAGGCCCAAGCTCTTCACAGTCGGGTCCCGTGCGCGTGGTGGTGTGGTGGTATTGACGTTGCCTCTTGCAGTGGGCGGGCCCGTGCTAGGTGACGCCTACGCAGATTTGCGGCGCATGCACGGTCATGCGTGAGGACGTCTTTGAAGCCGCTCGAACATGGAAAGCGAGTGAGCTGGAGGCAGATGAACCAGTCAGACGATCCGCCGCCGCCGCCTACCCCAACTGAACGCACATGACGTCTTAAGCTTTCAGCTACGCGCGGAATGACGCGCATCTTTTCGCGAGCTCACGCTGCAAGCACACCCCAACTTACCGGTGCTCTGTGCAGCTACCCCCACGACACCCATCCTTGGTCTAAGCCCTGACCACGTAGATGTATGCGCTCCGCGCGACCCACGAGGAGACGCCGCGCCTGCAGCGCGTGAGCTCTATCAGTGCGAAGCCGCATTCTGATGCCTCGCCTCCGCCAACCGTAGCCATGCACGAACATCCGCATCAAATTGGCAAACATGCTGCATGCTCGCTTGTCCTCGCCTCGGCGGACAGGCCCCCAGAAACACCCAACTGTGCATCCACTGGCCGCGCGTCCCGTCCGGCTCCGGATACTCATCCCGCGTAGCCACACCGCGAAATCTTCTCTCCCAACCTTATTGCCGAGGCAGCAGAATGCTCTTTCTAGGCCGCGATGATGCTAACGCGCACGGAGGGGCATGATTCCTCTGCCTTGCACCGCCCGCGACTGTGCTCGAGTGGCCAAGGCTGATGGCCAGCGTGTCCATTGGTGAAAGCTGATGGAGCGCGACGCTCATGAACATCCTTGTGGTCACCAGTGGGTGGGCCGCGTCCTGTGCGAGGCAAGGTTAGCTGTGTGCGCGGGTTGATCAAGCCAAGAACAGAGAGGAAGGGACTGAAGGTGGAGCGCAAGCGCGACGAGACATGCAAACAGGACAGATATTGATGAAGGTGGAGTGCAGGAGGGCATCGAATGCGTCATAAGGACGTGTAACGAAGCACGTAGCCAACCGTGGGATGTGTATATAGGTAATTCGTAGAACAAGTACAATCAGACCATAGGGAGAGATGTGCCAGATGAGGGGATAGAGATGAGTAGCAGCGATGGAACACGGGCGAAACGATTTGGGAAAAAGTGAGAGAGAACGGAACAGAAAACACACCTCATCAGCAACGCTCATTCATCATAGGCCTGTAGCTGCACTTTCGGATTGCTATAGTATTGGGCAACTGCATCTCGCGATCGCCTGTTGTCACCGCGTCCCTCTCGATAGGCGGTACCCGCCTAGCTATAGAGCAGTCTGGGGCGCGAACGTCATTCCCGTCTTCGTCGTCGAGCTATCACGCGGGAAACGGGAGCCCATCGCTTACGGGCAGGCGCACACAGGATGAGGCCTGAAGCTTGAACAGGCCTGAAGGCGAACTTGGCGGTACTGTGACGTTTCGAAATTCGAAGTGGTCTGGTATGCGGTCTGCTGTCCGAAATCTGGCAATATATGTATGGATTATGTGGACTGTCAATTGGTGATCACGAATTGCTATGGTGAAAAAGCGGCAGAGGAAGACAAGGAAAATGGTGCAGAAAGGATATGTAGAGTCTGGAAAACCCAAAGGTGTGGGCAGGAGATCTTGTCACGCATAGTCACGTCGGCCTGGTCGTGGTCACAACAATGTGACGCGATACTTTCATCTCTGGCGATGGTTTCGATCTCCAGTCTCGACTCTCGACACACACAATTGCAACCTCTGCAGATCAATATCGCCGTCGCGCAGCTATATCTCGGCTCGCGTGTCTCTTTGCTTCCATATCCACTCACGTGGGCGCGACACCACTACACCCAAGGTCTTTGCCATGAGGCTGCAATGTTCCCGCAACACTGCTTTCCAGTATCGATATCAGCTTCTTCATCCTCTGCTACCATCTCGATCTCGTGCGTCGGCGTAGGAGTCCATGGCGGACCCGCAGAGCTATCTCTTAACAAGTGCGTGGTACAGTTGCCGCGTCCTTCACAATTTGGCTAACCTGGCTCTTTCCATTCAGTACAAGGCGTCGACGATTTATCATGGGCCTCTGCTGACTATTCCAGGCGTCGCGAGAAGCGCAAACCGAACCTGTTCGTGAAGGTGTACGTTGATCAGCAGCCGCCCCACAAGACTCGCACGGCAGACACAACGTTGAAGGCAACTTGGGACGAGACATTTACCATGTGAGTTGATTGACTGAAGAAAAACCTACTATATATCTTACTTGCCCTCGCAGATTGTCGGCGCAAGAATCTTCAAAGCTTCTCATCAAGCTGAAGCACAAATCCTTTCTACCATTCCATGAGTGCTTTGGCACCGTCACCTTATCTGTCCGGGACCTGCTGCGACAGTGCGAGGGCGGGAAGTGTGAGTCAGTTTATCTATCTGCATCGTATTGATCTCAAAGTGCTTGTAGCCACGCAGCTTAAGCTGGAACACGGTCCCAAGCCGGCGCCGTCTGATGCCGAGGGTACCCTTTCTGTTCGCATCGAGGCTGTGACTGTCGCTCAGGCTCTCGAGAACAATCGCCGCGCAGGAGGGAAGGCTATGGAGCGTCTACAGTCTAAGAGCAGTGGTGTCGGTCGCGTGGCTGCGTCTACCCCCGACACGCGCGCACACCTTACACCTGCAGGCACCTCGATAACTGGCAAAGAGGCATTGCGCCCTTCACAAGAGGCCCCCAAAGATTCTGGAGCTGAAGATACAGCATCCGCTACGCCGGAGAATCTGGAAGGCCCAGCGGCTGCGGAAGGTAGCAGCTCTCGCGAGGGTGGAGCACTCGCCCCGCACATCGAGTCGCCCAAAGCCACAAGCAGCGACCACTCTCCAGAGGATTCCGCGCCAGCCCCACAGGAAGATTCTGCACGCCCTCAATTCGGGCTCGCCGCTTCCGTGGCGGCTATTTCTCCGAAAGCAGAAACTCTGGTTTTAAACATATCACAGAACACAGATATCATCAACAGCTTGGGAACCGTGCTCGAAAAGGTCAAGCTCATAGCCAAGGTCACTGCCAATGCAGCGGAAGTGTTGGCGGAGGTGAATGTCTATCCACCTTTGCTCAAGATCGGAAACTGACATGCAATAGATTCATCCGTATGCCAAGGCGGCATGGGCGGTGCTGAGCTTCGCTCAAAAGGTATGTCGCGCACTGTTGTGATCCACGACTTCGTGCTCACTCGCTCAAACAGGCGTACGAAAGGCAGGTAGCAACCGACGCTGCCGTGGTTGATCTTGCCAAGCAGATGGAGGACCTGTACGTGTTTGTGGGTGATATCGAGAGCCTCCCTGGCAAGATTAAGCAGCTGGGGCGTATAATCGTGCGTGTCTTGGAGCGAACGACGGATTGTGTGGACTTTTTCCAGCGGTACACTGAGCCTGGATTTCTCGGTCAGTCTGTTGTTGGTCCAGCTATGCATAGCTTCTTACCGTCATCGTAAATAGCGCGGCTGGCTGGGCAGGCTCTCTCGGATCATAACAAGACAATATCTGCTCTGTCAATGAGCATGAAGCAACTTCGGGATGACCTTCAGTCGGGGCTTCAGCTTCACACGGCTGTCGTTACAAGCAAGCTCGGTGAGTTCCTTTGCTCCGTCCTCTGTGAGTATCCGCGATGATGGCTAATACACATCCCTCAGTCCAATTTGACAACTTAAAATGCCTTGAGCCTGCGAAGATGAACGCCGCGCACAGACCGGTGTGCCTACCAGGTACTAGAGCAGACACGCAGAAAGATATCATTGAATGGTTCGCGACTCCTTCGGAAAAGAACGTACTGTGGCTCCACGGGGCTGCTGGTTTAGGGAAGAGCGCTGTGGCGACTACCATCGCAGAATACTTTAGGGAGCGACATCGACGTGGTGCATTTTTGTTCTTTGACAGGAACACGCCAATCGAGAGTGACCCTTCTCGGGTCATCTCCACGTTAGCGTATCAGCTCGCAGAGCACAACGAGGCCATTGGCGCCACCATTTCCGCCGCTATTGGTGAAGACCGCCAGCCGCTCTCTGCGCCTCTCGCTTCTCAATTCACCTCATTATTGTCTCAACCGCTTTCCAAGATCTCCGCTGAAATCTCTGGGCCCATCATCATCATTCTCGACGCTTTAGACGAATGCGGTAACGCAAGGTCTAGGCAGACATTGCTCAATCTTTTCTCATCGCCCGAATTCGCCAAACTACCTGGCCAATTTCGGTTTCTCATCACCAGCCGTCCGGAGCCAGACATCGAAGACGCTCTGGCTTCTTGTGATCACGTTCATGCGGTTGACCTTTCCATGGCCAGTCCTGCGGATTTGCGTTTATACATCGAATCCGAACTGGAAATTATTTACAGAATGCGTCGCGAAAAGGCCAAACTTGATTCGGGGTGGCCTGGCGAGACGGTCATGGAGAGATTGGTAGTATTGGCGGCGGGCCTGTTTATCTGGGCAGCAACAGCCATGAAGCACCTTCGCGGCTACTGGCACCCAGTTCGGTGGCTCAGTGAATTGGCCCAGGACCATGAGGCTTTCACCCTCCATGAGTTATACAAGACGGCTTTATCTTCAGTATGGGATTCAGGAATGACAGACGTCGGTAAACAGATTCTGGGGCTCATCATCGTCAGCCAAGTCACCTTGACGGATGAGACCATCGCGCATCTCCTCGGTTTTACGGACTGTGGGGATACGTGTAGAATGTTTCTCCAACGCCTCGGCTGTGTGATTCAGTGGAGTGAAGGACAAGCAGCCCGCATGCTGCACAAATCCTTTCCCGAATATCTCACGGATCGTGTTGCATGCGGTGCAGAGCCATGGTTCATCGACATCAAGGAACACCAACTTGCTCTTACCGTCGGGTGCTTGCGAATCATGAACTCGCAACTTCGCTTCAACATTTGCAACCTGGAATCATCCCACATCCCAAACGCCGACATCCCGAATCTTGTGGTACGCGTCGAGGCTGCCGTTCCTCGAGATCTGTCATATGCCTGCCTGTTTCTGGGACATCATCTGCGCCTGACTCCTTCCGGGGAGTCCAATATCCTGTCCTCAATCTTGGAGTTCTTTGAGTCGAAATTTCTGTTCTGGTTAGAAGTCCTGAGCTTGATGGGCGAGGTTCAAGCCGCGTCACAAACAATCATAGCGGTGAAGAACTGGGTTCCGGTGAGTCAAGCATTTGATCGTGAAGGCTCCGTCACTCATTTAAAATCAGAGTACCGCCACCCGATTGCAAGCCTTGGCCAATGATGCTCTCAAATTCGTGAGAGTATTCGCACCCGCGATGATACATAGCACCCCGCACATTTACATATCCTGCATCCCTCTCTCACCTCCATCCTCTGTAATCAAGCAACAGTATATGCCCTGTTTAGAAAATGCACTTGTTATAAGCGGTAACACGAATTATGGCTGGGCAGCGCTGCAGTTGGTGTATACTGGGCACACCCGCAAAGTCACGTCAGCAGCATTCTCGCCTGACGGGAGGCATATCGCATCGGGTTCGGGGGACGGCAGTGTTCACATCTGGGATGCGGAGACAGCTCTTCTCGTAGTTGGGCCAATCCGGGGCCACATTGGTTCCGTCAACTCTGTGTCATTCTCCCCGGACGGCTACAAAGTAGCATCGGGCTCAGTGGACCGCACTATTTGCATCTGGGATGGCGAAACAGGTGCTCTTGCCGCCGGGCCATTTTTTGGGCACACCAGTCATGTTCTCTCAGTAGCATTCTCATCGGACGGGCACAAAGTTGCCTCGGGCTCGATGGACTGCTCTGTTCGTATCTGGGATGCAGAGGCTGGTGTTCTTACCACCGAACCTCTTGAGGGGCACAGGGATTACATCTGCTCAGTGGCATTCTCATCGGACGGGCTAAAGATTGCATCTGGCTCATACGATAGAACCATCCGAATATGGAATGTAGAGATAGGCACTCTCATCGCCGGACCATTCACAGGACACACCAGTGTTGTTCGCTCAGTTGTATTTTCACCGGACGGGTGGCATGTTGCGTCGGGCTCGGATGACAGGACTGTTTGCATCTGGGGCGTAGAGGGAGGGAATCTCATGGCCGGGCCTTTTGAGGGGCACACTGACTGTGTCGACTCGGTGGCATATTCGCCAGACGGGTCGCGGGTAGCATCGGGTTCCGACGACCAAACCGTTCGCATCTGGGATTTACAGTCCGGCACCGTCACAACAACATTCGAAGGGCATACTGAGTATATTAACTCGGTAGCATTCTCCTCAGACGGGCAGCGCATAGTATCAGCTTCGGCCGATAGGACTGTTCGAATCTGGGATGCCGAGGCGGGCCCTCTGGTTACCGATACCAGCAAGCCTTTCAAAGGGCACACTCAATCCATCAGGTCGATAGCGTTCTCCCCGGACGGGCGGCAAATCGTGTCTGGCTCGGAAGACTGGACGGCGTGCATTTGGGATGCAGAGACGGGTGGACTTGCTGTCGGGCCTCTGGAAGGGCACACTGAAATTGTGCACTCGGTTGCATACTCGCCGGATGGTCGACAGGTCGCATCGGGTTCGGGAGACAGGACCGGCCGCATCTGGAATGTAGAGGATGGCTCCCATATTGCACTTAGAGGGCACACTGATCATGTCAATTCAGTGGCCTTTTCGTCAGACGGGCAAAAGGTTGTGTCGGGGTCATATGACAAGACCGTGCGCATCTGGGATGTCGCAAACGGCACCCTCACCGCCGGGCCATTTGAAGGGCACACCAGTTGGATCCGGTCAGTAGTCTTCTCACCGGATGGGCGCCGAGTCGCCTCGTGCTCGCTGGACAAGAGTGTTTGCATCTGGGATGTGGAGGCTGGTGTTCTCGCCGCCGGGCCATTCGAGGAGCACACCGATATGGTCCACTCAGTCGCATTCTCACCAGACGGGCGAAAGATTGCATCGGGCTCGAGTGACCAGACCATCCGCATCTTGGACGTGGAGGCAGGGTCTTCTGTGGTAACCAACGGGAACACCGGTTCTGTCTGGTCAGTAGCATTTTCACCGGACGGGCGGCACATTACATCAGGTTCGGCCGACGGGACTGTCTGCATCTGGGATGCAGAGTCAGGAGCTCTCAGTATCGGCCCATTCGGAAGGCAGAATGACACAGTCTGCTCAGTTGTGTTCTCTCCAGATGGACAGCGCCTTGCGTCTGCCGGTTCCTCAGCCATCCGCGTATGCGACGTCAGCACACTAAACGTCCTGCCCAAGCCAGCAGATAGCCCGAGCTCGCATGCCCAAGAGCAGGGAGGGAATGAAGTCAAATTCTCGGAGGGATTCCCACAATCCTCGCGGCTTCTTGAGAGCGGGTGGATGGTCGACAGTGCCGGGGACCTGCTATTTTACGTCCCGCACGAGCTGAGAGCGGGACTTTGGTGGCCCGACGAGACGGCTGTCATTTTCACTGCCGACATGCGATCGCGAGTGACAAAGTTGGATGCAGGTCGATTTGTTCACGGCGAGGGCTGGGCTCGATGTCACACAGACGGACCGAATACAGTACACAGACGATACATGACCTCATATATACGCACTTGGACAGCACTTGATAATCAAAAGCTTGCATATTTGTGTCGACAAGTGCATGCCCGAGTTCCCCGAGCAGTGCAATCGAGTTCGCATGACGGCTGGTTCCTGCTTGATGACGCCCAATCCGTCAATGAATCATCCTCGGCGCGACGCGGAGTTGTTTTGGACAGCGCTTGGCTGCCCGCCCGAATCGTACCTATTCACAATCGCCTGCATGCGCAGTTGTCCTCCCGCATTCTTTGCCTTCGTCTACCTGCGCCAAAGCCAGAGGCCCAATCCCGTCTCTGCTTCTGATTGGCGGCTCACGCGTTGCAACTCCCTTGTGGGCAGACTCGAAACATCCTGGCCCGCCACGCGCACATACCATCTCGTCCTATCCCTGCCCACCCTGCTCTCTCTCCCTCAATATATCTGTTTTCAGTGAGCGATCGGGAACTTGCGGAAACGCGGCTGGGGGAAGAGCGCGATACACCCCGCAGACTCTCCCGAGTTCCCCCACAGTAATGGTGACCAGCGATAGGACTGGCCTCCAGTCCCACCGCGCACAATACGCCTCCACACGAGCAGTTGAATTCCTTTTGATGAGCCGCGATCGTCATTGAGTGACGTTCGCGCGCGGGACCACGCCCGAGTCTTTGTTAGTCGTTTCCGGGTGGTCTGGCACCGGGCTTTGATGTCGAGCTTCAAGTAGACCCAGAGCAGGTTGCATCGATTCCTGGTATCGCTTCGCTGTGGAGCGTTAGTCTCTTGATCTCGGGTTTGATGTCGAAATCAGCCATGGCAGCATATCATCCTCCCGCCCCTTGCATATTACATGTACATGCCAGCATGAGGTCTTGCCGACAGCCTCTCGTTCGCTGTGAAAATCCGGCGCTTCAAGGGAGACATCACTCCAAACCTTTGATGCATACGTCTCCCATATTGTAGCCCAGGAAGCCTGAATCGTTCTGAGACCAGCCTTCTTCGCGACAGTAATATCGATATATTGCCGGAGGTGCTGCTCCTTGATGAAGATGAACTCTGCGTGATTGAGCACTGGAAGATTTTTGAGTTCTTTGGCACCGGTGTTCGCGCCTACTGGTATCGAGAGCCGATACTTCTTCTTAGACTGTGACAAAGTGGGCCATGTGGATTACTGTCCGGTGCCAGAAAACGCACGAGCAGGTCCGGCCATCGCTCCTTGAGAGTCAGTTTAGATCGCTTCAGTCTTTGGCGGCTGATTCCCGCCCCAGAGAGACCTGTGAGGATCTCCACTGTATGGGCGTCCTGTAAGTCTTTGCGGAGAGATAAAACATAGATAGGAGCAAGTATGAAGCCCAGCGGCGGAGAAACAGCTACAGGCGCAAAGTGAGAATTCGATGGATCCAGATCAAGCAAGCATGAAGGAAGTCGCGAGAGTGGTGCAGGAGTATTTTCTTGCGTAGTATCGTAACTTGAGAAGAGCATCAGCAAGAAGTCCCCGAGAGATGAGGCTATTGATAGATGTGTTCGGGTTATCGAGCACAGCATGGGCAAGCCAGCCAACCTTGCCGCTCTTGTCCGTAGAGAACAACAGGTGACGCGAGCACTATGACACCATTGTGTTATGACATCAGTCGAGCAATACTGCAAGAAAGCAGGCCTAGGGGCTGAAGCACTGAAGAACCTGCGAGGCGGCAAAGGAGGCGGTTTCAGGCGGTCTATATCAAAATCTCGAGCTCGTGCAAGTCAACACCGTCATGGGAGCCGTCCGATGGGAGATGACTGTTGGAGGCGCCTCGCCGTGTCCGGTTATGCGCTCGTATGCGTAGCCTACGGGTACCTGACCGTCCCTGTCTTTAGACGCGGCGCAAACAGGAAGCGTTCAAGCGAGATACGGATCATCGGGTGCCAATGTAGTAGCGTGAAACATTGCCTATTTTAGGCTACTTACATCCCGCCATAGACTTTGTTTCTCTATAGTCGCACTTCAGGCTCCAGAAGGTATGTTAGGGTGCGCTCGGCCTGCGAGAGGGCTAGCAAAGTGAATTCGGGAAGTGCAGAGGTCAGGGGAGATTATAAAGGATCGATGGACGGTGACAAGCACCCGGGTCCCGCGGCGATGTCAGATGATGCGCGTAGCATTCTGATTCTTTCGGTGTCTGTCCCACTGTACAAATACTCTCCGCTTCCAGCTGGCTCTGGTCATCGAACGACTCCCTCGTCCGAACATCCCCATCCTCGACATCTCTCTCAAGCTCCTACCCCCTTTCTCAAATTTACGATGATGACTCCTTTCACGATCCTCTTCTCTATCTTCTCTTTCTTGGCCTTCACACTTGGTGCACCGATAACGCTCCAATCCAGAGACGTCTTCGTACCCCCTATTACCTATCCCCACGCCGGTAAGTCCTCGAGCCCGAATGATCTCCCGAGGATTGCACGCTAATCGGCCACCGTGATCGTAGGTACTGTATGGGTCGTTGGTCAACATCATAATGTCACGTGGGACACCAAAAATCACCCAGTGAACATCACGAACACCAAGGGTGTGGTGGTGCTCGCCAAGGACGGCATTGAGGATGTGGATCACCCGCTCGCGAGCGGCTTCAACATCTTGGATGGTCATGTTGTTATCAAGGTGCCCAAAGTATCCACAGGAAGCAAATACGCCCTCGTCTGTGAGTCCAACTCTTGCTCCTGTTGTAGCAATCATCGTGTCTAATCTTTTCATACAGTGTTTGGCGATTCTGGCAACTACTCCCCGAAATTTACGTGAGTCATTTCCTGCGTTCTTATGACAGGCCTCAAGCTGATATGCAATTTGCTTTCAGTATCAAAGCTGCTTAATCATGCCGCTCTAATCACGAACTTGAACCCTCCATGGGCATTGTAACGCATATCACGGACTACTTCTTCACGAACTTCCATAGCACGCAAAATCACTTCCCCATTATCGCATAACGGACATTTTTACCAATTTGCTAGCTGTGTTATTGTCACGATCTAGCTGTATTTCTTCTTGTAAACGGGGCTTAATGCCTCGTCGTTTTGTATCGTTTGACCATTTGGACTGATATCTCATGATTAATGGACTCCTTTGACAATTGCAACATCTATTCCTGCTCTTGCTCAGAGTCACATGAGTGAGCACTAATTAATTGATTACTCGCAGCATCGAAGACCGTTTTCCTTCTCTCGGCCCTTGATCTCGATGCTGGCTTTTCTTGTCATATTTTGCCAATGAGACTCTTTTTCTGCTATCTGGCCGAATGCACTTCTTTAATGACCCCAACTTGACCTTGACGTCTCTACCCGGCCGCATAGATATGTCAGACATGCATGCGGCGCTATTCATTCCGTGGGGCAGCAACAAGTTCAAGTTATCGCTACTTTCCAAATGCACATGTATAGCGCTTAGTCTGGCTACCGCAATCAGGCGAAGGTGTTGCTAGTACCTGGGGGTGCCGTATCCTTTCGATTCGCCTTTGAACTCAGCAGAATGTGTCAATTCTGCCCTGAATAACACCGCATGATCATCGACACTCCGTGGCTCTCGTCGGTCGGTGGATGATCGGATATATACGCTTGTTGGCTGGAAGAAAGTGACAAATAAGTTGATCTTCCTCCGCTCGTAGAGGCTCGTAGCGATAGGTCCAAATCGTACTAAACACTGCGAGTCTATTGCAACTCGCAGGATTATGATAGGATCCCTACTAGTAGAGTACAGTTTCCCTTCCTGATCGCATTGCTACTCCCTAATACGTCTTCAACAATTTGTAAGTCACTAAGCCTCCGATTACACCAAAGACCGCCAGAACAGCCACAATCGAGGCAAACCACGCATAGCCATCCTAGTCATTGACACAGATGATCGAACGAGGTGACGAAATACAGAGCTATAATCTTACCACGAATTGACCTGGTACATGCACGTTCATCCCCCAAAGCCCTGATTGTTGTATTGGTAAATTGCGAAGAATAACCAAAGACTGAACGCACCGGTAATCAGATTCATTGGAATCAAAACTGTACCAAGGGCTGTCAGCTTCGATAGAACGTCGTTAATCCGGTTGTTCGCGTCTGTCATTTCGATGGAAATTTGCGCCAAGTAATTAGAATGCGAGCGTGATAGAATTTTCTCGTAATGGTTCAGATTTTGCGTCATAGTTATGAGATGGTCCTATAGTCATGTGCAAGGTCAGCATTAAGATAGCAGGAGCATGCGCTCAGAACGCACTTGAATATCGGATAAATATAGCCCCTGCAGAAAAAGATTGAGAAAATTGGGAAGCCGTGAGTTGGACTAGACAAAACGCACGATATCTGAGGTCGGAGCAACTGTCCAATTCTCATTGCATCTTTTAGCCAATCCTTTCACGACGTCTGCTTTATTGCCCATAAGCCTTAGCAGACCCATGACTTTCTTCCGACAAGTGCCTATGCGCCTTAGCATGTCACTTTCATCTGTATCCTTGAGAATCAAGACAAGCTCGTCGATCGAATCAACCTCATATTCAATAGATTGAATGAGAGGCCCGAACACGTCAGTGATATCATCAACCAGTGCGTAAGAAATCCAGTCAGATGTTACGTTGATGAAGTCTTTGAGCTGCTTGATGCGACGGCGCACATTCTGAGGGTGTGGCATGGGGCGGAAATGGAACTGGGCATGTCATACAATCTTAGCTCTGACCTCTTCAAAACCAAGACGACTCACAGACAACGTGCCCTCCCTGAAGACAATTATGTACATATTCAAAGGCTCCAGGTATGTTGGACTATATGAATCCTGGTCGAAACTGCGATAGCAGACGAAGTAGTAACTGCGAAACAGTTCAATCTTTTCTCTTGTTTCTTCCATCTGGATATCCTCTGTAGTGAGAGGATGTATTGAGAAAGCCTGTATGTTCTGTCAGTGACGGAAAGAGAAAGAAGGGCCAAGGCAATCACCTTGCTAAGTATCTTCATTTCCTCGTCAGTGGGATTTTGAACATCGAGCCACCAGGTGTTTCCTTCAAAATCGTCATCGCCAACCATTCGCCTATGTTGCGAAACGGGAGGGGCTCTCGTCGTTTCCGGCATTGAATTACTGCCAGTGATCGCGTGACTGCTGTCCCCAGAAGAAACGGCGTTTTGTGGCGACGAGCATGTTGGAGACACAGCGGGGGTTGTCGGAATGACTTTTGCAGGGGAACTCCCACTGAAAAGCTCCTCGAAACTCTGCCCTTCAGCCGGGAGCTCGCAGAGGTTACGCGCGTGGATAGTAGCAGACAATGCATTAGAATAGAATGAGAACCGATGGGGCTGATCATGTCCTGTTTGTAGGGCGTTCTTGGTGTCGACCTTCACCGCTGGAGATCGCGAGGCCTTAGTTGGGGTCTTTGAAGTTTCAGTAGTAGCTACCACCCCATTATCGGAATGTACAGTGACCGGCGCGCCTGGCATCTCTGGGCCTGTCGTCAAACAGCTAGGCAGAGAGGCAGGCGGCTCGTCGAAAATTTCTTCGAACAGCGCCACTTTGCCATCGATTGCTTTACGGCGTTGAGGGTCTGGACTTTGTTGGTCGAGCTCGCGGTGGAAAGAATAGCGCCGTTCTGGAGTTTGGACTATGACCTCGTCAGTAAGCGAGTCGGGAGGCTCGCTACTTCGGGCACCTGCATTGCGATGCCTGAGATGGCTGGCAAAGGGCCTTATAGGCGAGGATACGTCTAGAATAGCCTTCTCTTCGACGGCGAATTGCTCAATCAAGGAGAAATCGAAGTTGGATGAGATGTGGGATGCGTAGGTGGGGAGACCCGAGAGGTGTCCTCTCCGGTCATCGATCTTCATATGCTCAGATGAAACTACCACTACATGGTCGCGACCCTGACAGACATGCGGAAGACAGAGATCCATGGGCTCGGGATTGGGCTCGATGATGCCTAGCGGGTCGTCATCATATTCTGCATCCAGTATTTCTCTTCCCGATGGGAAAAAATCTCCGTCCTCTTGGTAAGATAGAGCGTTCTGGCGAGGTTGGGGCTGATCGACCTGATTATGCTCGTACGAGGACGCTCCCGGAGACGCTACCCTTTCCCTACGTGCCCGAGAAAGATGCATTGCCATATCTACATCCATTGCACGTTGCTGCTCCTGAAGATCTGGGGGTTTGCGATCGTAAGAGCGCATGAGGTCTGACGAAAGCCGTGGACGAGTATTCGGTGCGATGCCATCTTTTTCGACCTGACTTTGGTTGGCGCGGTGACGCACAGGAGAGCCTGATCTCAGAGAGCCGGGCTCAAGTGAGCTAGACACGGTATTCCCTTTGGATATCATCGATGCTAGTCTCGTGTTCCAAGTTCAAGCGGTCATGTAGGGAGTTCCGCCTTCCTGCAGTGCCAAGCAGTTTGAGATGAAGCCACCACAGCCCTGGCCTTTAGTTGGATTTGTGGTTTGCAGCAGATTCTGATATTGAGATGAGGTGGACAAGACCTCAAATATGATAGCGAAGGTCATCGACCGAACAGTGACTGCTAGAAGGTGTGCCGCAAGAGTCTGAAAAGCGGATGTTTACAGTTCCGGCCCTCGGCAGAAATCCAAACTGCGCAAAACGTGATCGGGGGGCGTGTGGCGCAGTATTAAAACTGTATTATGATTGAGTCCAAATTGTTTCGGTGATTTGCCACGCGATCCCGCAGAATTATGGATGTGGGGAATACCAAGTCATATTGCATGAGAGTCGCAGCGACGCAGCCAGAGTGGTCGAATTCTCCATTCTTCTTCAGTGAAAGTAGTTCCGTATCGGCGGGTATGGGATCATATCGCGAAATAGTACTTTCTGTGGCAGCGCCACACAAGTTCGCGTGTTCATTGAACCAGATCAGCCAGATTCAAGCCAACGATTCGTGCTCATGTACGCTGAAAATGATTCATTGATCAAAATAAATATTGGGAGATGCCATGTTCGTCAGATAGATACAGGTATATCTATGCGCTGCCAGAGCGGCCTACAGTCGGAGTGGTAAGTCACAAATAAGAATAACGACCACTGCCCTGAGTCTAAAAGATACAAAAAAAATGGAGGTGATGGCTTTGATGACGCTGTCGTAAAATGTTGTCGTCTGAGTCGTGATAAATAGAGTAAATGTCGTGTCATAGCCCGTGGAACCGACGAATGAAGTAGAGTCGGGAAGTCGGTTTTGTTTTAAGGTGACCAGCCTTCAGCCATGTAATGCCACACTACTGGCAGGACACCTGTGGACTGCAACCCAATTGTCGAGAAGGCGCTGGGTGAAAGATCTACCAAAGCCCGATGATCAGGTTTTGCGGGGAGCAAAAAATCTAAGTCAGCACTGACCGATACGGTCTGAGCCACCGCAGCTTTCACACTCGTCGCGGACCATCGCATAGACAGATTTCTTGGTGGCCGTGTTCTGGGTTGGGAATCAGAATGGAGACCACTCTCTAGATATGCAGAGACTGACCTCGACGTATATATATTGTCCACAATGTCCACCTGAACCGTAATGGTTTGCCCCCAAGGCGACTATGTGATCCGAGTCTTTGTTCCATTCACCACACGCGCCTTGGCCAACATAGAAGAAAGTAGCCTGAAAGACTATTAGCAGTTATAGGATTGAGATTGGAGGGATACTCACTGTGCTGGTATACGTTGTTCGCTTGGCCAGGTCACCGAGGACTCCTGATAATGATATAGGAGCTGCGACTGCCATGCCAAGGAACGTGAAGGCCCAGATCAAGGAGATAACAAAGCGATACATTTCGTGAGGTCGTAAGAGCAAAGACAAGTTAAGACAGATGTACAAGAGAGCACAGTGGGAAGACCGTCGAGGAAAGGTGGGCGGCTGGGGGGCAAGCTGGCTCTACATGTCTTAGTTGGCATGACCTTTATATCCCGACCAGGTTATGTCACCCTCATTGGTATTACCTCACGACACAGGTTAACATAGCGATTGACGGCGTTTGAAGTTCCATCCGAACACGAAGAACCCGATGGACCGAAGGAGTGATTCCAATCTGCGAGTCCAATTAATCGAGCGGCCACACGTGCCGAGCCCGAGGGTCGTGTTGTGAGAAGGTTTTTAGTGCGCATTTTGACAGCAAACTATCACGGAAGTTAGAAAAAGGACATGATTCTATAATGCATCATGTATGCATCTGCACTGACATAGCTCTCGATGCGTGCTTTTGTGCAGGAGACAAAATCAGGCCCATGAATTTGAGAACATGAGAGCGTCGACCACAGCGTGAGGCTGACTCGCTTGGTGCACTACGCCGCCCAAAAAGGAAACCCCGGGTCATTAATTGCTTATTCCCGAGCCTGGTTTCGCGCATGCAATTAGAAATGCAGTACCGGATGGTTGGCGCTCCTACGCATCATATTGTCATCCCTAATACCTATGACGCAATTTCAGGACATATCAACCGCCGACCCTAATTGATATTGACAAGACATTTGTATTCTTTCGAAAGGGTTCGTGATCCCGAGGGGATGTACATCATGTACAAAGAGCGTCATCGAAGTCGACGGCCGAGATGCGCGCCACTCGTTTCGCTTCGTTTCGTCTGAATCACCCCTGCAACGTCTTGAAACCCAGCAACCGTTGCCGTGGTGGCATTCTTTCATCGTCAAGTTTCGACATATCCTTGAGCGATAATTGTCATATTCATCACGTTTGAAACCATTTCACAAGTCGTGGTTTCCCTGAGAAATGACCACAGAGGAGCCAGTGTTTGCAGAACGTTTCCCGGGCATCCGATGGGCATGTCATTGATACTAGTAGGCTCTTTGTCGGCGCCGCCATCATGAAAAGCAACGAGGCCGCAGCAACGTGAACTATAAGCTGAGCTTAGTCTACCTCGTTATGCGCTTGACATACAGCCTGTTGGGTCTCCTGTCGCGGACGCATATAGAAACACATACAATTATACCACCGCCATCGAGGGCCTCGTGTATTTATTACGAGCAATCATGCATTAATCGTGATGTTTCCACGAGGACATATTATTGAATTGCTGACATGCCGCGCATGTTGGCGAAAAAGCCTATCCGTACGTATGTCCCCACTTGACGGCCATGCGATGGCAAGAAGGCGACGCTCAGTGGCTCAGATCCGTTTTAGTAGAACGGGATTCAAGTCGTCGGCAGAGGCACGTTTCGAAGCTTGGTTTTACAAAACTTGGCAGGCGGAAGAGTCAAGAAAGGCTGTGCTCGCTTTGAGTGGTATTGCGGCACGTGTTCCGAGTCCGCTCTGTCACAGCAACCCCTTCCTTCCAGCAACTTTCACCACTCGTTATGGCTCAAACCGGCCAGAGCTACGGAAAGACGCTTCCTGTATGTGTTACAGGCCCATCAGATCAGCCAATTCCATTCAAGCAGAACATAGGATCAAGTAGATCGTATAGCTGACGTCTTCGACGCCCATCTCAATCTCATCGCGGATGTGAGCGGGAACCTCTTGGTAATCCTGGTCGAGTGGAGTTAACGCGCAAATTAAGGTCAGGGACCTTTATCGCGAACGAGTTAATCTGGACCGTGAGTATGCGACAAAGCTGCAGGCTCTGGCAAGGAAAGCTTCCGAAAAGAAGGCTAAGCTCACCGCGCCGCTCGTACTCGGCAACGAGCCAACGAAAGTTTGGGACGAGAATGCTCTTCGGAGGAGGTTGAATCTCCGAGTGACTCTGATTGTATATCACTGACGACAAGACTGTCTAGTACTTTGGATAATGCTTATGCTCAGATCATCGCGTCCATGACACTCGCAGCGCAAGACCATGTCACCCTTGCAGATGTCATAACTTCTCAGGTCACTGAAGTTTTGAAGGTCATTGGAAGTAAGAGCGAAGAGACAAAACGAAAGGTGCGTGCCTTCGTCCAGGAACTTTGCAGGTTTCTTGACCTCTCGAGTCATTTGTAGCAAATGACTTACTATCAGAAGCTCCTTTCGGAAAGAGAGAAAACTTATTCGGAACGAACAAAGGCTCGTCAATCAGAAATAGTGTTTCATCGCAGCTTCTTATACAATATCTACAGACGAAGTCAAAGGTACGAGGGCAGGTAGTCGCTAGCTTGAGCTCTTCCGACCACATTCCTCTAGTATGACGAAGAGTGTATAGAAGTCGAGACATACCGCTCGAAACAGGTGCGTAGAGTAGTCTTTGTCATAGTTGCTCGTTCATATATCACTATTGGTTAAAGAGTCACTCTAGCGATAGACATGCTGATCGCGCAGCTAAGCAGTTTGAACAGCAACAGATCGATATGAATAACAGCAAAAAGTACAAGCGAACAATATTTGTCTTGGATGTGGCACTTCTGACTATGACATCAGCTTGTATCTGATTTCAATTGCTGCCGCCAATGCCGCCAAGTCGAAATTCTACGGGGAGGATCTTGTTGCGCTAGAAGATGTGAGCTTTGCCTTTGCTACAAACGTCATGAATTCTCACTATATTTTTATGATCCAAAGTCATTCCGTGGGTCACTCATTACACGTCACGGAAAAGAAACAACTCTCACATTTGTGTCCAGAGGAACTGCAAACGCGACTTACTGCGAGATTTACCCAAGTCATGCTTCATGCACAGCAGCTTCAGCTTCAGCATCAAGATGGACTCAAAGGCCGTATAGCGATTGTGCAAACCGCGGTCGGCCAAGTCAATCCAGTACAAGATCAAGATTTGTTTGTGGATCATAATATTCGACCCTTCAGTGCACCCGCAGACTGGACCTTCGAACCTTGTTCCAGCCATTATGACACAGTTAGTCGACTCCAGGATTGGTCAATTGGATTTCTAAAACGTTTCCAATTAACAGAACGACATGAACCTGGATGCTGCTCCAAAAGTATTTTTGCAAAATAAGCTCTCTAAATGCCGCAGCCAGTTAGAGATTGTCCAGTCCTCTGTAGTAGTACAGCGTCAGGACGTTGAGACCCATGGGCGACTGGTTGCAGGATACCGACCTGATCGTTCCATCGGTGACATCGACGAGCTTTTCGACGTTTGTCCCATTTCTATCATGCGTAACAAGGGATCTAACGATACAAATTACAGACCTACCTGGAATCGAAGCAAAAACTAGCCTTTTCTCTTTCAGCAGAATGCAATCTGAAGGCTGAGATAGACATCATATCAGCGGCGTTAGGAGGTACGTAACTCGCGGGTTTACTTGATTCCTTGCTGACCACCAAAATTGCATGTATAGGTGATGAGGGGGCACAAATGCCGCATTCGTTCAAAAGTTCTTCCTTCTCTATCCCGACGCAGTGTGGTTATTGCAAGGTCAGTTCCATCTAGGTTGGCGTCGCGCTCTAATTTTTGTCACCTACAGTCGTCTATCTGGGGCTTGAGTAAACAAGGAAAGACTTGCAAGACTTGTGGCCTGTGCGTGCACGCCAAGTGTGAATTGAAGGTACTCACCAACGTTTGCATTGGGATGCGATCACTCACTCACATGTGACTACAGGTTCCCGCAGAATGCACAGGCTCCGCTGGTGGTCACAAAACTTCAGCATCGGTCTCAAGGACTGCAACACGAGGTCAGTTCTGTGAGGGTGCATTTTGAAAACGAACTTTTTTTCAGATCGATGGATAGGCTCAGCTACATCAAGTGTCTCCAGTACCCCGACAGTATCTTCATTCGGTCACCAATCTGCCACTCAGGAGGTGCAACCTGCCGCTCGAGTTGTGTTCTCTTTCACACCCACTTCACCGTTCGAACTAGAGGTATCAGGTAAATACTTTTTTTGAGTGAGGTTCAGTTGTGTGTTTAATCACGAATGACGGTAGAGGGTACCCTGGTTCATGTACTAGAAGAGGACGATGGCTCGGGCTGGGTCAAGGTTGCTGATGAGCGCGGCGGTAAAGGTCTTGTCCCAGCATCATATATCGAAATGATCGATTCGAGCGAAGTTTCACACTCTGCGACTCAACATCAAACCGTTGTGCTTCAGAAAACATACGGTTTGTCCAGAGCTCTTTCTGTTCAATTAATATTAATGTCGGATTGGCCAGTGCGGAGTGTTTACGTGTATCAGGCACAGGGATCGGATGAGCTGGATCTCTCAGAAGGGGAATTGATTGAGCTGACGGAGGGGCCAACAGGCGGTCGAAACTATGCAGATGGATGGTGGGAAGGTACGTGCGTTCAAACTGAGGCCTCATCAGGAATTGACTAGGCGAAGGGGTCAACCCGCGGGGTAAGAAAGGTATCTTCCCTAGTAACTACGTAAGTCCGATTTATTGGTAAGTAAGTTCAACAACTGATGCTTTTGCAGGTGGAGGACGTTTGAGCAATATATGATGTGTTTGGGTGATCCTCTTTGTGTGGCACTCTGTCAAATAGGACGCCATGGCTGCTCGCAACATGCCGAAGGATTTGAACACTGCATCGGAGCAATTTGATGCTTACCTGACAAGCTGCCTACAAGCCGTGGTAGATGCGAAGTCAGCAACGCCACTTCACGTGGAAAATCAGCCTCGCGTTGAGGATCCCCTGTGATCCTCTGATGGAGGGTTCGGTTGCGTCCTTGAAGGGGACATGCAAGCCTATGCGAGCATGCGAAACCAGCCAGCGTTCGCTAATTGCCGACCAGGTATTATATACCTAGATCCAACCTAGATCACGGTCGCTGCCCTGGATATTGTGCTGCTATAACTGGACAGCATGCATGCGGAGCTATCTATCATAGAGAGCTTGGCCTCATGCCATATCTAGAACACTTCAAAATTTTCTTACATGATGCCGCCGCTGCCGCCGTAAAATCTCTCTCATACCCGCTTCATGGCTACGTGGCATGCCCAGAAGACGAATTTCGGGGGGATGGCTCCTCATAGGGCTGAACAGCGACAGCCACAAATTTTCAGCTTGCTATCTTGATCGACACCAACCGTTTACATACTCGGCGTCTTCCCCCGTGCCCAAATATACGCTAAGGAGTGGCGGCCCATGAATAACATAGCCAAGGCGGGTTTAAGTTCACGGTAGGACTCCGACAGGGGCGGTGGTCGTGAAAGGCTATAGTAACTAAAATTTGCAGCCCAAAACAGAGTCGAGCTTTGGATGCACGATGATAATATCGGGCTCACGTTGAACGCCCTTTGATATCCCTCATTGACGTTGTGGATAAATTCTGGATGAGCGCTGGAAATTTATCATCATTGGTGGTGGCAACGGAGAGGAGCGCGCATCATTGGGAATGGCCTTGCCTCAAAGACTTTCGACTGGTTTTGTCAGGTTGCGCGGTATCAATCTTCCAGATTCTTGTAATATAGTCTGACAAGTGACGCGTTTAAGTAACTACCACTGATTTTCGGTGTGATTCACAGAGACTCCGGAGTCTCGGTCTTCATTATGTGGCGAGAGCCCACAAACAGCCTGGACTCGACGGGTAACTCGTCCATTTGGCCCTGACGGGCGCGGAGAATTGAACAGGCTAATGTTCAGTTACGAAGGTGCTCACTTGATGACAAGATCGTCTGAGTCCTTGAGGCCACCTGTCATGGGTATTTTTTAGCATAAGAGCGCACGGCGTAAGTGAGAGGCTACCACCTAGTTTCCTTCGCCCCCACATCCTTTCGCCAGCCGTCTGACAGAATACCCATATTTTTACGGCTTTTCATCTTGTAGAAGCATCCCGGGGATGATTCCGTTGCAGTGGTTCTTAGGGATAAACCCTTGCATTTTATTTCAGCGCTATGGGTGGAGGCACAGACCTTCCAGTTATGTGCATCGTCGTGCAGCCTGACCGTAAAGCACTCTGATAACTGCCTTTGCTCGTTGAAGCACAGGCAGTGGTGTCGCTTTTTGCGATGGATGACTGCCAACGACGATCCTCATCCTGGTTTGTGGTGCCGCTGCTTGGACCGCGCATTGAAGTCAGAATATCTGGACAATGGGGTGGGGGTGTAATGGTATCAGTGAAGGAGGAATCATGGTGCTTTAGCTGCTATCCCACCTGACATTTCGTGGGTGCAAGGACTATATGCGCGGGTCTAGAGTGAATTGGAAGGGAGGAGGAGGGTGAGTTTTGGAGAGAGCTTGTTTTGGGTGAAGGCGAGCGGATCACAAAGGCATTCAGCACTTCCAATGAATACATTTATTGCGATTTGGATTCCACACAGTCACCTCCCCCAGTCATGACTACCTCCCTCCTACACCAATCGCAGTTCGAATATACGCGCCATTGCTCCCCATAGGCCCATAAGCATTTCCTGAAGACATAGACGATGCCATTGATGGTTGCATTCCACTCATCCCCATGGACATGCCTTGATTCTGCGACACGCCTCCACCAGGTGTTGTATTGTGACCCTCGCGACCGGCGCTGCGATCGTCCCGCTCGGCTATAGTAGCACCGCCCCGGCCAGGATCAGCCATACCGTTCACCGCAGAGAAAGTTTGACCAAGACCATATAGCTTGCCGTTGTATTCGGCATCATCTATAGTGTCATTGAAATAGAGCTCGCGCATTTTGAAAAAGGTTGACGCGGTGAGTAGAGAGTCCGACCCAGCTTGATGAGAAGGTCCTA
Organism: Athelia sp. TMB; assembly: GCA_014898675.1. Classification (NCBI taxonomy): domain Eukaryota; kingdom Fungi; phylum Basidiomycota; class Agaricomycetes; order Atheliales; family Atheliaceae; genus Athelia; species Athelia sp. TMB. The sequence continues at coordinate 324,589 of JACXVL010000012.1, read as the reverse complement.
TTCGCATGACCTGCGTGAGGAGAAGTTCAAACAAGCTAGCACAGCGAGCGGGGATAGTGACAAACCCCAAGATCATCTGCTACATCTTGCAGGCCACCTTTGAGTACCTTGCAAGCACGCATCATGAACTTGATATCGTAGACTGTGGGAAACCAGGTTCGTAGAAGGTCAAAGAAAGTGTCTTCGGTTGGAGGTAAAGATACAGCGGTGAGAAGTTTCACGAAATAGCCAAAGTCATAGCCACTGGATGAAGCAATCAGCAGCTTGTCGAATGTTTGAGCTTCGAGGTCAGAGACAGTGCGTGATGGGCAAGTCCAAGGGACTACGGAACATGACGTTTGATTCAATGGAGGCTCACCTATGAAATGAGACCCATTTCGTCTCTGGTGACAGTACAAGACCCGAAGTTATCATGAGCTCCGCAAAGTCGTTCGGTACGATGCCAATCTCTTCGTGGCGGTGGAAATCGATGCCAGATTTTTGTAGCAGCTCGATCGACTCTGGCGCGTACATATCATCACTGTTATCCGCAGCGTCATGAAAGCACAATTTCGGTAGATAAGGAAACTTACTTGACACTGAATAGAAAGTTGAACTGCCATGTTGTAATGTCTTGGGGAAAGTTCCCCTCCTCATCCGCCAGAGTGAGACCAACCTGTATGATCTTGAGAAGGTCGACATTGCACCGCATTGTTTGGTAGTGGTAATCTGAAGACGTTTTGAACGATCCTATGGGTCGCGCGACTACTCCCGGAAACTCAGTGTCCTGGATACAACAGTCAGGACCGTGCTGTGAGTGTGTGAGATACCGAACGACGAACCATTGCAACATAGGGATACTTCTCGATGGCATCCCGGATATTCCGCATTTCGGCTTCGAGATTCGGCGCCCATACCTCGCGTATCCGAGACATGGAGAGTTGAGAGCCGGGTTGGGGAGAACGAGTGGACGTGCAGTAATTACCAGTATCGTTGACGCTGCACTCAATCCAAGACAGCTCGAGTCAGGGGCTGGATGATAACGTAAGCCTGGCCGGTTGAGCCAAATAAAGATAATTTATTCTAGGTATTATTATAGAGATTATTCTGGCATAACGTTCTGTAAGTGCAACCACCAGGGTACGTATCAAAACCAAGTCATTAAAGTGGAATCGTCAGGCCCAAGCGCTAAAGCACCAAAGTCAAAGTTCAGGTCCTGATTGCCAACTCTTGTAGGGAAGTTAGCCTTATATATAGGGCTAGTGAATGATACAGCCCTGAGCTCTTCCTCTCTAAGGCGAAGGCCAAGACTTGGGTATAGTAATGCAGATTCTGGTAATTCCGAATATTGGGATTGCCGAGGATAATTTCGCAAGAAGGCGTGAGCGGTTTCGAAGGAGTCTTGCTCATGCTCCGGTTCCATGCGCGACCTGGTGTCACTAATGGCTGGTTGAGATCGACCGGAATGCGAATGCGATGCTCCCAACCCATTCCTCGTGTGGCTGACAGAATCATGGTGCTCGGAGACGATCCGTGTTATTTTGTCTGTGAGTTTCAGTAGCAAAATCTAAATTGCTTGATTGTTAATCGTCGCCAATATACAAGCAAGGGGAGACCAACATGAGCGCGCTCTGCGCGAGGGTTATTTTCGGCGACTCGACTGAATAGGGCATGAGCTATCTGCATTTGGCGAAGGGCCGTCGAAGCATCTGCTACATGTGGAGCCCGGGATACGTAGAGAGCGATCGCAAGCTGCGGTAGGGCTTAGAGCTTGAAGAGGTAAGAAGACGTGGTGAGTTGACTCACTACACCGGAGAACATGTTAAACCAGAAGCCAAAGACTCGCTTGCATAACTCAGGAGCCGTGTCCATGAATGTCTCCAACATATCGATCAGTCGACAAGCACTAGTGAAAGTCGCTACGACTGAGGGCGCGTATTGATGCTTGCTTGTGAATGTCTCTGGTCCATTGAGCGCTTGAGTAAACCTGTTACGGTGCAGTTGAAGAATCACTAATGGTGTTTAGTTGACATCTGGAACATGCAAGATGGCGACCCAGGACAAACTAACATATTTCTCGCCCCGCAGCCACGAGAGCCTGCTGCATCAACCGAGGCCGCTGTGTGGTGAGTCCTGTGGGTCCGAACATGTCTAGTTCCGGAGGAACGTAGAAGTCGCGAATCCTGCCATCCAATGCCAGTACGTGCTGGTAGGGACACGGTTTGGCCGCCACGACCACTTCTAGGACAGGGCTTAAACAATGCTCAAAGAAATTGTGTTTGTACTGCAGGTCTACGGAGTGGGTCTATCAGCACTGGCCGGGCCTATTGATGCGTATAGGGTGTTACATTGGAAGGTTCCCGCAGAGTAATCGGGCCGCTTGCACTCCAAATGATTTATGTTAAAAGCAGGAGGTCTATTGAGAGAAAGAGCCTAGAAATGCAATCAGGTTCCACGTATGTCAGACATACATCGAGACTTTACCAAACGTGCGTCCAGAGTAGCCAACTCCCAGATGAGAATGCGTCGTTTTTCGCTTTCTTCGGGTATGACCTTCCAACTGCCTTCCGCTCGATCTTTTACCTTGCATTTAGTATCAGCTGGAATTGAAACATAGCGCACATACGAAGACCAAGCTGAGAGGCCTTTTCAATTCCTGTCACAGCGACTAAATAACACGACTCACCGCTTGAGCTAATTTCGCGGCAATCCCCATCATAGTCCACGCGTAGATCGCAGCGTTATCTTTGTCGGACCACAGAATAAGATACCACATCATGTAAAACTGGACAAATTGCGCATTGAGTGCAGATCACACATACGTGCAAAGATTTACACACCAAACATTGCATCATATCTATATCAGGATGTTCCATGACCGGCGATTCACAAAGAGCAGCTCGTGCAAGAGAATGATAGATCTCTGCACGAGGAGAATCAACAACTTGTTTAACATCTACTTGCAGGCCGATGGCTATAACCATCAGCAGTAGTGCCAGGCGCCGTGCTTTGACATCTTCGATTGGGCTTGTATAAACGTGGTGTATGAGGTTGGGTAAAAATGTCTGGCTGGGATCCAACTGATATCTATGTGATTTTAGCGACGCAGCGAGTGAAATATCACACCAGCACTTACTGCCACAGAGCATTACGCAGAGCTTGATCACAAAGCTCGGTTGTTTCTTCCCTTGGAGGCAATAGGTCACGAATCCGCTGGCGAGTGTGAATATCCACTTTCCAGGGGATTGGGAATGATTCGCTCAAGGCGAGAATATCGGGAGGTAGCCGTGAATAGTTTGTGGCTTCTTTGGGGCGTTGTTCTGTCTATGATATAAAAATGTAAGCAGTGTTGCTAAATAGAGCATCTGATACCAGAAACGCACTGGTAATGGACCCGGCTCTACTATGCCGTAGGATGTGTCTGCGATATGGTTTGATGATTCTGCCATGGGGTAATCATACACGGCTGATGGGTTTCTTAGGAATTCGCCCTCAGGGTTGTCATCTGAAGTTCCAGGTGAGGATTTATTAGCAACGCCGCGAGCCCGATGGAGCTCAGCGGACGATTTGACACGGAGCAAGTCTTGACGGAGGAGTGGGTGTGGTTCTCGTGATACAGAAGCTTGTAAGCTTGCCAGAGCGTCCTCCAAAGATTGTATTCGCTCGCTCATTGCGGCAATTTTGGCATGCAACTCCTCTGTATTAGCCAGAATGAACCTTAAAAGATGAATATTGAGTGCGGAGCTGTAAAGGAATATCATGACACTGGAATGCGACATACCGACTTCCTTTGCCCGAAGTCAAAGCCCCTGGAAGGATACCGCTTATTACAGTGACATATAAACCGGAGTTTCTAAATTTACCTTGTGGACATATTTGCGCACACCCTCGCTTCTGGCAGCTGCTGCAGGGAAAATTACGGTCGCACTGGAGTACAATGATGATTGGTTTGTTTGGTTTTGTTTCAGAAGAAAACTCGATTTTCTGCTTACCTTTAATTTCAATCTCCTGCACTCTGCACAAGATAAAGGCTGTTTCTTGCCGTTCGTTTTTCTGGTTGATTCTATAGGCGATTCAAGCGACCCATTTGCCTCGTAGGATGGTTGAGAGACAAAGTCAAAGTGATCTGGTTCTCGAGCGACCGTCGAGACACGAGGTCGTTTCACTAGACGTGGTTCCTGGACAGTTGGACTCTCCGGGTTCGCGAACATAACTGGTGGGGCGAGGAATGAGATAGTGAAAGTTCAAGCTGCCCAGGCCGGAGATCGGGCATTGTAGCACTAAAGGTTGCTTTACGTTAGGCATACTTACCGTCAAAAGTAAGACCTCAGTTTTGTGAGCTCCGGAGCAAGCGGAATTGGCGGTGAGACTCACGACACATACATCATCCGGATCCTGTCACATTGCAGTGTCAAAGCCTACAATATCACGACCAGGACCTTTGCTGCAACAAAATGAACGAATTAGCATTTCCGCTCGCGGGGGTTTACATAAATGCAACCATGACGTTATATGGATAAGTGCTTTTATGACATTACGACAAGCATCTGATCAGGGTCGATACTCGCTATAACTCAAGTCCTTCTGGCAGTCGACCGCAAATCAAGAGATGAGGAGGCGCGGCTCCGAGAACCCATGCGAGCAGGTGGAGATTTCTCGCTGATTACGCATTTCCTGATAGGTCTCTTCAGGTACGCCGAACAAGCCAGATTGATCATCCGTATTCACTCCGACAATATCGGAACTGGCACGTGTCCTTCGGGGATCTAGATGATAACCCGGGGCACCCTGCCGTACCTGCAATGTGGTCCAGGGCTATGATGGCCATGTGAGGTCTTGTGAGCTTCACATATTCAAATATCTTGCAGGGGCGAATATTGGGCACCCTCGCAACCTATGGCCCTGTGTCTTATCATTTTAGTCAACCTTGTTCTGCCTAGGTGACGGGAAGCTCAACGGATAGAGTCAGTAGCATCTGATTTTGAAGTTGCCACCTCTGCTCAATAAATGGTCTGTTCATGGTATTTAAGCCCATGACACGATTTATGCCTTTCCATCAAGAAGAGCAAACTACTTCAGGTGCAGTGGGTGGTGCCCGATACTTCGTAGATGCTCACACCTTTTGTGACGGCGGAGATAGATGGACTGCGGGTTGATTGTATCATTAGATCGAACGGTGACACGCTAGGTTAGTGCTTAACTCAAGTTCGATGCACCAAATCCAAAGGCCTCCATCAGCCAACCCCATGAAACACAAAACACTCCTTCGATTCAGATCTTGATTTGAGCGCATGCGAGTTAAGCGGGGCTGATCATATTAATGTCATATTAATGTCCTAAAGCGAGATATGAGCACAATATGCAAGCTCAGATACGCGTGGTATTTATTTTCTTCAGCCATAATATGCCAGTACCAATCATACCTACGGCCCGCGTGAGATAAGCCAGTGGAGCGCGATTATGATATTATGTTAACGTCGCATAAACGGTTGGCGAAGCGAGAGCAGGAGCGATAAGTGGTAAATTAGCCACAAGGCTCTATTTTGCAACCTCCTTGAACTCGTTTACAATCATATCCCGATACGCAGCCATCACCTTTTGACCATGATACCATGTTGCAATGAGATTCGACTGTAGGTCGCTGCGTTCTGTGATGCTTGCTGAAGATTCCTCGGCAATTTAGTGCGACATGTAGTAATGGCAGAACTTAAGCGAAGTCCTGAGCATAGCACTCAAGACGCCTTTGGATGATATTGTACCTATACGGTCTACTTACCGATGATGTTGCCTTGCCCTTTGAATGAACGGCTTCAGTGAGCTGTTAAAAACACGAACCTTCACGTGCCATGCCGTTTTATTGAGCCGCGTCAAGCGGCCCTTTAAGTTAGTCTCCCACGGTCGAGGAAGGATCAATGCTGGTTACGCGTCCTGTGTACATAATCGAACACATCACGACTTTCTGAATCTGCGCTTCCTTCTTCTACCCAAATGTCTGCTGTAAAACTATTCGTTTACGACCTGAGCAATGGTCTCGCAAGAAGTCTATCTCAACAACTGACCGGTAGACAAATCGACGGGATTTGGTAGGATTTTGCTTTCAATTCGTGTCATGAGATTGTGCGTCATAGATCAATAATTTGATTCAAGTACAGGCATACATCCGTGGTTGTGTTTGGAAAGGAAATATTTTATGGTCAAGGGATAGACATCACCCTGCCTGGGAAATCCCATGTGTGTCTCAGCCTCCTATATCTTTGCAGTGCCGGCTGATCACAGAGAAATAGCATGGCCAACCGCACCAGCAGTTTGATATGGGCGAGACTATGCTGGATGAAGATACGTTTAATGAGTATCTTGCGGAAATGAGGGAGCATTACACCGCGGACAAAGTCAGTTGTGCTACCCTCGACGCCAATAGCATCTGACATTGCCATATTCGCAGTATCATTTGTTGGGTGCGCTCGTCTGGAACTCTGCGCTAACACTATTTAATCGAAGCCATATAGATTTCAATTGTAACTCCTTCACTAACGATTGCGTCGGTTTCTTGACTGGCGGATCGATACCAGACTTCATCAAAGGCATGCCATTTTGATATCGAAGACTTAGCGTGGGACTGACGACACGTATAGATCTACCAACAGACTTTCTATCTACACCATTCGGGGCTGCCCTGCGACCGACGATTGATATGATGTACAGAAGGCCTGGTACTGGGCCCGTTGCAGCTCCGGCTGGTCCCCCAGTCGCAAATCCCGACATCGCGTCAACTCTTCTGCAAGCCGTTGCATCCCGCGCAGCCTCTAACGGCCAGCTTCCCACACCCAACCCAACTTCACCACCCACACCTGTACCGACTGTTGCTACTCAGACTCTTACATCCCCAATTCATGTTAGCACGAATCCTGCGTCGTTCAATTCGGTCCTGCACTCTCATCGCGCGGTAGTCGCTTTCTTTACATCGACTACCTGTGGTCCTTGCCGAATGATAGCTCCAGTATTCGAAGAGCTGGCAGCTGCGAAAGCGACGAGTGGGAGCGAGGTAGCCTTTGTCAAGATTGATCTGGCTGTGGGGATGGGATCGGCCGTTTCTGGAGAGTGGGGCGTGAAAGTAACCCCTACCTTTCTTTTCTTTATGGACGGCAAGAAAGTGCGTTTTTTGAATTCAAAGACTTCTGGGTCAATCTTATCTTAAGAGTCAGATTCACGAGTTGAAAGGTGTCAATGCTCCAGAGCTGAGAACACAGGTGGATCTGTTGCTCTATCAAGTCTTCCCTCGTAAGCCCTCTATATATAGTTCGTATAAGATGCGACTAATATTGCCATCACAGCCCACCCCCACTCGACTCTTACACTCCCAGCCGTCGAGCACCTTTCGCTGAACCCCATTCTGTTCACGCAAGTACCGGCATTAGACTCGGTCAATGCTAAACTTTGCACTTTTATCGATGCCACACCTTCTTGGCCCTCTAATGCCGCGCAGTCACAGTCACAAGTGAAGCAGACATTGTCGCAAGCTGTCTTACCGTTTCTGAAAGCGCCAGCTTCTGCCACCAAACCAAAGGCATCTGCCGGTTTGCTCGTTCCATGGGCCAGGGTTACCGCAACTCTATCAGATGCTCTGCAGCCTGCAGAACTTTTTCCTTTGATAGACATGTGGCGCCTGGCTATCATCGACCCAACTATCTCCTTGTGGTGTGCAGCTCTCTCGACAAGCAAGAACGCCCCAGACCCCATTAATATTTTCATCAGAAAGGCTGCTACGGCGCTGGCGGGGCCGGTCATTGCCCCTCGCAATTTTATACTGATCATGTTACGACTTTTGTCCAACACGTTCTCTAATCCCGCGCTTGCTCGTATCTTACTTTCCGATGGCACTCGCGTGCCTGTGACCGACCTGCTAGTGACCTCACTTTTACACGAGGATGCCGCTGTCAGGACCGCGGCTGCCAGCCTTGCCTTCAATATCGCTGCATATTTCCAAAAGCGACGAATGGACAAGCTGCGGGGTCAAGACGATGGGGGCGAAGAGGCTGGCGATTGGGAAGTAGAGATTGTTACCGCGGTTATCGAGGCAATAGACAGAGAGAAGTCCAGTGAGGAAGTTGGTATGTTTGATGGTCTTAGACTTTTTTGTGATAAACTGCTGACTCTATTGCCAGTCCATCGCTTGGTAGCCTGCTTAGCCTTCTTTTTGAGACTTTCACCCTTTTATAACGAGCAACTAGCGCCGCTGTTAGAGGTCCTTCAGTCACAGTCTATTCTCAAATCCAAGCTAGGCAAGATTGGATTCGGTGAATCAGGGCTAAAGAAACACGATGTCAGGAAGCTGATCGAGGAGGTTGCCACGAAGTTATGCCCATCGACGTGAGATGCGCGATAACTCTTTGGGCGGTAGATGTATAGTAGTATGGAATAGTGTTGTAGCATGTGTGCTCTTGAAATATTTGTTCGGCATGTACAGGAGTACGATTCTGCCTTGTGTGAACACTCTGAAGCCGTCCGCATCATCCATGTGAATCTCCGCTCTGTCGCCGGACCATCTGGGCTTAAGTACCGGACGCCTTATAATCTGCCAGGCAGTGTCAGCGCCGCAGACCTAAAGCCCCAGCAACCTCTCGACTCTCTCTCAGACAGCCTTTGGCATGCTTAGACTGTCTTCTAGACTGGCTTCCCGTTCACGAGCTCAGGTGTGCACATGGATCACGAAACAGTGATACCGCCCGTACTTACCTCCTACTCTCCCACCACCACCCACTCTCCCACCACCTCCACCTCCACCACTACCACTACCCCAGATGTCAAACCCCCGGTCGTTTAAATCTTCTGCACTCAAGAAATCGGATGTGCCCCCCGGCTACGTTGCTGATCCCTCAGCTGGACCCATGCTGAGGTTCCAAGCATCCCTTCCCCGTCTTCCCGTACCAACATTGTCTTCCACCGCGTCTAAATACCTCGAGACTGTCCGCCCACTCCTGACGGACGCGGAGTTTAACACCACCGAGAAGACTGTGGCTGAATTCGTCAAGTCCAGCCAGGCTGCAGAGCTGCAGAAGCGCCTGGAAGGTCGTGCGGGCGACCCGAGCGTGAAGAATTGGCTGTCAGAGTGGTGGAATGAGGCTGCGTACATGGGCTACCGTGACCCAGTAGTGGTCTTTGTGAGCTATTACTACGTCCATGTCGCGGACAAGCGCAGACGCGACGCGCCGAAGCGGGCTGCCAGCCTAGTCAAGGCTATGCTGCCCTTCCGGGAGATGGTAGAAAGGTGTGTATGCAATGCTCCTTGATTTCCCTACCTTCAATGTACCATTCGAAACAGTGGCACGCTTGAGCCGGAGAAAGTGCGCGGCGCTCCATTGTGCATGGATTCCTACAAGTGGATGTAGGTACCAACTGTCTGTCCATTTTCAGGCTATTTACCTGTTCATTTAGGTTCCACGCATCGCGTTACCCTACCAAGCCCTCTGATACGGCGCACAAATTTGACCCCAAAACTCACAATCACGTTGTGTTTATCCGCAAGAACAAGTTCTTCTCAGTTCCACTGGCCACCCCTGACGGCCAAGAACTGAGCGCAGCTGAGCTTGAGGTGTAAGTTCCTCGACACGCGACTTATCAAACACATTATGGAGCTGAATCGCTTCACAGTCAAGTCGAGCGGGTCATCCGGTTGGCGGGAGAGGACAAAGCCGTACCCATTGGTGCATTGACCAGTGATAACAGAGACATCTGGACCGATGTGAGTAGCTTGCATGCAGCAGCTGCGATATAATGTCTCAGATACAGTCCCCAGGCCCGCGAAACCCTCGTTGCAGCGTCACCGCAAAACAAAGAATCCCTCAAAGCTATCGAGTCTGCAGCTGTTTTGGTTGCTCTTGATGACTCGGAGCCCGTGACAAGGGAGGAAGTTGCTTGGGGAATGTGGGTTGGTGATGGGCGCAACCGCTTTTACGACAAGCACCAATGTAGGTTCTGTCAGTTTTATCGTGTATCAGACTGTTTATTATGCCCACAGTCATTGTATATGATAACGGTGTCTCTGGCTTCCTTGGGGAGCACTCGTGCATGGATGGAACGCCCACTCTGCGCTTGAACGAGTTCATCCTGGCGTCTCTTGCTGCTAACAAAATCGACCTTGGCCCTTCCCGCACAGAAGCTACGGGCTCGAGTCTTCCTGAACCCAGGGAGTTGAAGTTTGTGGTCGATTCCAAAGTCCAACAAGCTGTTGAGAGCAGCTGCCAGAGGTTTGACGAACTCGTCGGACAGCACCACCTCCAAGTACGTCTCACTCTCCACCAGAGGCGTATTTGAAAAAATCTGACTGTATCTTACCAGGTTCTCCACTACGAGGGGTACGGCAAGGACTACATCAAAAAGTTCAAGGCCTCTCCCGATGCATGGGCGCAGCTGATCAAGCAGTTGGCCTTCCACAAAATGTTCAACCGCCCTGGTGTAACCTACGAGAGCGCCCAGACGCGGAAGTATCAACTCGGGCGAACTGAGGTCATTCGCAGCGCCAGCAATGAGAGCAAGGCGTGGGCGGAAGCTATGCTGAATCCCGAGGAGACGGTCAGTCTTTGCACGTCTCGTTGCCGTAGCCTTTCTCAACAGTTCCCTTTCAATCAGGACGAGCACCGCTCTACCCTGTTCCGTCGTGCAGTTCAGCGTCACCTCCAGTACGCTGCCTGGGCAGCGGATGGCCAGGGCGTCGACCGCCATCTTTTCGGTCTCAAGAAGATGTTAAGGGACGGCGAATCGGTGCCCAAGATCTACGAAGACAAGGCATTCGGTCAGTCCAACCACTGGGAACTCTCTACATCCCAACTTTCTAGCAACTACTTTGATGGTTGGGGATACGGTGAAGGTTTGTATCTACGATTCTTCACGATATCGTTTGCACTAATTGATCATACCTCTAGTTGTGCCCGATGGCTACGGTCTATCCTACTCTATCGGCAACGACAATATCCGCTGGACCATTACCTCGTTGAGACGCGACGGTGAGAAGCTGAGGCACTACTTGGCTGAAGCTGCGACCGAGACCAGAGTCATGATGGAGCGAGCTGCTGCTGCTGAGAAGGCTGCTGCTGAGAAGGCGAAGTTATAAAGGGGACTTACTTAGGCTTACCAGGCTCCGCGCTTGCTTTAATTTAATCTGTTATTGGGCTCAGCTGGCGGGTCGAGCTGTTGTATAAATCAAGGACGGCGTGGATCGAACCGAACAAGATACGACGCGATGGCAATATACATAACCTTCTGCAGGTATAACTAATTACATGAACTTCTCCGAGGAAACCCCAGCCTTCTTCAGAGAACGACCAGCTGCGAAGAGGACGCCATCGAGAAGAGAGGTAACGGTCAGTACACCACCCACTATCGCACACGTTCTGTTTGGCCAATTATTAACACTGATCAGGTTCGACATGCACTCTTTGCTTACGATGTGATGAAGTGAGCGAATGATTGCCGGGTTTCTTGGTGGACGACGAGGATTGGCGAGATTTCAAAGTTGAAGAAGGCCCCAGGGAGACCTTGAGTACCATGCTGGATTTGGACCCCATGGTCTTGCTCGCCCCCATTGGTCAAATCTCGCTCGAACTGGGTCGCAGAGTATTGGTGCCCCCGGACCTATGAATTTGTTTGAGTTTAAGCCCGGGCTAGTGATAAAGTCACCCACTTTCTTTCCATCAAGATTTTGGAACTCTGTAGCTACGACTTTCAAGAAATATTGGAACATGTACTGGGACTTAGAGGTCTGCGTAGCACTGTAAGTTTCTGCTCTTAACAAATATATGATATTGCTCACCGTCGCCACAGATCCGTCCAGCGGATTAGTCAACAAATCCAATTTTTCCTTCATTAGCATACCAGTTTTGCGCTTGCGGAAATCAAGTTCATCATCACTCATGAAAGAGAATTGGTGAATGGTGTGACTGAAGTCATGGCGGTTTCCATCGTTCCTGAGGTATGGGACTAGTTCGTAGATATTGCGTGAACTGCTTTGGAAGGATTTCCCTGGAGACATGTGAATGTTGCCAATGACTTTGTTGACACGGAGGCGGCCACTGATGTTGCATCCTTCGTTAGACTGCTCTTTCAGCTTTTCAGACCACCCCTCGTTGACACACTGCAGAGTATTTTAGTTTTGTGGGGTGGGACAGAAAATGGCCATGCATTACCTGCTCGATACCGTCCGGGTTACTGAAGCTCCATCCTCTGTTGACATATGCTTCTCGGACCGAGTCACAGGTATTGCAGCACGGTGAATCACCAGAAGGCGTGCCCCCGTAGCAGGAACCACAGTAATTGGCTGGTTTCTCAGAGTTCATCTTGTCGACTTCATTCTGCAAGTCACTTGTGCGGCTGCTGGACACTCGAGCACCGGTTTCAGACAATCGAGTTTTGACAATATTGTGGGAGATGTCCCTTTGAGTCTCTCCGCTGATGTCCATGACATCTAAACTGAGCACTATGCGCACGTCAGGTTCAGAGAAGTCATGATCATCCACGTATGACTCACGGTAACATGGAACCCTAGGGAAGGTGACGTTCATACTCACAGTGAGCTTCTCGCCTCTACTTCTGTCCACTATTAGCGATGTGTCCATATTGATGCGCCGGTAATCGAAGAACTCTATGCTGGTGAATGTCAAGATGACTGCCGCAGCAACGAGAGTCACTTAAGGAAGACATTAGTCGAACGATTTAGAATGTAATCGCATGAAATTGCTCACAGAAAGCTCCTGTGCGGGTTTTGACCTTCACATCCTCCATAGTCTAGAATGTAAAGCCACCTATGAGGGTATGATTCGAAGCTGAGCAGGTATCACCATACCTTGCCAAAGGCATCAATTCCCTTGAGCCCACCGAAGATACCTTTAGCCATTATGGATATAACCTAGCCTGAGGCTGCCAGAGAGAGTAAAAGAAAGAAAAGAGGGATTTATGGGAAATCAAGTCAGTGTGATGCTGTTTTGGTGGTCGCCGACGTGTCAGTGTCACTTGGCAGCACACGGTACAGAGCCCGAGCGAGGCTCGTCCGATCATTATCCCGTCCGCCCAAGACGGTCTGGATGAATCAAGATATGGATAAATAAAATTACTGCAAGCCAATGCGGTCTACTCCTTGCTTCACCTTCCCTATCAAACTCCTAACTCCATCTCTGATACCATCCGCCTGAACACCAAAGTCTTCACCACTTGTTCTGTAGACTCCGGAGCCGCCTGCCCCTCCTAAACTAACGTTCACCCCACCCAGATTGAGATTCAGCGCCGGAGCAGTCGACGCTGATTCAGGTGGCGGCTCATACACAGCAGCGGGGAAGTTTATCGCCGCTGTCCGAACCATTTCTAGAAATCTAATGCAAAACGTTCAGCACATGAATTCAAGTGCTACTAAAATTACGCACGTCGAGGAATTGTGGACGCATGTCCCACCCAGGAGAAGCCGCGTTCCTGCAGAGGTCCCCCCCGTCTCCTGGTTGAGCAGCGCGATGACTCTAGCTTCTTCGTACGTTGTCCCGCCAATCATAAAAATAATTACGTCCTGTGGACTGCACACAAGATGAGCGATCAGACCTCAACTCAATTGCACCCAACATACCGTTGTAAGCTGGCATTTGGTCCAGCTCCATCGAGGAATGGATAGCTTGTGTCTTTAAGGCGACCTCTGAATAAGTTTTCAAGGGTCTGCGTCAAATGAGGTGTGTGCTGAGTGTAGACATTTTCTACGCCCTGAGAAATAGCACTCAGTGATTATTCAAGCAAACCAACTCAGTGACAGACCTTAAGACCTTTCAGTGCGGAACGGCCTTTGGCAAGAAGCGATTCCGTCGAAAAGAGGTCATCTTGGCGCTGATCAGAGCCAGCCATGTTTAGTACAACATATACAAGCTATACATAAATGTGAGCAACCAGAAACTCGACCTTTTTTGAAAGGACTTGCCCGTGCATCCTCTCGGGAGACACCATTCTCAAGCATCAATTTTACGAGCGATGCGATGTTTGATGTTTGTGTCTTTTGATAGCGGAGCGCGTATAGAATTACTATGCGCAATTTACCCCATGGAGGCACCGCCGGGTCCGCCAAGAGAGCTTGCACATCCTATTCAAGTGATCAGTAATCAACGTGTAAGTATTCAAGTCTGGTACGCACTCGATAATCTGCGCCGGAACTAGTTGCTAAGCCTTGCTCGACTTCACCAGCCTCAAGTAATTTGTCCCGGCCAACTATTCTCGATAGTTCTCCGACAAGCGCCACATGCTTGCTGACATTGCCTCCCAACTTTCGGAACTCTGGGTATTCTTCAACGAAGCGCTTCATATCACTGATCGAGTTGATGGAGGATGGACTTTGCGCAAGAGAGCGAGATTGATACGACTGGACGTATGATTTGAGGGATGTGCCCAGATCTCCAAATGTCGCAAGATAATGTGCGGCGAAGAAGGGATCAGTGGCAGGTGTCAGGGTAATCTCCTGCAATGCAGAGTAATTTTGTCAATGAAAGATTTCAGGATAAACCAGTGACTTACGGAAAGCTCATGTCCAATATCGGGTACAAGGCTGAGGTCCACCCGTCCATTCTGTATTCCAAGAAGCTCGTGAACCATGGCTTGGTATGTCCATTGCGATAACAGTGGTGTCACGGGGTCATTCCGACGGTCCAGAATGAGGAGCAGTGGGGGAACTTGTGTCAGCCTGAAGTCAAAGAGTGTTGATTCGGTTTGAATACGGTGCTTAATTGATCTCAGCAGGATGAACCAATAATCGTAGTACTTGGCTGCTCACTTGAATTTCCACCCCCAGCTTCTTGGCCATGCCGCTCATCCTCTCGTACCGAATGACGGGCTTCTTCTTCAAACTCAGTAAGACCGCTGTTATGCCCCTGACAGATAATTCTAGAGCCTTTGGGTCCCAGGTATTTGGGGTCGATCCGTAAAGTGGCCTCGAGGCAGTCGGTACGTGGTTTAAGGAGAAAAGTGCGGGCAAGTGTGGGGAGTAGTCTGCGAAGTGTTCCTGAATGGTTTATATGAACTGATAGTAATGGCGATGGCAAGTAAGACTTTCACGTACTTGTACTTCTCGAACCACCTCATACTCGTCCATCTCGGCCAGACGTTCTATAGCGGCCTTGCTAAGTATATTGCTAAAGTCTAGAAAGATTCGTATGTGAGCATTAGACTGGGCTTGAGAGAACAACTCCAAAGATGCGACTGACTGACACAGATAATACTCTCCGTATTTTGGCTCTCGCAATTCCGCTTCTAAAGCCTCCAAGCTGTCCTCACTTGGCTGTAGAAAACATACACATTTCATATGTGGCATGCGGTCTCGTTTCTGATTATCAATTCTGTCTGTGAGGTAGACCTGATGCGACAGGAGCGTGGACTGGGTGGACGAGAGTGACACGATAGGTGTCTAAGAACATTCGTTCCTCAGTGATCATGGATGCAGCATGCATGAAATAAGCATACCGTGTGTGTGTCTAGAAGTAGAACCTTCATTGCGGATGGCACAGACACCAATCTTGTGATGTACGTCTCGACCGCCTTCACGACATCCATGGCAGGCAGCAAACCCGATCGAAAGATACTTTAGACACGACTTTCTTCGGAAGATCCTAGGAACCTGGAACTGTAAGGAGACGGTTTGAAGAAGAATACACGCTGAGATGATTTCAGGCTCGCAGAGGAAATGATATTGAGGAGGCGCGCAGCAACTGGCAGCGTGACTGCTGTTTGTCAATTGTGCACTGGCCAGCGCCACCGAGGCGCCAGACCCCTCTCACACTATCACCGTGACTGCCATCGAGGCTCCCCAGGCCCCAGAGTTCTGCCACTGCCGATATCTCATCAGAGCTTTCTTGCGTCACTGAAACAAGAATGTCGATGGAATTCTTTTTCTTTTGGCTTGTCACCAACCCTTCTAGTGAAGGAACTCACGAGGTTATGTTTTCCCTGAAAAACGCTGGGAGCTCGCGACTGCTGCCATGCGCTTGACGTCGTTCTGGAGCTGTCTATCACTCATTTCATTAGATTATCGCCATCGATGGTTTAAGCTATGGTTTGTTTACGGGTGTCTTCGGTCTGCCATGAATAACCCTTGACGCGTCGACGAGCACTTTTACGCGTCGCTCCACTTTTCAACCAGATATACTATATAATTGGAAATTGATGGGCGTTATGAAAACGCTCCTGCATTCTACCTCGCATGGCGTGTATTGGGGTATGCTAGTTATACCTGCAGATCGACAACCCCGGATAGACCTGGTATGTTTTAGGCCATCTAGGCGAGATCTTGATTTTTTTTTCAAGCTATTTCCATGGCATGATGCCTGAAAACACCGGTTCGTGCCTGACCTACGCATCGAACCCGTTCATTTACCATACTTCCCCGCAACCCCACATTCTCGTGTCTGGACCGCTATACACATGTAGGGTGGCATGACCGTAAACATGACCCAACGCCGTTGATATTCTCTGGTTCTGGCAGCGTATGTCGCGTGGGTTTCTGGTCTTGTGCACACGCTAAGCGACACTCACAGGCAATGATGCAGTCTCCTGCGGACACCCGCTGACGTCTGTGTTGGGAACGTTGCTCCCTCCAGAGCGAATTTGATGTGCAATTTCACGGAACAGGCTTGGTGTTTGCCATATTCTTCTATACACCATGTATCTGCTCCTGATTGCAGTAACGGAAATTGCTGTATGCCAGGGTAGATGATCCACAATGTGATCACATGCTGGACACGAAGAACAAATTTGATTCAAGCTTTGATAATTTCGATAGTTCTTCTATCAGCCACCTGGCTACTATATCGCTCCAACTTGTATCGCTTGCGGCAGTGTTCGACGCCGCCAATGAACCTCGCGATGCGTCATGTCTCGTCGTATATACCCCGATTAGTTAGGCACTTTTCTATGTCGGATATGAACCAACTTTCTATGATATTCCAAAGCAGTGACTGCGATTTCAACACCTGACTCTCCAGGGTAAAGCAGTGACAGGACCTCGACTTGCACGTTGCAAACGAGATCATAAGGGGTGCCGATTCCGTGCGATTTCCACTCTCGGCTCTGGCAAGGCTCAGGCATCATCGGTCTTGTGACGCAGTTTTAGGCGTAGAACATATAACCTTTCCGTTAAGGTGATAACAAGCGATCAAAACATCGCCCGACGCGTTCGGTTTTTTGACTGAATGAGACCCTGGAAGTGGTGCATGAGAGTCGACAAGGTCCTATGATCATACCACAAGATGATTTACGAGGGACGAACATGAGTTGAAATGAAATTTTCCCCACCGCGGGGAACATTTGATCCGAATCCCGACAAACTCTTCGTCTCCTGCGTATGACCGTGTCAATCTGATTGAGCTCCGTTTCGCACACCAAGAATGGGCACTGCTTCGGTCTGAAACCAGTCATTCGGGTCTCTACATCCTTTACCTGCTCTACCCCAGACTGCCATCCATATTCCAGGGGCATGTACGCCTCGCCTCCCCGTACCCCGACATCGCTATATAACCTCGACAACTATGGCTCACTTTCTCCACCAACATTTCCCCTTAGTTCCATGAGCTCCTTCTTCACCGCCGAGCTCGAGCGTTCCCTCCGTGAACAGTCCTTTGGCCTCGCTGGATTCGAGCCAATGCGACCCACCGGTTCTCTCGAGGCCTCGGCTCATGTCTCCTTGCTGGAGGGCGAAGTCGTGACCATCACCTTGACTTCTCGAGGGTATCAGGTAATGCGCTGTCTGTAACTCTAATACTTTGATTGCGCCGCTGATACTTCCTTCCTTTCTTAGCTTGTCAAGAATCATCGTACTCAAGCGGGCAAAGTCTATGAAGCCATCGAGGCTCTCTTGCAGTCCGTCAGCCCCGCGTATGAGCGTAAGCGCAGGGATACTTTATTCTCCAAGCTCGAGAAGTTGTCCTATGCTTGAGGTCCTGAGTCTCTAGGTGCGAGTCGTCATCACTCTCTGGTGACCTCCTATTAAACTAGCAGCATAGGCACTACTACCGATCACCGAAGCGTCCCCGGCGGACCTTCACATCTGCATTCACAACTGTAATTATCGCATGAGTTCTAACGGACAGACATGGACATACACACACATCCACACCATACTGTAGTATCTATTGTATCACCCACTGGCACTCCGTTTACGAGAACATCCTGTGTATCTAATCATTCTGCGAATTTACCTGTGACTTTTCTCCTCTCGAGTGCACTTTCATAGGCTTCTCTTGTGAACACGAACATCTCTGACTTGTTGGTTGCTGCTTCCGCTGCCCTGACTTTCCTGATTTCTGCCCCTATCCATTCTCGTTCTCCTTCGTTACGTAGGCAGTTTGCCCACCACCTGTCCATGCTGTCCTGCAGGGCTCTCGAGTTCAGCTCGGAGAACTCGCTTTGCTCATTGAGGACATGGAGCAAGAACCCAGCATTTAAACGTTCGAGGCCAAGTTCAGATAAGCACTTCAGTATGCGTGAAATGCGCAACCAGTTATGAGACCGTCCTTCAAACGCGGGGGAAGGATGTGAAATATGCATATCTCACGAGAAGGCAAATCCTTACGAATGAAGTTCCGATATCGCGGCGCATAGTTGGACGATCGAGCAATCAAGCCCGTTTCTTCCGATTCAAGCTGCATGCCATAAAAATCCAGCATAAGGCGATAAGATTTGATCAACCTCTTTATGACGCCATGATCGGCCTTCATTTTGGTGATCTCGTGAACTTGTAGAGGCTGGGCCTGATAATTCATTCCTGTAATCAGATTAGAAGATAGCTGTGTTTGTAGAGATAAGGACTTACCATGTTCGCGAATGGGAAACTGGCGGGGTGTCCGTCAGACGAAAATCACTGAAGAAAAACAGAGAGGCGTACGAGCCATTGTATGTACCCATGTTCCATTTCCAAAGTTTCATATGCGGTCCCGTGGCTTTCAGTCCGATACCATCTAATGGGCCAGTCAGGGACTGCTGGGCGCCGACAATCATCGTATGTATTCACGTATCATGCAACTCATCGATGGTCAAATCATCAGGAACACATGTCCGCGGTGTCTTATCTTTGCCCACTGGTATAGCCGCATAGAACTCCCAGTTCTTCGAGCTAGACGCGTCATCCCTCTGACCAGGGTAACCGCGCTGGAATTCCAAAACATCACGAGGGGGTGCCATCGCCAGATAGTGATAAGATGTGGCGTGCCAGTATGTCAGTGCGAGACTTTAGATGGCCGTGTGCAGCGATTGTGAAGATATTAACCGGAAGGAGATGTGACTATAGATCTGCAGCTGGATAAATGCAAGAGAGACTGAAAGTTGAGGTGATCGACTCATCGACGCGACGTTAGGGTCCGTTGCACGTGTCGATCGTTCTCTATCGTTCTCTTCACAAACCAGCTGGCCGAAATCCCTAGCAGCAGGTCTTCTGCAGGTTAAATCCTGGCTACTTTCCGGCGCCGGCTGCGGGGGTGGAATATTACATTTGTTCAAAAGGTGACCAAATGAACCAAACCGTCAAAATCGGCGAGATGCTGGTACTTTGCTATCTTCAATCTGGGTCATCATTGAAAATTTTCTTCCGTTAGGCATGCCTCCACCTGCCTCCACCCACACATGGAAAAAAAAATTGCTCAAACTATAAATTAGGCGTGGCTACATTGCCGACTGCGTTTCAACCATTCCCCCTCTCGTTCCAAATTTGCCGCAAAGCGGTGAAACTGTGGGTCCCTGTGCCTTCATGTTTATTTTCAGCCTTGGCGATCGCTCTCCACATGCCATCAACGGATTTTTCGCAGATCTACAGTAATGAAGTTTTGCCTGCGAATATTTACCGCTCGAGGAATTCGCCGGCTATTTCTCGTATATTCGTGCTGGGATAGTTTTCCCGAGTGTCGCACCGAACTCGTGCCGATGTTGGATTTGCATTTCAAGAGGTTCGACTCCGAGAATCCCGCTTAACAGTTAGCATTGGTGACAGTTACAGTTGCAGCGGCGATGCCTCATAGTTGGCGGGCCCTGGCTTCACTGGGCACCTCGCAAAGGCTAATTCAAGGCAAGATGCAATAGTCCGTGAAAACCTCGAATTTAGGTGGTTTTAGCTAATGCGATTGTCTTGCTGTAACAGGATGCCGCTGTCGGACATGATGGATTTGGCATCCCTGTGGCTCCAGCCAAGTGGGTTTGCCTGCCTCCTGGCGTCCTTTGATGGCCTCCGCATCACTCCCCCGCAAAATGTCATCGGAGATTAATGGCTTCAGTCAGGATACGGTGTGGCCCTTTCTTATCCCTGCCGCACCACCCTGTGGCACAGACTCTATGTTGTGGTCTCTAACAACCCCGAAAAACGGTTTGTGAATTCATGTGCGACGAACTTCAGGAAAATGTTAAACGTCGGATTCGAAGACCGTGACATGGTCTGTCGCCTGCAGTTCCGTGGCACAGATCAACTGGGCCCCCTATGATTTGCGGTACATGATTTGCATGCTGATGGTGTATCATTTTTGAATCGGCGTTGGCAAGTTCTTTCTCTTTTGTAAGGTTGCATACAGAACGTAGTCGGCGTTTTTTTTCTAGACGCGAAAACGAGGTTCTATGCATGAACGCTGGATTGACACAACAACTCGAAATTTGCCACCGTGCTACCATCCGCTCACAGATGACTCAAATCTTGCGCTGTCTTCGAAACCCCGGTCACGCTGTAGGCCATGCCATTATGGCAATCAGACTTAATCGCTGCTGTACCCTTTCTTTGAATCATGTTCATATCATAAACTATAAGGTTGAAACGACTCTTGTTGTCCCTGGTCCACTCATCGTTCAATTTGCATCTGCCGGCCAGTGCATTACCGCCAATGACAACACCCGTGGAACAGAAATGGAATCGGAGATGGGCAGCCGTTTCTTTTTCATTAGCGGAGATCCTCCAAATGCTTGTGGTCCCTGTGGCGTACTTAATGCAATAACTCGACGGTTTGTTTCAGCCGATTTCTTGGTCCTCTGCGACCTGGAAGGTGGACAATCAGCTAGTCCTGCTTCCGGTTATGACCTAGCCGATGATCTCTTGTAATATTGCTATCGGACTGACCAAGATTTGTATGTGCACCTTTCAACATAAACTTTAAACTCAGCGACACAGCTGTTGTGGCGCGGAAGTTCAAAGTGAGCAGTCTCCTGTTATATTTGCATTGAACCAAATACCGACCATTGCCCATAATTCAGAGTGTATCTTATGGCATAGGGCATCTCATTTACCTGACCGATACTTCGAGAGACCAATCATTGACTCTTGTTCTATGCGCGGGGTGTAATTAAACGGCAGTTTCACCTTGTCGTAATGGAATCTGCAACATCCCGTCCTTCAACCAACCTTTGATTCGCGTGCCTTCAGCGCGCAATGAATCGAAACTAACGATAATTGCCTGGTTGGCAGTTTACGTCCCGCCGCGGCAGACAGGACCGACCTTTGTTTAAGGTTGCGCACTCATCATCGATAAGACCATCGGTCCGCCGCCGGCTGCGATGCGTGCGTGCATCGTGATATCCAGCTCGCTAGGGTTCGCGGCGCGCAAGGACTTAGCATAGGGACGTCGATGGCATCGGCCCGCTGGGAAGCGATTTTCCTGCTGGCATCAGCGGCTAAGCGTGGATTTGCTTCCGTTTTGCGCGCCCATCGCCGGGCTGCTACGAAGCATGGTATTCATATGCTCGTTGCCGACGCTAGTTGCGTCGTCCGGTCCGAACCAGGGTGCGTGCGTCGCGACTGGTACGTGCACGATACCTCCTCGCCTCGAGCTCGCGAGTCGCCGGTCTGCGGTCCTCGCGTAGCGTTGATCGCACGATGGCAATTTCATTTTGGAGGTTCATGGCACACAAGCATGTGGATGTTGGCGCGATCGGGCCGCTGGATGACCATTGACGATGCGCTTTAGACCTAGCCCATCAGCCGCACAGTGCTTACCTCGATTGGCCGATGTTTTAACCAGCTTCCGCCCGCACGCGGCACGCTCTCGCTTCAAAAATTTCGCAGTCGGTAATCCAGTTTGAATTTGCAATCACACACCCGCAGATGGAGGCAGCGTGTTTTATCTGTTGCTATACCGACACCTCTCGACCCGCCGATGACGCTGCTCAAACTCCTGAAGTGCACGCACCTGAGAGCAAGACTAGGCACGCCGCCGCATCGCCCCTCCCGGACAATGTGCTCCCGCCGGGCACGATCTGCGCGCGCGACAAAGTCCCTCGCATCACGTGTAGGCTGATCGGCCGACACCTTAACAAGTCCAGCGATCACCGTGATAGCGACAAGACAAGCGTTAGCTACTGAAACGGGCCGTATCTGCCCAACAAGCGCAGCCGCAGACAAGTTGAAGCACCCGCTGCACTTGATAGACGCCATCAGAGCTGCCGCCGGGCCAGGATGCTATCGCTTACGGCAGGATCGCCCCTGGTGTGATGAGAGCGATGATGCTCGTCAACGGGCTCAGGGTCGCGCGTCAGGATGGGTGGTGCATATGGCTCTGGGCGTGGAGGCACGGGCGAGATAGGGCTGGGTGTGGGGATAGGGACGCGGTTTGATATGGGACTGCCTGTCGCGCGTTACGGACGGGGCGCGTCATCAGCAGGGATCTGCGTGAAACGCGTCGACGGCGCGATCTGGGGTGAAACCCGCAATATCGTCTGTGCGGCCGATCTATGATACATATTGCAGGGCGCACTCGAGCATGGGCGTGTCGTGGGCCGCGACGCGCTGGCTCCAGAGGCGAACTGGGCAGGCGCAGGACAGCTGAAACGCGATGCAGCGAGCTCGATTCAGCCCCGCCCTGCGCGGTCCTAAAGCGGTGCGCGTGCGAGTCTGGTCTCAGCGCGGGGTGGAGTGCAGCAGCGCAGGGGTCGAATCAGCGATCAGGCCGACCCAACGCGGACGTCGACGGCCTGGGCAGCACAATCTGCAGTGCCTGAAAATGACCATATGCGTCCTGAGTCCTGGCCTGAGTCCTGATGCGTGAGCTGCCAGCTGTCGATCAAGGCTGCTCGCCCTTGTCCAGGGCACCCGTGACTCGTCGTGGCGCGGGCGATTCCAGCGCGGACGGGCATGGGAAGCGCCGCGCAGGAGGTCTGATTGAGTTGAGATGCGTCGGTGGGGGGCTCTTGGTGCTCGGGGAATCCAGACATCGCGCGCGAAATTCGCGCTTTTCGGGCGTGCCGAGCGGGGCGGGCTCACCGCGCGAGCGGGGCGAAGGAGACTGAGAGGTGGTGCGTGCCGGGAGAGCCTGCGCCGACCGTCGTGCGCGATAGCGTCTGCGAGCAAAACGCCTTGGCAATCGCGAAGCGACCACCCCGACCTGGGCACCCAGCGCGACGTTAATGAATAGATGGCCACCTGCCACACGCCAACTCAGACTGAAGCCCATTCAAACCGTGGGCGAACCCGCGCGCCGCTGACCTAGGTGGCGCGGGCAACCCCGGACCGCCAGGACCCACCCCGCACAGGAGCCTTGAGCATGACGCGGGGCAGCGCATGAGAACGTCGTGGCGCAGTTGCCCAGTATCGCGGGGTCTGAGGCGTCTCGCGGGTGGCGCCGCGGGCCCGACGGGGCGACCACGAGCAGCAGGCCTAACGAGGCCTAACGCCGCTCGGCCAGCAGATTAGCAGTCGCGTGCGGGCTGTTTCACGGGAGGTCCCATCTGTCGCTGTCGCGATGCGCGGATCGCCCAGAACGGCCCACGGAGGCGTAGGTTAGAGTTGGATGGGGCCTGATTGGGGATGGGATGGTGCCGCCCCGCCGCCAGATGTCCATGCCGCGGGCCACGGCGGGCCGCGCGCGCACTCTAATCCAGCGCGGCGGATTGTCGCTGGCTGGCGAGTTTGTGGTGCCGTGCGCGGCATCTGCGCGCGGACGGTTTATCCTGGTGATCTGCAGGATGCGGGCGTGGCGCGGCGCGGGGAAAGGCTAAAATCCAAGCTCGCCCGCTTCAGGACGGCAAAATTGGGTTCGCGAGGGGGAAGGAGCGCCGAGCGACCGCCGTCGGGGAGAACTGAGGTGCTCGTGATTCTCGAGCGGCGCGTCGCTTAGGCGGAACGCCGGTGGAGTAGACGCGACGATTTATCGCCTAGTTTGCTGGTGCTCCTGCATACCAACGACGGCAAGTGCGACAAAGGCGGGGGAAATGTCGGCCTTGCGCGCAAAGACCAGCGCAGCCACCCGCTGTCCGGCCCGACCCCAATCACTACGCTAAATGCTAGATTGATCTCGAATAATCAAGAGTGTCGCCGGGAGAGTTGGCGGACAAATGGCTAATTGTGTGGCGCGGGGGTTTCGCGTCGCCAGTCGCACACCACCCCGAACAGGGCAGCGGCTGCCAGTAATCAGGCTTCAGGGCCTGATTGGGTTGGAATAGGCGTAAACCCCAAGGGCGTGTCTCGCGTCCTCCGAGACTAGCAAGCGGCCAAAAATACAGGATTGACTAGCGGTGGGGCGGGAAAAATGCCTGGCCACCGCGGAGGCAACCACGGTGTTCGTAATTCGCAAGCGACGCGTAGCGTGGGCGAAACGCGCGGTGGAGCAGACGCGATAATTTATCAGCTGGTTTGCTAATGGAGGGCCGATAGCAAGTGCGACAACCACGGCCGAAATTTCAGCCTGCGCAGAGCCTGCTAGCCCCGCGCAATCGCCCCACAGGTTAAATGCCAGTTTGGCCTTGATCTGGAGAGAGGCTAACGGAGAAATGACTGATCACGGTGGCGCGGGGGTTTCGCGCCGCCAGTCGCCCACCACCCCGAACGAGCGACGGGCGCCGGGCGGAGTAGCGCAGGCCTGATTGGGTTGGGATCTGCGTGGACGCTCGTGGGCGTATGTCGTGTCCTGTATCTTCGGTCGGTGTACTCAGCCTTGCTGTTCATTGCAGCCGCAAAAACAAGTAGACTGAAGTGGACCACGGGGCCGTCCACCGCCCCGGGCTTTGGCACACTGCAAGCCTGCAGAGCCGCGAGCTCTAGACGCATGCTAAGTACTTAGCAGTCGCCACACCGGCGCCTGAGCGGCTGCCCGAGAACGGTTACAAGGAGGGTGATGACCAGATTTGTTTAGACCACCAGGTAAGGTGTGCATGGGCGCCTGTTATAAGAGGCAACGGGATGACCGCGTGCACGCCCAGGATCGTCGCACTCCCACGGGGGCTAGAAGGACGTGACGCCGTAGCAGATAAGTCATCGCAGCACGGGCCACCGTGCTTCAACACGGGTAATGACGCCGGGGGCTGATGACGTCGCCGCTGTGAAAGGCATCGTCTTGCCTCTTTGCGCGTTCACAATCGCCGATCATGATCAGACCTACCCCAGATTTGCGCTGCCAGTCCACATCCATCCAGCTGCGATCCCCGCGGGCATAAGCGGAGCGAAGCCTGGGGACGTGCTGTCCCCCGTCATTTGGCAGTCAAAGGCAAATGGCCCCAGTTGGGTGCGGAAGCGCGTCGTCTGGAAGGGGCCGCAATTTGGAGAGAAGACGGAAGATGAGCTTAGCCCTTGAGGCGTTCGAAGCACCAAGTTCCCGTCGCTGATAGACGCGGTTCCGGGCAGACGTCGAGACAGGCGCCCGTGGAGCAGCGTTTACGTGCACCTGTGGCGTGCCTTCTGCGCGACGTCAGTCACTCAGAGTCTGTGACTGTGATAAGGGGGTCTCGCCGCTGCAATCGCGCGCACGCGTGACACCGCGTGCGCGAACAACGAAGCGCGTGAAGGTCCCTGGGGCGACAGCGAGCCGTGCCTGCATCGGCGTGCGCCATCAACGAGGTGCGTGGGCGTTCCTGGCGGGGGACGTTGGGGCTGGGGGGCCTCGATTACGTGTTGACGTCTCCTGTCACGACCCTGCGTCGCAGTGGTGGCGCGAGCCGCTTCGGGCGCGCCAGCAACCAAATATGGCCATCGCCTTCCCCTCAGCAGTGTGGCCAAACTCCGTGCCCCCGCCGAAGGGAAGCGAGCAGTGCGGCGGATGTGCGATGCTTTCAAGTGGGCTTCTTGCTGGAAGGGTTCCGCGCAGACACCTGCGAAGCCTTCTGCCAGGCGCGGGGCCGAATCGGGCAGCCCTATTCGTGCACGGCGGCCCCGCACCCTGGCGCTGCTGTGCCCGCTGGGCCTGTGCGGCTGGACCGATGCTTTTCGCTCGGACGGCTCTTCTGCAACGTCCAATGCCTGTACGAAAGCGGCAGGCGACCTCCCCAATGCTGCTCGAAGCAACTGGCGGCCTCCTCTGCTCCCCCCCACGCCCGCAGAATTCTGCGCGTCAGGTAGAGTAACACTGCGCCACCACCGCAGCCCAGGTCCCCGTCAGAAGCGCACGCAGGGCGATCCTTTCGAAGGCGGCATGCACCCCAGGGCCAAAGCGGGGCATCCGCATCCCAGATATTTATGCGGGTGCCACCGCAATATTGAGGCGCTGTGTCTCCGCGCATCAGCCTAAAAGCATCGCGTGCACCTGCGGTGGCACCGCGCAATATGCGTATTCGAGGGTCCTGCTGGCGGCGGGAGGCATATGCATATACTTGGTGGCACGCAGCGCCCCGAATCTCGATGCGATCTCGCCACCCAATATTCCCTGTCGGTGGCACGTCCCCGCGCATCTAGAGCGCAAAAAGCATCGCGGGCAGAATGGGGTCGGCGGCGTGGCGGAACGCCTGGACGCGCCATCATATTGGCAGAGTCGAGATCGACGCTGTCGCGCGCGCTGGCGTCTAACCGAGGCGGTTACGGGGTGCACTGGCGAGCGGTTCCGCGCAGGCGCTGGGCTCGAGTCTCGGCCTCCACTGGCGGGCGCCTGACCTCGGACGCGTGAACACCTGTGACCTGAGGCGCTGCCGGTCACTTGGGGGCGTCGACGCTGATGTGTACCTCAGCCCGCGCCGCAAATGGTGAGATCGACGGGGCCGGGTCTGGGTCCCCTCTGGTGGCGCACATCTTGGGGTCGACGTCGACGCGTGAAGGGCCGGCGGCGAGGCGGAATGA
This sequence comes from Athelia sp. TMB, assembly GCA_014898675.1. Lineage (NCBI taxonomy): Eukaryota > Fungi > Basidiomycota > Agaricomycetes > Atheliales > Atheliaceae > Athelia > Athelia sp. TMB. The sequence goes on along the minus strand of JACXVL010000012.1, from coordinate 297,603 downwards.
ATCAATGATCATGATCATGCTGCCCAGGATTAACCTTGCGTCGATACTTACTGTATTGGCAGGCGGGGTCTAGAGCGTCAGGCGCCACTGTGAATGCTGTGAATTGTGGAGGGGCGTTCGGCGCTGGGGGCGGAACGTCAAGATGCGTGCGACGTCGGTGCGCGGGCCTGGGTCCAGGCCTTCCCGCGTACGCACAGCCCGTACCTACAAAGTGCAATCCCAAACCTTCACGGTGACCATCCAAAGTGGTGTTCCGACGTCAATGAATTTCAATCAACGAGCAGTGCGCACGCGGGCGGGTCTGGAGCGCACACCCAATCAACCCAGGTAAACGTCTAACGTCAAAACGGACAGCGATCGTCCCTCGCAGTCGCCAGTTGGCCTGGATCCCCGCGTACGAGGGGCCTTACCTTCGCCCTTTCACAGTGAAAGGGCATTCCGACGTCAACGAGAAACGGGCACGCGGGCGCGCGCGGTCTGGAGCCCCGCGCGCGACGACCCCAGGCAAAACGTCTAATGTCAGAAATGGACAGTGATCGTCCCTCGCTGGCCTGGATCCCCGCGTACGAACAGCTGAAAGTGGACTTCGCTTTCGCCCTTTCACAGTGACCACACAAAGAGGCGTTCCGACGTCAGTGAAAACCATCAATGGGGGCACGCGGGCGGGTCTGGAGCCCCGCGTACGTTCGACCCCAGACAAGTCAAAACGGACAGCGATCATAGCGATCAACCATCGCAGAGCGTCGACCCTACTTCACATCACGCGCGCGCAGAGGATGGGTTTACGTCCCGCCCACGACGTCACTTCGAGCGGGCACCCTAATTCCTAAAGGCTAAGCTTGTTTCCTTATTCCCTGCCGGCTGCAGAGGCGCGGGGGGAACCAATTGCGTGCGGTGCGCCCGGCCTGTGCTGGCAACGATATCGATTCTTGTGCGGGTCAGGTGCTGGATAACTCGAAAGCCTCCCTGCCCGCGCTTCCCCGCAGATTACCCCAGACGGATGCAGATCGCAGCTGAAACCACTGCTCGCGTCGGGGCGCCTGGCAACGCGAACCGTGACGCCAGCAGCTGATTTCGATTTGATAGCAGCAGCCTGCGAACTCCTGCGACTGGCAGCAAATATAGACGCAATCCTAAAGGCTATAGCTAAAGCCCCGTGGGCCCAAACGCGAGGCAGGAGCATCAGAGAGCATCAGCCTGTGGGAGTTCGCGCGCGCCGGACGGACGAGAAAGGCGAGGCGGCCCCAGGGGGCAGGAACCCACCTAATCCCACTCCGCTGGCCCCGTGACCGCCCCGCACGTCGCATGCCGTGAAAGGGGGCGTGGGCGTGCTGTAGCGCCGTAGCGAGCAGTATCACCGCCGCCGTATCGGGATGCGGGGAAATAGGGGTATGTAGGGGAATAGGCGTCGCTTTAGGTTGCCACGCGAGCGCGCGCGCGCCTTGCCGCATCCGGCGCGCATAAATGACGGCGACGGGGATTACGAGCGCGGCGATCCCCGTCCTGCGGGGCCGAGGATCGCCGAGGATCCTCCTTTGCTGTGCGGGCCGCACGGCGCGCAGCGCGCTGCGATTGGGTGCGAGTCCACTGCTAGCGCCGTGTCGCCTGACATAGCGCGCGCAGGCAGCAACGCATTTCGAAATGAATTGGGTAGCGTCCGACTCGGGGCGCGCGCACATGAAATTTAATGCGAGGGGAATGATTGACTGGAAAATTAGTTTCCGCACGATCGGCGTCCCCGCGCGGATATGGGCGCGCCACCGCGCCACCACAATAAACGGACGCCTGCACGCGTGCGCGCGTAACGTATATTATCGCGATATCGGGGCGCCATCGCGATCCATCGCCCACGGCGGCTTCCCCGCTGTCGGCCAGGCACGCGGGGATGAACGCGATGACGCATCTCATTCCAGAATATCGCGCTGATTAAACATTAAACGCACGCTGCATCGATATCTGACTGAATAGTGATTCGCACACCACTGCATACTAGTACTGCAATGCAGCCCACGGGCTTTCCACGCCTATATATCATAGTGCGATGTGGCCCACGCGCGCACATTAATCATTATTGCTGTTAACGCGGGGTACATTTTGTGGAGATTACAAGCAGTGTCATGGCGGGGTAGGCATGTGAACCGTGGCTCGGAACTGGAATGATACAGCAGTGCCGTTGCGGGGTAAAACAAGTAACAAACAATGTACCGGGCTGCGGTTGATAAATAATGCACATAACAGTGCCCATATACAGTGCCGGTGCGGGGTGGCCACGCCCACGACACGGTGATAGCGATGCGAGAGCATGCAGATAGCATGTAGTGGCGAGTATTAGGTGGTGACGAGCAGTGCAAATCCGGGGTATGGGGTGAGCACGCGCGCGCTGGACAGAGAGCCACGCGGGCGATGGTATATTCGAACGCGGGTGCGCAGAGGACGCCGGAGCATGGCAATTACGATAACAGCGACAGTAAGCGTTCGAGTGCAAGATGACGTCGAGCAGGTGCAGGCGTCAGCGATAGGCTGGATAGGGATATCGCGAGCGGATGCCGGCGGCTGGGCACGCAGGGAAGCAGGCAGGACGCAGGTGCAGCCGTCAGGACACGCTCGCGGGCGTCATCCCCTGCAAATCACTGATAGGCAGTGGTGGGGTGGCCACCGTGAATATTACGAGCCAGATCGGATGCCGACGTCAGTGCGAGGCACAGATGCGCCGTCAGACGCTCGCGCCAGGTGCAGCCGTCACCCCAGACGTCAATGAAAATTCGCAGAGCTGTAGCCTGTGCTGTGATAGCGTTCAGAAGCAGGCAGATGCAGCTGCCACTGATAAAGCGGGCAGGGCGTGACAGGCGTGATGAGGCGTCCGAGTGACAAGCTGCCAGATGTGCGCTATACGGGGTATAATGCATGGTAAGCCGTGCGGGCGACGCTGACAGCTCAGTCAGGCTGGGCAAGCGAGGTTGATCACCGGTCGAAGCCGCACGCGCGAAACGAGGTCCGAAACCGAGGATGAGTGAGCGCGGAAATAGCCACAGAAGCAGATGGGCGAGCAGGGTGGGAGTGCGGGGTACGCGCGGGCAGGGCCGAGCGAATGGCGATGCGCACGGCTGCCTGATCACTAAGGATCGCTATCACTGGCGAACAGACTGACGAGCGATTGGATGTGCGGGGGGCAGATCCGCGGCCCACGGGCGTGGCTCGGCCGCGACGCTGTGCACGTTCAGGTTGTGGACAAAGCAGCAGAATAGATCTATAGACTAGACGCATGCGCACGCCATCTGGCATACGCCTACCTGACAGTGTTGGCATTGCGACTGCAAGGTCCGGTTCCGCGGCCGCGAACCGAGGATAATCGAAGAACGCGAGGGGGAGGGGTGCCGGGGGCAGCTCGGAAATACAGCGCTGGGGGCAAGCTGATCTGATTAGCAAGGATTAGCAGCTGCGCGGGGGGTGCCGAGGCAGGTGATGCATATGGCGGTAACGCCCGGCGGTATTGGGTCGGGTGCCAGTGCGACGGGATGGCCCCCCGTTCACGCAATCACAGACAGGCGGGCGGAGCAAGCGCGAGCACGCCAGGATTGTGAAGTGATTCCGTGCGCATCGAAGGTGTGATATCGCGATTCACGTGGGTGGAGTGGGGGCCTGCAGTGAGTGTGGCAGTAACTGTGATTGAGCGCAACTGTCGGCCGCAGGCCCTCGAGGAGGGGGTCGCGGGACGACCCTGGGGCGCGAGGACAGCGGACGGGTGTGGCTGGCAGGGCCGCCGGATCTGGTCGGCGTCGAGGGATCTTGGCTGCCACGCGCGTGATGGGGCCTATCTGCGAGATGCGGATGCGGACGCGGGGGGTGCCGTGCCAGATTCGCTGCCCGATCCACTCTGTTGCTGCTGTTTGAGATGCTTCCGCGAGATCAGTCCCGTGCCTGTACCAGCGTCAGCCTGATCCTCCAGTGCGGGCAGCCCTTGGGTGTCCCTCGAGCACCCCCTCGCCTGCCTGCTCGTCCGCGCCCCAGGTGGCCGGCGGGCGACGACGGGGAATAAAATGGAGTATCCAAATGAAATAACGGGGGGATTATCCGTTACACGTACAAACGAGTTCTAGGCGGACCGTCTCGTGGCGTTAGACCGAAACGGGAATCGCACCAGGGGCCCGATCCGGCAAAACAGCGCACGCCAAATCCAAAACCTCGCTAAAAATAATTAAATAATTATCCCCCGTACCGAATCGGCCGGTTTGTTTATAACCGCAAGCGCATCTCCGTGGACTCCATTTCCCCGTCCCCCTCCCGCACATCACTCTGCAATGGATACAAGCTGGTGTCCCGTCTGCTCCAGGGAGATCCTCCCCAAGCGCTACCAAGTCCCTATCGCACCACCCATGCAGGCCCAGCCCGCTCCTCCCCCCAGCTCGCCCTCATCCAGTGCGCTTTTCCCCATCTTTTTATCATCATTTTCCATCTGCTAATAACCCACTACAGCTGGCGATGCCCCGCGCCGCACCAAGTCTGCAGCACGCAAGGGCGGCCTCGCACGCGGCACAGGCCGTGTGCGCCCCAACGGCGCCGTCAAGGCTGCTGAGCCGGCCCCCAAGCCCGCTCCAGCCCCCCTCGTCCCCGCCGCGCCCATCCGCATGCGCACCATCATCGACCAGAGCCCCCTCCCTCTCTACTGCTCCGACGCGTGCCGCCTCTCCGACACCGCCGCGGGCTTCATGGACGGCGACTTCGATCCATCCCGCGACGCCGCCGTGCCAGTGAGCCCGTGGGCGGCGACAGCTGAAGAGAGCGACAGCAGCAGCAGCGGGACGAGCAGCGACGCGAGCACGAGCAGCTGGGGCAGCGCGGGCACAAAGGTGTCCGCGTCCGGCCACGCGAGCGCGAGCATGGCGACGCTCGCCGCGCTGTACAACTTCCCCCCCATGCCCGCGCCCGCGCCGATCATCGAGGAGGCGCCGCCTGCGCCCGCCGGCTCTGAATACAATTTCAACGAGTACGGCAGCGGCGTGATGATGGCTGCGCGCCGCATCCGCGCTGCGCTGTGCCCCGAGGCCGCCAAGGGCACGCCGTTCGCCCCCGCCCCGACTGCGCCTGCACAACGCGGCCCGATCAAGGGCTGGACAGATGGGAGTGCCGACTGGCGCAACACCGTCTACAGCCTCTCTACCGCGCAGCCCCGCACGCCCTTACCGTTCTCCGCCACCCCCGCCAACACCACCACCGAGGCACCCGCGGCTCAGCCCGCGCAGAGCGAGCCCGCGCGCCCCGCGCCGCTGCGCAAGAACAGCGCGGAGCTGTACGCCAAGTACCCCCTCTCGTCGACGAAGCGCTCCGAGAGCCGCACGTCGCTGTACACCGCCGCGTCGACCACCTCGCTGCCGCCGTCGTCTGCCTCGAGCATGCGTTCAGCACAGCGCCAGCGCACCCTCCTGAAGAAGGGCGCGGAGGGCAAGCTGCTCGTGCCGGACGTGTGCCTCAAGGCGCGCAGCCCCAGCGCGGCGAGCTTCGCCAGCAGCGGCAGCTCGCCGCAGCGCAGCCCGCTCTCGCGCCACGGCTCCGACGTGAGCGAGGAGAGCACGGCGTCTTCTGCCCAGCGCAAGGTCCCTGAGAGTGAGTCGCCCCTCGCCGCTGCCACGCGCATATACTGATGATATATCACAGCCCGCAGCTGGAGCTACGACAACCTGCAGACGTACCCCGCGATGTGCCCGCCGGGCGCGAAGGTCAAGACGACGCAGCTCGTCGACGGGGAGCTGCGCGAGGTCGAGGTGTCTGCGCCGCTCAAGCGGCTCTTCCTCTTCGCGGACAAGGAGGTCCGGTGATTCGCTTCTCGCCCGCTGCATGGCCGTGGATACCCGCCCCCCGATACCCGCACTGTTTATTCCCTCACCCTATTGCCCCGCGCCCCGCGCTGAATTAATGCGCTCCGCCGCCCGAAAAGTTCTGTACCCACTGTACCATACCAGCGCTCGTTGCATGGCTCTGTACCACCACACCACGGCCCACGTCTTCATGTACATCATACCCACATTACGACTACCATCAATTACCACCCATACTCTACGCCCGCGCCACGCATATTACGATTTTTTCTTTGGTCTATTAGTCTACGAGCGAGCGGTTTAATGCGGCTGTGGTATACGACTGTTCTGTGTCTTTTCATTATTACGTCTACGTTTTCTTGCTGTCGCGCTGTCACATAGTTGAACACTGTATTTGTCCACCCACGAATTGAACGCAACATTACAAATACCCCCCGAGTGATGAGCGATTACCAAGTATCAGTATCACTGCAAGGCAAGTCACACCGGCCTCCCCGAGCTTACTCACGCAGACTTAGCATCTCCACCGCGGAGCGACGATTGATCCCCATGAATATGTCTTGATGTCACGCTCATATCAGCGCATATCCCCCCTATCAGAGCTTATCGGGAGGGGCTGTCACATCATGATCCACGCTGATCCACGCACACGAGGCAGCACGAGGAACGGCCAGCGCGCGGGCAATTTGCATTTGCATTTGCAACAGGAGTCGACAGCAGCGTCGATCTGAAATCACAGGCCCGCGCGGCCGCAGACTGATTTTCGCGGCGGCGCGAGTGTGCCGATGCTGTGATTGATTGTATGGCGCGATTATCACAGTGACATTGACATTGTGCATTCTGCGGCGGGTGTGCATTGCATTATGGGGTCGCGCTCGGGTGTTTCTGGCGGTCTAGATGGCGGGCTGGCGAGGGCGGGCACTTCGGGGGTGACGGGCACAGGCCTGTCCGCGCAGGAATGGGGCGGGGCTTCGAGGGTGGACACCAGTACTTGCATTTGGCGAGTGACAGATGACGTCGCGGTCCAGAGGTCGGTAGAATGCATACTCGCGCCACCAGCTCCTCGTCATGGAGCACCCACCACACAACAATTGCCCAGGTTTCAGAGAAAGGCAGCCGCCGCTGTGCAGCAGTCTGGCCGCCGGCACTGCAGTCTGTCCGCCGGCACTGCTCTGCGCTGCCCGCTTGTTCACCGGGTGCTGTTCATGTGCCCGCGCGTCATCGCTCGAGCTTAGTCTAAGTTAACAGCAACGGCGACGGTGCCCCGCGGTAAGCCCAATTCTGGGCTTATCCTGCGCTATTGTGACTGCATTGCAGACTTATCCGTGAGTCACTGCGACCAGCGCTGCACAATGGGCGCACCGGGTCAGGCGGTGAGTGTCAATAGCAAAGCGCCCGGTGGAATCGGGCCTTGGTGCTGCATTTGGCTATTGCGACGCTCACAAACAATACTCGAGCCTCGGTGGGGACGCGTCCGATTGAACCGTGGCCCTAGCGTTCGCCACTACCATTGCGAACTTTCCAGATCATGGGATTTATTCAGTGACCAAGCGCCTCGGAACCCTCGCTAGTTCGAGAAGCCACAGAATAGACCTTTGTGGTATGTACATATCGGGCCCCTTGCGAGACTTGGATTCAGAACAATGCACCTCGTACCCATGGAACCAGCCAGCTAGTTCGAGAGCCGTCCGTCCAATCCGAGTCATCCCTTTCTGCATCGGCGAGCATATCTGGTACCGTGCACCGCCTCATCATACAAAGCAACGCACATTGCAGACAGCCATTGTAAGTATATATGTGGCGTCATCGTCGTCCTAGATCCTCCAAGATCGCGTCTCGCAAATACAGGGCCTGCTCCACAATGGCTGAAATACTCGAGGCTCGTCCATTCGAACCATGGCCTACCACTGCGAACTTTCCAGATCATGGGATGCTCTGAGTGACCAAGCGCGTCTCGGAGCCACCCGCTGGTTCGAGAAGCCTCCGCACATAATTAATACACAGACCTCACAGGATTGGGCCCCTTGCGAAACTTTTAGCACGTCCCACGGAACCAGCTATAGGCTTTAGCTAGCCAGCTTGTTCGAGAGCCTTCCACCAATCTGAGTCATCCCTTTCTGTATCCAGCGGGCGTATCTGGCGTTTCGCACTGCAGACAGCGGGACCGGTGGCGGTATGTGTGGCGTCATGGTCTCAGATCTGAGGATCGCGGTATGCAATGTACAAGGGCTGCTCCACAATTAATGGAATAGAGTTAACATTGCATCGCAGCGGGCATGCTTAGAATAGGAGGAGAACTATAACTCCCTGAAGAGGGATGTTTGTCTCGGCAAACAAGCGACAGGCCCACAAAGGCTTATACTGCGCTGGCTGCTGATTGCCCCGCGGGGGACCCAGGAGGAGGTTAACGCTGATTAACGCTCGGCAGGGCTGCTGTGGCGCGCAACTTGCCGCTCGCCAACCTTCACGCACCCGGCCCCGGCGTCCCACCGGCATCTCCGAGTCAGAGGGCTCGGAATACACCGAGTGGATTGCACCACTAGGCTGACCAGCTTCGGGCGACGCGCGCATAGCGCCGGGGAGGTTTAGCAACCAGCTTCGGCGAGCCTGAGATGCGATCGTCAGCGGCGCAGTTCGTTCTACATCGTTCGAGACACCCACAGTTATAACGCGTAATTCAATACGCGGCGTGGCCGCACGCACTCCACGATCGTTCGACGCGAACGCGTCCTCAGGTAGCTGGGCCAAGGCGTCCCTTTTCGACGCGCAGCGTATGCATACGCATCCTGCACCTTATCTCGCGATTGCACCCCGCGTTCGAGACCGCGGCTTTAAGCAGATAAATGCATGCTATCGAAGCTGCCCTGCACCCCCCGCCCTTAGATAAGATTAAACCCGCGCCCTGCGCTGCGACGCACAGGAAGAAGTTCTGCGCGGCGGCTGAGAAGGCTGTCAGGCTGCCCGCGCAATCGGCGAGCATCGCGGGGGCTGAGCGACGCAGAAGGGCACAGCTGAGGTGTCCACCTGCGCACGCAAACGCAAAAGCAAACGCGCCGCTCGGCCCCTGGCTGATCAGACGGATCAGAGCCAAATCCGCGTCCGCGGGGACCTAGATTCCGCGCATATTAGCGCCCGGGTATATCGACGGCAGAGCGAGCCTAAGGACGGCTGGGGGCATTCAATGCTATCGATATCGGTATGTGGAACGTGCGCAGAGTCATCTGAGGAGCAGCATCCGGCAGGGCTAGGGGTCCCGGGCTACTTGTGCGGTGATTTCGAATGTTTAATGCAGCCTATATGCATTGCCTGCGATACCGAGGGCAGCGCGGGGTGTTCGTTTGCCGGCGTGGATCCGGTTGCTTGTTGGCTGACACAGGCGTGGAACTGACACACGATTGACCAGGTCAACAGCGCAAGGAGAAAACAAACGTTGATGAGTCAGGGAAGCGTCGTCGACGGATATTCGGGAACTTACTTCTAATCCTCGGGTGAATGCGATGCGCGATGTGGTAGCAGATCCACGCCCGTGCCGGTGTGCCATTTGGCAAGCGAGGTGTTGGTTAGGGTCTGATCGACCAGAATGCCCCCGGGACGGCCGTGTTCCCTCGAGAAATGTCGAGAATGGCGGCTGCTGGGATGTGTGTTTACCCCCGGCATGTGTAGATGGCGAGCCGTCATTCGCTGGAGGATGCTTAAGAGCAGCGCGTCCTCGCAGGTATCGACCCTGAGCATCTCCGAGGTATTCCCAGCGCAGATTGCTGCTCAGGGGCAGAGGACCCTAGCTAACCACATAGCTTATCGCACGCGCGATAACTGGCTCTGATCCGCGTTAAGGCTGCTGCATTAGCGTTGTTGGTCGGGCATAGCTGGGTTCGCCCATGCGATTGAGATAAACGGGTTCGAGGGCAGCATGTTGCGCCACGAAGGCCGTTGGCGGGCCAGAATTGTGGTGGCAGTACAGACGGGCTAAACAGCGTTCAACGCCGTCGCCGAGCGGATCAAATCCTGGACGGAGCGGGTACTGTGGTTGTGAGCCTTGTGAGCAAGCCTCTCTGCATCGGTGGGTGTATTCTGTGCTGGTATAGAGTCAGCTGCCCGACGCATCGTGTCAAATTGCAATTGTGCCTACTGCGGTCACGAAAAGCTTTAGGATTAGCACCGGGGCCACGCAAACATATGCCTCCAGTAGTGTATTTCAAAGCCTCTGCCGCAATGGCCGAATATAACCCGGCGTTGGAAGTTCACCCGAGGTGGGCAGGAATTTTTTGGAAGCAGAAATCCAGCAGCGGTGCATTTAGCTCGAATTGTGACCTTGCGGTAGACGGCTGACATGAGATTGGGTTTCGCTTCAGCTGTGATGCTGCGAGCAAAGATGCTATCAAAATAGCTGTCGATGACAGAGCAGCGGTTGGAAGGGAAGAAAAGGGACAGGCGGGACTTGGGCGGGACTCGGTCATAGACTCACTGGGTCGTGGGAAACCTCAGCAAGTCGCGCCACTCATTTTTTGCAGTGGTGTGTCCACCTCCACGATGAGCTCTTCATGACTCACTTCACGCTCGGCTCTCCAGAAAAAAAATGATCCTTTCTCTCATTCAATAGGATAGCTAGCTCTCTAGCTCCTCTCACCCACTACGCGCTGCCCGCTCTGTGAATTGGCGTATTCAGCCAGCGTAGTCTTGTTGACGATGCTGCTTTGACTATACCACTTCAACAACGCTCGTCTTCAGCCTGGGCATTTTGTTATTATTCCCCAGGTGGAATCTTACCAAGAGTGGTTCCTAGTCTGGCTCATTTCTATTAGCAAGTTTTTCATCCATTGCTTGCTTGTGCTCATGCGATATCGCGATCCGCTATTCATTGAATCAGATGCGGGTCTTTCTCCACTGGCGATCATGCGGTGACTTGCGCATTCTATCCTGATATATTTGGAAATGGCCAGCTCATGGTTTTATAGAGAGGCACACCGCCGAGCGATATTTCTTCACACAACAATGTCAACAATTTTCTCGTGCACTGCACCTGGATGACAGGTCCCTAGAAGCAATTTTGCTATCCGAGATTTAGGATCATGAAATCTGACCGATGTGTTGTATTGCCACTGGTCTTGCTTCAGTTTGACTGACGGCGGCCTCTATGTGTATGCAGATCTGACATGAACCGCATGCTTCAAAGTATCTCTTGCCTGGGCCGTAGGCACGATTTTTCCCGTTTCTGCGCACTTTGACATCGCTTTGCAGTGAAGCCCTGATTTGCAGACTGCTCTGGCCCTATGTCATCTCTTCCAAGGACGTAAATCTGTTCATCGGCCGTCATCAACCATGACCCATGCCCCTCAGACGTCTATCGGTTCAGTATCCTCCTGTGGCGAATATTGTGCTGTCACCGCAACCCAAACCACCTCATGGGAGCCAGCATTGTACGCCGTGCATGACCAAGCGCAGTAATAAATAGCCAGGCATCCTTCGCTGGCACAGAGGATAAACCTAAGGTCAAATCGATGTCAACTCGGGAGCCAGGAGAGGACGCGTGGCTTGGCTTGACAATGTATACGGTTTGGCCCCGATAAATATCTAGCATCTCTTGCAACGTGCATGAGGTGGTGGCGTCGCATTGCAGCCCCGTTCTTGGTTGGCTGGCCTTTTGCTCATGACGTTGCTTCTCTGCAACTAGATCTAATATCTGTCGCGAATAGCGATCCTCCCCTCTTCGTGCCACTCCTTGATGGAGAAGATCAAGAAGGCCTACACCGTTGACCCCATCACAATCCCCAGTGGCCTCGCATGGTGCTGATCACAGCTCACATGGGATATCGTTCCACATTTTTTTGTGCCCTACTCTATGATCCATCAGTCTTGATAGCAAGAGGTCCAGACCAATAATTCGAGGCAAGGGGCCTCAAATTCTGGGATTGAGGTCGGATCGGATCTTGATCCGCTCTCCGTCTAATCGTGTATAAGTCGTGGTGCCACAGCAGGTTCTGTTGATAACTTGATTCTACGACCCTTCCCTCATAATAACAACTTTTAGCATTCACTAGTACTACGCAGCATGGCAAGCTGCAAAATTGACAGACAATGCTTCCATCATAATGATTGTGTGTTTAGGGTGTCAGTATCCAAAGGGTTGCTCCGGGCGACGGAGTCACCTTCCCGAAGATAGGTGGTACGTGGTTCTCCTTTGTCTGAAAACTTGACCTCGTGGCACTCAAACCTACATCTCGGTACTCCAGATACGGTCTTCATCCACTATGTCGGAACTCTTTTGGATGGCAAGAAATTTGATTCAAGTAGAGATCGGTGGGTTTTCACCGGATCTGATTGCAAAAGTCTAGTTTACGCTGACCGCGAGCTCAGAAATGAAAAATTCGCTACAGAAATAGGACGCGGAAAGGTGATAAGAGGGTGGGATGAAGGTAAGCTCCTGCAAATGTTTCGTCGTGTTTCGCAACAATCTGATCGTTGGTCAGGTGTCCTCCAATTATCGCTGGGAGAAACAGCGGTCCTCACCGCCACACCTGACTACGTATGTTGGAAATCCGGTCTCTGATACCACTGCCTAACAATCAAACTACAGGCATATGGTGCCCGTGGCTTCCCGCCTGTGATCCCACCAAATGCTACGCTTAAGTTCGAAGTTGAGCTTCTTGACATCAAGACACCAGAGCAAATGGCGTTGCTGCACCGTGGCTGAAGATGATAGGACATAGTCCTCAGCAACATACATAATACAAGGCTCAGCGTGATATGGTGCATTACTCCTATGTCGACCTCGTTCCAGCATTCGCTTCTCAGAGTTTGTGGATGGGCTCTTTGTTTCTGCTTGGTTGCAAATCAATGAATGCCTGTTGTACACCTTCACAAATTGGCTTTGCAGATAACAATTCAACGTCGACGAATTGCCCCCAAAATCTCCGCGTGTCTTTTTTGACGGTCATCGCTACACTCTAATCGACCGGGTGATTGACGACACGAACTCGCAAGAAGGATGAAGCGATTGTGTACCTTGTGCAAATGATTGGATCGCAGCAACATTCTCGCGATGAATCTCTTCAAGAACGGGTTGCATCACGGAATAAATGTCCTCTATTCGAAAGAATTAGATGTTATGCACAATGACAGGAGAATTAAGCGTACCTCGCTCGCGCTCTTCTATCTGCCTATTTCTAAACTCTTCCCCCTCTGATACTACCCTTCTCAGCCTCTCCTCGATAGCCTCAATTTTCTGCGTCTTGTTTTCCTGCCGTTTGACCTGCTCATCGTATCCCCGCTTTGTTACGTTGGTTGTGTTGCAGCAGGCCTCTGGTTTTGAATGGAGGAGATTGTATAACTCTGATAGTTGACCTTGAAGAGAAAATCCTGTAGAAGATCCAGAAGACATTTCTCTCTTTCTGAGGCTAGCTATAGATTTTGAAAGTTCAACGTCGCGGTTAGAATGCGAACGGCTACTGGCGTCCCGATAGTTACTGCCCGAGGAATAGATCGAGCTCGAGGAGATGAATCAACTTTGCCCCGTGGGGTTTGATATGGATAAGGAATTGAAGTGTTTTATAGGGTCCTAGAGATATCCCAGATAGCGCCTTGAAGAAGGTAGTGCGGCGGATCCTCTGCAAAACCTGCAACTTCAAGATGTGTACTCTCGACAGAACCTGGCATGTCATAGACTCGTAACCACTCTTAGCATGTAGATAAATCTGACGATACTAAGACTAGTAAAATGGGGGCAATAAAGTGGCAACGCGCGGATAATGTTCAGGGCCGGTCGGAACCTGTGTTTCACAGCCGGCCCTAAACTCACCTGCACCATTTCGACACCCCCCCCTTCGCCCCGGACGTTCTTCTAGCCTTCTCAGACACTACAAACCTCAGATTTTTCGTCATTCCTGGAGAAGAGAGTGCTATGGGGGTCTGGCCCTTTTTTTGAACTCGATCGAGCAGGATCTGGATGTGCGGTGCTCTTGCACCTATCAGACTTTCTTGGGAAGCTGTACGATGATGGCTTGAGGGATTTTGAGCGGGATTTTTCCTCTCATCAGGATGTTCACTACTATAGTCAGGATAATAATCATTTACAGGCTAATAACTGCATGGGTGCTCCCTTTGAGAGCCCTATCGACAGAGGAAGTACTCGGAGCAAGCTTAGGGCCGGCCGGTGACGCAATGATTCTGACCGGCCCTGAATAATATTCGCGCGTTGCCACTTTATTGCCCCCATTGTACCAGTCTCAGTATCGTCAGTTTCTACATACTGAGACTGGTCACGAGTCTAGGCATGTCATTGTTCTGAGCAGTGCCGCGTCTGGATCACGTGTCATCTTCGCTTCTTACCACCACAATGTGGAATCTATTGCGTCGTCGAGCACGGCCGTTCACTGAAATCAACACCCTTACACGTAGAGCGTACTCTAGCGGTGGAGTACCTCCTAAAATACGGCCTGACAGGATCGAGAAGCCGAGCAAGGCTGAAGTGGACTCCGGTGACTTTCGTCCACAATGGTTCTTCTCAGCCGCCAACATACTCACATACACCACCATCCCTCGTGAGACTCTTTAAAACTCTCAAAACTGCGAACTTACTCAACTTGATTAGTTGTTGGATTATATTGCATCTTCTTGGCGGACTGGGGTGACCGAGGGGAGCATGTATTTATGCCAGTACGTCATAAAGTCCTACCTCACAGTTGCTGTCCTCATTATACCGTCTTTCTCCAAGCCCCGAAGATGGCTAGAACGCCAAAAAGCATCATTTTTCTCTCTTTCTCCTGCAGAGCAACAATTAGTCAAATCTGACAAACCTGAGGAATCATAATATCAATCAGCGCTTGGACTTTGGCCTGCACTGCCATTGCCTATAAAATGGGCTATATGCACTCGCTTGGTGTCAGTGCCACTGAAATGGTATGCGTGAGGCTTGGGTTTGACACTTGATTGTCTTTTCAGTGATTGGGTCCATGGAACAGGTCGACTTGCTTGGATATTCTCTTCGCTTTCTGACATTAAAAGTACCTGATTAGTTGGAATGAAGATTTTTCTGCCGTGCAACACCTTTGTCTTCAGCGCCGACTAAGTGCTAGCATCATCAAGATGCTTATTGTGATCCAGTTGGACTAAGATCAAGTTTTGAAAGTGATAATGTCGTCTCCATGAATGACAAGTTTTATAAGAGTATAATGATATGCGTATATTACAAGAGATGGAGGAATCCTTATGATCAATAACCTACAATCGTCTCGCCTTCAAGGCACTGCCTCCAATCGGTCTGCTCGTAGTTACCTTCCGTTTCTTTCCTGAAGACCCTCCAGATTTCGATACCGCAGCAGTGGTTCTGGATCGGAGAGGGGTATCCGCCGCTCGGCGTGCGTTGGTAGCGTGCCCTTCCCGTCCAACATCCTGTTGGTAATTAGTTATTCGAGTGGAGGGTAATTAGCATTGAAGATACTAACCGTGGTTTGGCTCATGAGGTTAAGCTCGTCTTCATCCTCATCGTCAGTTCCACTTGAGCTAGGCAGGGCCTTGCCTTTCCTGACATCACGAATATCTTCGTCTTCTTCATACGAGTCATCTTCATCTTCCTGCACTGACCGTTTACCAAGTCGAATCTTGTTTCGTGCGCCAGCCGCTGTGCCCCCATGAGACGCTTCAGCTTCTGCCGAACTGGATGGACCGGCAGAGGCAGATGCCGACGCAAATCCATCTATGCCTTCTTCATCCATGTCTTCTTCCT
The DNA here is from genome assembly GCA_014898675.1 of Athelia sp. TMB. Lineage (NCBI taxonomy): Eukaryota > Fungi > Basidiomycota > Agaricomycetes > Atheliales > Atheliaceae > Athelia > Athelia sp. TMB. The sequence continues at coordinate 282,069 of JACXVL010000012.1, read as the reverse complement.
TCACATGTGTCTGGAAAGTTGCCGTGACGCGACGAATGATCTGCTGACGTGGTTCAGGTAGACTGCCCTCTTGCCTAGCTATTCTAGTGGGCGAATTCTGATGGTGAGAAGCGCGGCCACCGCCAGAGTCCACGCGGGAAGTTTTTGACAAGGGGGCTTGCAACGTTTGTGCTCGTGATCGTGCTTGCTTCGATGGCGGAGAGGTGAGATCTTCTTCTCTGGGTCGGGTTTTAGAGGATCTCGACCGGTGCTTATCATAATGAGACTCAGACGGTGAATCTCGGTCGCTAGTGCTGATAGGGGCCAAAGACTTGTGGCTACTTGATTGAAATGGGTTAGATGCAGTAGAAGCTCTCTTGACGGCCGCTGATGGCGCTGAAGAGCCTTGATATTCTTCATATCTAGCGTTTGGCGTAAAATGGCTCGCATTCAACTTTAAAGGTGGTGGAACATGGAACTATGAGCGAGGTAAGCGTGCTTAGCATGCCAGATGTGACAAACGTTGTGAAACATACCAGCATTCGTTCTGCCATGAGCTCCTCTATTCGAGACAGCAAGCTGGCTCGTTCCTGCTCTACTCTCACAAATTGCTCTTTCCAGTCGCGTGACGTCTCCTCTAGCCTCAGACATTGGTCCTTCCACTGTCGAGCCTCCTGTCGTAGTTGTCCAATCGCTTCCACTTGATGGTGATTCTGAGGGCACGCTGAGGATGTGATGCCATCGGTGAAATGTAAAACTCACCGCAATTTCGACCTTTTCAGCCTGCACAACATTGTCAATGGCAAACTATTAGAGCGCAGAGACAATGCCATACCGCAGCTTTCCAAGTTGAAATCTCCTCCTTCCACGTCTTCTCTGCTAGTTGGGTTTCGTGAAGCAACTTCCGTAGATCATCCCGTTCTCGGAGTGCATCTCGTGTCTCCGTATTCGCCTTTGCAATCTCAGCACGCGCCTCGGCGTCGGCAATTGAAAACTGTGAACAAATGGTCACAAATTCTATCATTGGTAACGGATGAGTGGCACTCACTGCATTACTGACAGACTTTGACAATGTTGATATCGCATCAGCGAGGATCGCGCTTGGAGGTTTGGAGGTCATCGTGGTGACTGGTATTGTAGTCTCAGTCGCGTCACGGAGCCAATACCTCCCTCAACTCTTCTCCACCGTGACCTAGCAGCCTTGCCCTTTATCAAGAACGCCTGTCAATTCAACCCGCAGATTTTCTTGCCCGCCGATTACATTCTATCATGTCACCAAATACACAACTTCTACCAACTCGGGCTCCTTATATGTCCGCAAACAATCATCCGGACTTCGTCTGGGAGACGATACAGACAAAGAACAAATTCGATGAACCCTATTCGCCCATCCTAGAGCAAGACGGAGACGATATTGAAACCACATCACAGCAGAGTGCCCGTCATGGGCTTGCTTTCTGGCTATCACAAAGGCGCGGCGACCGCGGCGGACCCTCACAGTCATGGTGGGACCGCGTGGTTTTGTTTTGCTTTTGCTTTGCTCTTGTAGCTCTTCTATATACGCTGGCGGGCTTGGGACTCTCAGGATACGACCACGCGAACTGTGATTCAGTCACTTCGATCTCAACATTGTCATCAAGCACCGAAATGCCTGCTGAAGCCGTCACTTCCATGAGTTGGGGCGAGAAACTGTTGGATGCCAACGAAATTTCTCTTGAAGAAGGGGCCTCCGCGGGCAAGAAATACGAGTCGAGATATGATCGACCTGAAAATGACCTGTTCGAAGCCTTCCCAACTGGTCTGACGGTCAGCATGACGCCACGGCGCTTCGAACACCGGCACGCCTATTTTCACGAGCCTAGATTCTTCGTGGAACGCCTGGCTGCCAATCCGCATATTGTACATCGCCTGACGGGAACGACCTTCCCAGAAGATAGTGTTCTCGAAACAAAGCGCTCATCGGTCGACGGAGAGAATGACAAAGACAAGAGCTCTTCCTCATCGAACTTGAAGATCCACCAAGACCGCAGCAATGGTGTGTCTCCTGGCACAAATCATGGGCGGTCTGGGAGATGCCGAGGCTCTGGAACGAGGTGTTAAACATCAAATATAATCTTCTATATGCACTATATACAAATTACAAATGTACTCAATCATCGCACATGTAGGAACATGTTGTATCATGCAGTTTTACATTGTGGGAGGACGGGAAATATCATTAATGTTTCATATGAACCGTGGGAGTAGTGGCGATCATGGAGAGCAGCGCGTCAGGACTCTTGAAAGTTGTGATCCATTTCACATCTCCCCGCAATGCCACGCGACTCGCGCTCACCACCAAGAAGAAACTCGCGCTACCAGGATGACCGAGACAGGAGCCCCCGGCGTGAAACCAGCCGACACACAAGAGACCACATCCGTGGGGAAGAGTATAACAAGCACAAAAACGACAGCACCGGATGGGACGACAGAGGCAATTCTCGCCATTCTGAGAGGAGAGGGGATGATCGACGACCAGCATATGACGAACGAGAGAGAAATAGGGAACGGGAGAGAGATAGAGATCGATACGATCGGGATGGTGGAAGAAATGACCGCATAAGAGGCTCTTCGCGACGGTCTGCTTCACCTGCGCGTCGTTCTCGTCCAGTATCTGGCACCGGAACAAGGTCCCAGTCCCCATCCGGCTCAAAGTCTCCTAGTGCTGTCGACAAAGCGAAACCAAACTTTGCTCCATCAGGTCTACTTGCTGCTGCTACCAACACTGTCCAGGCTGCAGACGGAACGAAGACTGTTTTGAAGTATAACGAACCTCCAGAGGCAAGAAAACCTATCCTAAGTTGGAGGTTGTATGTTTTCAAGGGAAGTGAGCAAGTTGGTGAGTAACGCCTGTATTCTTGGGATAACTTGAGAGTTGAGATATTGACGAATGCACAGAACTATTACACATCCACCGGCAGAGTGCGTATCTCATCGGCAGAGACAAAACAGTTGCCGACATTGCGATCGATCATCCTTCATGCTCCAAGCAACATGCTGTGATTCAATGTATGTACCAGTACATGGTCATTTCCCTTGTCGCGCTAACTTCTCTATAGATAGATTTGTGCAAGCGAAGGACGAATTTGGAGTCTCCAAAGGAACTATAAAGTAAATTATTCTTACTTGCATATGTCCCATAATACTATTGACATACACCGATAGGCCGTTCATAATCGACCTTGAGTCCACCAACGGCACCCACGTCAACGATGAGAAGATACCAGAGTCTCGTTACTATGAGCTCAAAGCAAGCGATGGTGAGGGTTTTTATATATTATCCATTGAATCAAGGCTTAAGTACCCTCGCAGTCATCAAATTTGGGCAGTCAACCAGAGAATATGTTCTCTTGCATGAAGATGCTACTTAGCAGAACAGCTTATTTCATCAACCTTATTGGCGTGGAGGGTCAATCAACCTATGTGCTTCAGTTCAAATAATGAGAATTTTGTTCGCAGATATAATGTCACTTGCCTGTCGGAAGACCATAGAGTACGAAGGCATGTGCAAAACAGCCTACCGAGCGCTACTTGGAAGTCTGGTCAGCACTGAAACAGGTACACGACACGGTTATGTGGAAACTTACTTATTTCTAGAAAGGAACTCGTAATAATCGGTTGTGCATTCCAGACCAGGCTTGCTATGTAAATGTCGTCGGAGGGCGTCCAACCGAGTAAATGTCTTCTGACAGCCCCCCACTCGCCAGGCACCGCGAACATAGACAGGTTCCTTGCGTTGATCTCCAGGGACCGGTCTGATCCATTTACCAGAAGTTGCCTCTCGAATCCCACAACAAATAAACACCTCAGTCTTAGTATGCGTACGTTCATGACGCTTCAAGTCACATTGTCGCTGGTTGCGCTGGACGAAACCACAGATTTTGCAGGACCATCTTTGTATTTCCCTCGCAGTCCATCCATTCGGCGGCCCAGTATCCTTCCCGATTCGAGCCCTTTTCAACGCCCTGACTGGAGTTTGAACTAGTGAGGAAGGTAGAGGTTCCATTTCTTCTACGCTTCTACGCCTGCGTTTAAGAAGGGTCGTCGGCGGTGGTGTCGGACAAAACTCTTCGTCGCTGGTGTCTCCATCGCTTTCCGATACATCTGCACGGCTTTCATCCGTCCACTCAGGGATCAGGGTCGCCGACTGGAATTCTTCCTGCAGGCTTCCTCGCAGCTTTGAGGTTCGATCATGGGCACTGTCATATTTTAGTGACTTTATAATGGACCTGAGCCAAATGACTTACCCATTGTTCTCTCTATGTTCCCCGCCGTCTTCCAACACACGCTTCGAGTTCAAGTCTAGTGCCGCTGTCTCTAGATCCGGCTGATGACGTCTATTCCTATCAGCGGCCAGGGAGGCGCCCTCTTTTGGAATTGGTCGTTCATCGAGCAAGGGATCCAAGCATAAGAACGGGAAAGTGTCATAAAAGTTGCCTCTGTTCGTATAGATGACATCCTCTGCGTCGAAATGGTTGCTAGTGTCGACACGAAGATCGGCAACAGGGTCTGAATTGCCCTCGCCATGGCGGCCGTGCGTTTCGTAACCTGTGATAGCTGCTCCAGTTTTAAACATTGTGTGGGCGAATATTTAGCAGATGTGAATGACTGATAGGGACATGAGCGTTGCGATTTCCCGGCAAATATATATCATTCTTGCATCGTATGGGCCCATGCATCGATCGAAGTATGAGTTTTTGTCTGCGTGCCGAATATCAAAGCCTATTTTGGTGCGTTGCGATGGTCCAAGCAAAGCTTGATACGAGTATATTGTGTCGGCGGACCGCGCGGGACGGCAAACTAACAACAAAAGAGGTTCATCCGAATTAGGTTATCGTCAGTATAGTAGGCAGTTATATTGCGAATTGCGAGCTCAGTGCATAATATATATACCCTATCACAATCTAGATACAGTATCTGAAGCGCCCGTCTCTGACCCCGCGCCTCGATCTGAGTTCGCCGCCAACGATGGTACTGCTAACTCATTCCACCATCTCATTACTAGTTGTTTCTCTTCATCTCCCACCCGCTCCATTATTTCTGAGAAGATTGCTTCTATAAGCTCGTTTCTCTGCGTCGACGAGGAATCCATAGAAATAATATCTTCTCGGATCACTTGCAAGGAGTGTTCTAAAGTTTCGCGGGAAAGGGAGGCCAGGGTTGATATCATGGCTAGCCTGAGCCGATGTGCCTGCGCCTGACTGTTCGAAGCGTCCTGGGATTTAGAAATGGTGATGGCATCCTTGAGTAGATCGATACAGTAACGAGAGACAATTTGCGCGTCCTTCTGGGCCCTGTCAGAATGGCGGCCTCCACTGCTGGCACTGGATACTAGGGATGAGTATGCAAGACGTAATTGTGGAGTGGTCAAGCGTCCTGGCGCAGAGTTCTAATCATGCAGATCAGTAACCAAACGATGACAGCGAATGAAGATGGGTACTTCTATCAGACATTTGGCGTAGAATGGTGTCGATCTTGTCATGAATGGCCAATCCTCAGCGCCGTCGCCATTGAGAATGTTACGTCGCTGAGCGTGCGCAGCAAACATAGCCAAGACAACTGAATGCGCTGACTCATATGTTTCTCGGTGACTTGGGTCATTTAAATGACTACATATGAACAACCATTAGAGTAGTAGTTATGGCTGAAATGTAAATACGCACGGGAAGCAGGTCTCGAATACTGTTGGTAGTATGTCTTGGTCTAGAATAGGTACAAGTTGTTCTATGCACGCGAGGGCGAATGCTTTCTTTGCTTGCTGCAAAGTACCTTGACCCTTAGTGGACTCTAAGCATTCAGTAGGCAATCAGTGAATGTTGGATAAGCCGAAGACATGACAGTAGACGGACCGTCTGCGCAAAGGGTCTGGACAAAATTATTCGCAAGCTTTTTCCCATGTTCACTATCGCTTAAAACGTCTAAAGCCACGTAGAAAGTCTTCTTCAGCTCGGGAAATTCTGTCCCAGATGTAGCCGTCGTCGTGACGCCCCCAAACTGAGTAATCACAAAAGAAAGATGGGAAAGAATGCTGAGAGACTGCAGCGCAAGAGACTGGGGCGTGGAGCTTGAGATGGTAGAAGGCGGCGGTGCTGTAGGATATGATGAAGGAGGAACATAAATCGTTTCAGAGAGGATCGAATTGGCCGTCATGATGGATGAGAACAGAAGCGTCTTCAGGACTGTCCATATCGCCGTGATTAATTCTCTGGAAGAAGGGTCTGTGCGGGAATGTTAAAATCTATTGAAATGCCCACGAGCAAATGGATTATACATACCAACGTCATTTTCCTGCACTTCTGCCATACTCCCATCAATCCAACTACGCTCTACTTTCGCGGCTAGAATCTGAAGAGATTCAAGTGTTTCTGCTGCTGTCAGAAGCCCTAGAGTGGGTTTCGCGTCAAGTAGGACACTGTGCACATGAGCGGAGAGCTTAGACAGCGGAGCAAGGGCATGGTAAAGCGGCGATGATGTCAATATTGACAATGTCTCGGCCATTGAAGAGGTGGCCTGTTGTGATATTTCAGTATTTTTATGACCAGGTAAACAAGAGGCCTACTGCTATACAAACGCTGTGATCGTTGCTGGATGCTATGGATGAGCGTAGGGCATCGAGGAAGGTTCCCGAACGAAAGGCGGCCACTATACTGGACGTGAGATTCCTAGCAAGAATCTAGTACAGTCAGAACTATTTCCAAATGTCAGGATGCGCATGACTTGCAGGAAGGGGCAAGGCTTTTAGCTTCGAGGCTGAAACTAAAGCCATACATTGCGATGCGGAGATCATAGCCAAATGAAGTCCTCCAACTGAAGAAATATTAGTCCAGTGTTCAAACATAGATTAAGGTCGCGTTACCTTGACCTTGCTCGACGGCTGGCTGAAATGCTGTTTCCCAGTCCGCGCCGCCTCCGGGCTCGTACATCTCCATCACCTCCGCCAATGCCACAACAACTTCATCCTCGACGTGATCCCTTCCAGCGCCAGATTGTACCTTCCTTTTTACCTGCAAATCTCCTAGTCCAAGAAGTAGGCCGCCGGCACACGCCAGTCTCAAAACCGCCATGCCCCCTTCGAAGCCTTTCAGCACACTCCATACCCAGTCCTGGAGTTGGACTTTTACACTGGGAGTAAACAGTCCTAAGCCATGTTCATCGTGAAGCAGATTGGCCTTGAGATGAACAGCATGTCGAAACGCGGTGGATAGTGAGGATAGTTTGGCATGTGACAGAGGTAAGAATAGGTTTGATGAAATCGCAGTGGCTGCCAGTGGTGTCGGAGAAGGCTGTAGTTGAGACAGGTAATGCGCCAGTGAGCCAGCTATTGCATTGATCGGCAGGGAACTTTCAGGACGATGTAAATGCGAGAGCAAATTGATGTATCCCCGGTCAGACATCGCGGTTTACAGTCAAGTGCTACCAAAAGTACTAATGCATCCGTATGACATCTGGGACGTGCACCATCTCCATGTCCGCATCTTCGTCCGACTCGTCATAGTCTTCATCGACAACACGCGTTAATGGAACCCCTGCCATTGCTGAACTCAGTTTTTGCGCAAGGCCTTCTTCACCGTCATCCTCCGCCAACTCTGCCATCTGAGCTGCCAGTAATGCCAGTTGGGCCTGCAAAGCTGCCCGATCCTGAGGGCTGAGCTCTACCGGCGGTGCTCTCGGCGAAACAGGTTCCACTCCAGCTGAGCTACTTTCGTGCGAAGATGCCTGCGGTGGTGGTGGTTGCGTGAGTTGCTGCTCGCCTGCTTCATGGACTCCAGTTGCTGCGACTTCTTCATTTCCAACGTTGAGATCCATCAATGATCCAAAATTGATAGCCTTGAGGATGTTCTGAGCGGCGACCCATGCATCGCTTCCTTCCCCGATGTCCTCGTGGGGAACGACAGCTCCGGAAGAGTCATGCGGAGGGAATGTGGGATTTGGGGGAGCAGCTGGTGGTGGATATGTATACATTGGCCCAACTACGGAGGTGTTCGAGGGTGTTGTTCGTCTATTCTCCAGAGGTGCGCGCGTGAAAGGCGAGCTGGCTGGCTGGGCAGTTGTCGACATAGTGCTTTGCCTTTCAGGTCGCCGAGCACGACGCGGTGCCTGGAAAACATATGTTAGGGTTCGGAAGAGGACCAGAGAGCGATAGCGTACTGGTTGACCCTGCCAGGATCGATTTAATTTATATTTTCCCGTCATGCCTTTCTCGAATCTGCCGCGCTTGTATGCTTTCTGCAATGCCTGACTAGCCGAAGGTCTGAAATTCGACTGCAGTGGATACCGTGCAGCCATGAATGTGAAGATATTCTTTGGAACTGCGCCCTCTGGATCAGCACACTCCGTTAGGGCTTCCGCGATGATTTCTTCATAGCTCGGAATATCCTCTGGGGCTACCTTCTTATCGGTAGGCTGACGGGAGGTAAGGTTGGGGAACGGCTCCGGCGATTTACGAGCATGTTGCGAGTAGGATACGCCGGGGGGGAATGAGGGATATGATGAGTGCGGATAATTGTAGCTTGTTGTGGCAGCTCCATAATACGGCACATGAGGATACGATGCCGTTGGTTGAGAGAAGCCGTAAGGTTGGTGAGGATATGTTGGCTGTGGAGCCGGCGGTGGGATCGGTGCAGACGTATGCAAAGTGACCGGCACTGGAGGTGCAGCAGTTTGCGGTGCCAGAGGAGTAGGGGATGGCGTTTGAGTCTGAGTCAGTGGTACGGCCTCGGGAGGCTTGTCCACCGGCGCAGCCTCGGGAGACTTCTCCACTGGTGCGGAACATGCACTCTCGGCGGCTGAATTTTCTGGAGGGGGAGGAGCACTCGGCGCTGGCTGTATGATCGGCGTTGGGTCGATGGATGCCGCATCAGGAGCTGCAGGAGGAGGTTGAGCCGATCGTCTCTGCTGCAGAGCTGCGACGGCACTCTTGAGATCCATCGGCCATACTGACGATCGAACGTGGTACGGTGCATGGACCTCAAATACGAGGCATATTTCGATGATCTGCTGGGGCAGCAAGAGCCCCAGGTAGGCTCGCTTCAAAGCTTGATACTCAGCATCTACACCGAGGGTCAACAGCTGCGACGTTGTGATCGTAATATTTTAAGACACACCTGTCTGTTGTGGGGCATATAGATTCAATGCTGGTGGCTGAGATGTTCCATAAGGAAGAGTAGCGGTCGCCATATCGGTTTTGTTACCAGCAGCTGTACAGTCGCGATGATTTTTTCTGGCGCTCAAGGTTCGAAGCTGAACATTTCTCACGCATTGCGTTCTTTGCCACCACCTACTTACCACCCCCTTCTGTGCCGGCAATCTGGATATCTTTAATCCTTTATCCCTAGCTCTCATTGGAAGCTCTACCTGCTGCGATACTGTTATTCTGGACCATTACAGCCATCATCCTTCCCAGGACTTCAGACCTCAGATCTTCCCGACCAGTGACTGTGCAATACAAATTCTTGAAGCGATATTCCAATGCCCACGGAAAAAGAGCCCCCAAAAAATTCCTTGTAAAATTATCAAACCATGTTTGCTTGGATTGCGTGTCGCCTTATCATTCGCCTTATCATCTAGGGAGTGCCACCCCTTCCGAGGTTACCCTGGCCAGATGCATATGCGCAACCAACGTGCTTTAACTTGTTTGCCTCTCATATCGCGTCTGTTCACTATTAGAGCATTATGAACCGCTGTCTCACGATTGCTTCTTGAATAGTCAAGAGTTTGATGCTCAAATCTTGCGCCATCCACGGTCAGTACCCACTTGACTTGTACCTGGCTCTACCTCGCTTCCCTGTTCCGTATTCTAGACAGCCGCTGACGATGCAAAATACATTTATGATTTAATCTCCCCGCAACTGGCAATTATGCTCTTGACTAGGCTGCCCTGTGTCTTTGGAAGCTACGCGGTGCAAACTGACTGCTGCATGCATGCTATTGACAGAACACCTTTAACATTTAGTCGAAATACGATGCCCCTATCTCCACCCTCCAGTTTCTATTTTTCAGAACCTCTTTCGCACGATACCTGGTCTATGCCGCGTCCCAACACTTGCAGCCCCCCCTTGCGATAAAGACGCAAACACGCCTGCTTTGTCGAAGGGCAGCGGATTATGAGGGGATAGGGTTCCGCGAGGACTGCCGGTGGCCGCGCGGTGCCTCGTAATCGACCTCGATGGATTCACGACTCCGTCACCCGGGAAGGAATGAAATTGCGATGTTCGGAATGCGGACCCGATTTTTTTCCATGTCCGGAGGGATGAGCTGCGCGAACGTGAGGAGGAGATCTCCGGAAGAACACGGTGTGCAGGGGGGGGGGGGGGGACCTCGCTTGCTTCGAGGGAAAATTCAACAATACTGTACGCTACCGACTGTAGGTTTACAGGGTGTGGCGCGTGATGGCGTGAACTTGGTTTTTTACCAGTTCATTCATGCTGTGCTGCCCGTGTGACGGGTGAGCCCTGGATGTACACCGGGGGGGATTTTGAGATTACATTCATATCGGGGAGCTCATTTCGTGTTTTTGAACATCTCTGAGGGTGAATTCAAATTATTTGGTATAACCATGACTCATATATAGTCGATAGTTCATACCTGCGTGTGATGCGTGATCAGGGACCTCGGATGTTCATTCACGGTCGCCTGTGACGCGTTACTGAACCTACGATCGGTAGCGTACAGTATTGGGTCATCGCATTTTGTGAGGATCTATAGCGTGCACTAAGATCTTCGGTGTTGCTCATTTTATACGCGGCATTAAAATTTAGTAGTCGAAGTCGAAAGGGTAGAAGATGGTGGTCGGGAGGACCTGAGTCAGTTTACGAGGTCCATCGCTGGCGCGAGGCTTTATCTAGAGTCTAGACGGCCAATGGAAAAGTGCGCCAAGTGGGTTGACGTGACTGAATGAGACAGTTCCGGAAGCCGATCCGATTCCAGCATGTGAAGTCGCCGAGCGGCCCGAGCCAATATTAATGCAGCTACTCGAAATCCTGGAACTGTTTAATTATTATACACATTCGAGACCAAACATTTTTGGATTCAACCCGCCATTTCAAGGTGCTAGCCTGTCGATTTTCCATTGTGGCGCATCATCCGACGACCCCGCTACTCGCAAATAGCGAACGCGATCATGCAGCCTTGAAGGTTTCCCAGCCCAAAATTCTACCTCACTAAAAGAGAGAAGGAAATTAAATGTGCACAAAGTTCAACCAAGATAGGTTACTTACTTGGGGATCACTCTCCAGCCGCCCCAAAAGTCAGGCAGGGGTACGTCCCCCTCCTTGTCTTCCGTACCAACTCCAAACTTGTCATGAAGCTTTTCTAGCCGCTTGGCCAAGTCTCCCTCTCCAACCACAGTACTTTGCTTGCTCGCCCACGCTCCAAGTCTGCTGCCTACCGGACGGCTGCGGAAATATTCCTCGCTCTCCTCCCTGCTGACCTTCTCCACCCGCCCAAGTACCCGCACACTCTTGTGCACCTCTCTCCAAAAGAATACCAGTGCTGCATGCGGATTTGCGAGCAGCTCTTGCGATTTGCGCGACGTGTAGTTGGTGAAGAAGATGAACCCGCGCGAATCAAGTTCCTTGAAGAGCACGATGCGAGCTGAAGGGATGCCAGAGGGGGTAGCTGTGGACAAAGACATGGCTTCTGGCTCCTTCACGATGTCATTCTCGCAGACCTGCTTGAACCAGGTGCGGAATTGGTCCAAGGGATCAGGAGCAACATTGTCAGGGCTGATATGGTCTGGGGTATGGTACTGCTGGTGCGTTTTGATTAATAATATCTTTTCCGAAGTTTGGATGACGGCGTCCATGGTTGATAGCAATCTGCTTTTCAGACGAAGCCTTTTAACTGTTGGCAAGAGAGTTCTCCACGACATGCACGGAGCCAGCGATCGGGTCGGGCGATCGTCTCATCACCTCGGAGTCACGTGCACGGCCTCTCTCTCATACCATCAAGACGCGACTTTGAGTCCTGGTACCCGTGACGGTGGGCGGTGAGTCTCTGTTTTCGAAAATACTCTAGGGTGTCTTTTGAGCTCACAGTTACTCCGAATTCGCGCTGCGGAACCGATGGTGGTGTTGCTGGTAGCTGGACGAATGCCGCCAGTCTTCCGCCTTTTCGTCTTAGAGCCTTCTCTGCCTCTCTGGCAGTCGTGCCTGGGCCACTTCTCCTCCGCACGCTGCGACGTGCTAGGACCTGGTGCCTGCTTTGCACATAGGTGCCTCTCCGACGGTGCCGAGCAGGTTTGATCAGGCTCGATTGCTTTCAAGTCTGTCGACCGCATGCTTCCTTGACTCGAGGGTGAGTAACAGATCAAACTATACGTTCATACTTGATGAACTTTATCAAGCGGCCGGTAGTGCGGGACAGTGTTGCGCGCGAAACTGGCGAATGCCGTGGCACACCGTCATCTGGTCCCTGGACCTCGGTGCCCGGAGTAGAGTCGCAGACATGGGGCACAACCATCAAAACCCACCGCTGCTGACCGTGTCAAACTGGACAGATTCGTAACATGTGCAAGCATATACATAGCGTGATGGGGATTGAATTGCTGTACTTATAAGGCTTCTGCAGCACCTCGTCCAAGCACCATAAGTAGAGGCTGCTCAGGGAATGTGGAATAAACAAAGGCCTATCTTATACACTGGCATGTTACACATGCTGCGCTTCCTTATCATCTGAACATCGCATCCTTATCATGATGTTGACATCGTGGCATGTGCCTTTTCAATATAAATGACGTCTCACCCCAGCCTCATGTGCCTGATTTATAGCGCTTCCTCTTGCTTGAAGATCATTTTGATCCTAGAATAGATCGATCGGCTTGAGCCCTCCGACAAGATACGTGTTCAAGCGTGTGTAAGTAAAGATAGGAAAGTGACCTATTGTGGAAGCTAACATACCTGTTCACGTTCAGTTTTGTAGAGTGTTCCATCGTTGCTCGATCGTATATATAGCTTCGCAGTGGTTAGCGCTACTAAGAACACTGCTGTCTCGACAACTGGGACGCTGGCCGGCGTGCGTGGTCATGGTGGTTGCATGGTGGTGCAATCAATGTTGTAATTTAAAGGCAGGACAATTGTTGCATCCAAATCACAGCAGGGTCTTCTGGCGCCTTGAATCTGAGGGGTTCTGTCGATAATATCTTATGGCTCAAAACCGAGGGTTTGAATTATCAGCGTGGGTAGCTGACTTGAACATGGCTGAGTTGTAGCTATATGTAGGAAAAGCGCCGTAGGTATGTCAGGAAAACTTCTGCGTTTCATCGAATCCTGATCAGAATTAAGTATTCGCTCACATGTAAGCGTACATATGTACTGTGTCACAGGCAAATCGATTTATCCCATCGAATGAGCCTATCAACTTGTACTCCTTGAAGAAAAGCTGCAGGGTAGCGTTGTAAGCCCTGTAATTTTCCCAATTGAACGACCCTTCATACTTCTGCCTGGCTTTCTTGAAGTTTCTTCCAGCTTTCTTGATGGGAATTATCAGAAAACTAACTAGAGATCAACTGGAACAGGGGGGTTTTTGGGGTTTCAGCTGAAAAGGAACACTGATGTGGCGGTGGCTAAAATCCATTAAAGGGCAATCAAGCCTCATGCTCTGCTGAGATCTGGTCGATAGATCTGTTGCTCTATGCAGAGTCGAGTTTACTCGGATAATATAACCCCTCCATTTTCGTCTCTGTTCTCATCCTCTACTCCCATAGCTTGAGCTCTTTGTTGCGCGCGCAAGCTAGTCAGTATGCACTCCATTTCGGACTTGACGACCTACTGCCGAAAGACGTCTGGTGATGTGCCCTCGAGACTTGTGGTGAGTGTACTTGCGCGATCAGCGTTCCTTTCTTTGCTGAAGTCGTGTGATGGTTTTCTAGGGCGCGTCTACGACGATTGTAGGCAACAGGATGTACTTGTTTGTGAGTGATCTTTGAGCGAGCGATCGAGTTGTTTCGACTAACCCGTGTCTAGGGCGGTCGACTTGTGACGGAGCGCAAGATGGTCTCCGACATGTACATCTTTGACCTGGAGACATTTGTTTGGGAGAGAATGACCTCTCCGCCTGAAGACGACGTCCCTGGGCCGCGATACTTCCACAGTGCCGATGTTTGTGAGTACAGCCTCATGTTTATGCTACTACGCGTCTCTCATCAAGGTCACAGGGAACGGTCAGCTTGTCATCTGTGGTGGAATGGGCCACAAAGTAGATTCCACGAATCCCGAAGAGCTGTGCGTCTTGAATGATGTGCGGTTCTTCAATTTCGCTACCGGTCGCTGGGTGCCCCCAACACCTTCCACCGCGTCCCCAAATCTCGGACCAGAGTACATTCCCAAACCACGCTATGCTCACCTGTCTTCCATCTCCTCCAATCGTCTATTCATTATTGGTGGACAAGACCTGTCGAACATTTGGCTGGACGACGTTTTTGTGTACGATTTGCTTCGAAAGACATGGCTTGAGAGGCGGAGCTACCCGCGGCATGTTGGCACGTATCGCAGCATAGCTGTATCTTCAGACCAGCGAGTGCGATTACCGCAGGAAGAGCTGAAGACTTCGCAAGCAACAGCGTCTTTAGGCCCTACGGGCACACGCTTCCGTACCAACAAAGGCCCTCCCTCCTCCTCGAAGATGGCATGCACTCCCGCGGAATCCCTCAACCATTTTCCCTACTCGGCCCCTCCCACCGACGACTTCCCTTCTGATATCTACCTTTATAGCAATTACAACGTTAGCTTCATCTTCTCTGTAGCACGGGCAGGGCTAACGTATATTGCAATTAGTTCACCGACGTGAAGCGCGAATTTGAAGTCTTCTCGCCCCTCCCAGACACCGACTTTACCATCACAGATCGCTCGGCAGACATGACTGGTTCCTCTTTCCCCCCCGGGCTGCGCTTTCCGTCGGGCGCGATGCTCGGCAACCACTTTATCATTGCGGGGACCTACATTGCACACACATATCAATCCTTCTCCATTTGGTCACTCGATTTACTGAGCATGCAGTGGACGCGCATCGACCCGGGTGGGGCTGTGTCCACGGGGTCGTGGTTCCGAGGGTGCTTGTGGGCAGATTCGAACAAGTTCTTGATTTTTGGAAACCGGGATGGAAATCTGGTCGAAGATTACAACCGTCGGCTTCTTAGCTGGGATCATGTTGCTGTCATCGATCTGGAGTCTTTCGGGATATACCAGCCTCCACCCCTGAAGCTCGATATCCCTATGCAGGAGCTTGGCCTGGCTGCTCTCGAAGAGGGTGTCCTGGCAGACTTTGAAGTGGTCTGTGATGATGGACGGAAGATCAAGTGCTCACGGAAGATGCTCGAGGAGCGGTGGCCGTGGTTCAAGGAGCAGCGGCAAAAGTTCCTCCTCACGGCCATAGAGACTGCAGAAACTCTCCCTACTTCACCTATGCACGTGCCCCTACCCAAGCTTCCCGGTGTCGTCGATGAGTCGGTTTCCCGCCCGGATCCTCGTCTGACACCAAGGTCATTCCACCTCTCGGAACCGTATCCTATCACACTAGCTCTCTTGCAGTACTTCTACTCGCTTGCCTTGATCACTCCTTTGCAACAAGCACCTGCCGTTCTCAGCCAGCTGCTGGTGCTCTCAAGCACGTATCAGCTCACGCATTTGCAATCGCTTGTCAAGCACGCGATGCATCGCATGCTCTCAAATTCTACCTCGGTCGGAGTTTATGAGGTGGCCACACTGTGTAGCTGCCGCAGCCTACAGATTCGGTGAGTAGCAACAGCTGTATGCTTCTGCGCCGCATCTAATATGATAGTATCCACCAGCGCTCTTAAGACGGTTATGGTGAGAACGCTGGCCACATGACGATGGAATCTTACTGATTACGTGTTTCAGTCTTACAGCCAGAAACGACCAAGTGGTCGCTCCCGGCAAGACAGTCGAACCGGTGGTGGGGGAGGCGGCGGCAGTGGTCGGCGTCCAGGAACCGGTGGGAGTGTGAATGGTCCAGCTGGAGACGACGAACCCGGTTCCGCTACCGCTCGTCCTCGTGGGACATCTGATGCGCAATTCCGAGGAATCTCAGAGTCTCAAAACGGTGGCTTGGGGTTGGCATCTGGCTCCCATGTCGTGTCGCAACCTAGTGCGCCTCGCTATTAATCGAAGTCTCGTTGTTTGTTAACCGACTATTGTATCATAGCCATCCATGTCTCTGCCCCGACCTCGCCATCCGAAGCATCAACTTCGCGAACACAATTCTCCCGACCAATGTTCATCAATCGCAAGCCGAGCGCCAGGCGACCTATCAGCGTCATGTCGACTACCACCGATAATGAATTGCTTGAAGTAGCGGCGATAATGTCCTCTACGATTGCGAACACAAGGGTTTGTTCTGCGGACGAGCAGGAGAACAACGGCGACGGCTTGGACGATGAGCTAGATGCGTTCATTGAGCCATATGCATATTCCGCTCGGAGTGGCGCTGCATATGCCCAGGTCTTAGGCTCTTTCGCAAGTGCACCAAGTACCCCCTCCATGCAATCTGCGTATGGTGATTCGGATCCGGAGCATTTGGACGGTGAGGCATCACAGCTCACCTATCCAGCTTTCCACCTTCCTCGCCCTCGCCTTGGGGTTTTCACGAGAGACAGTGATACACCATCTTTGTCGTCGTCGAACTCCTACAGCTCGTTGAGTAGCTACGGGCAACCCATCTCACGGGGATCCCCGCCAGTCAGCCCTGCCGCTTTAGTTACGCCCATCGACATTCCATCGAATGGACCCGCGCATTTAGCGATTATTGAGGAGCGCATATCCGAAGATCAGGGTATTGCTCTCCGATTCGAAGAAACCAGGGGTGAAGACACGCTCAAGCAGCGCGACGTTTTACTCCTACGACGCGGCGTGTCGCCACTCGCTCAATTAAAACTCGATGAGCCCAATAGTCACCCTTATGCTATGTTCGCATCGCCTGCACCATCCGCCGCTTTAGAACCTCACACGGCTCAGCCCTCTCAGCAAGCTCCCAGCAGTCCTGGCAGTGCGATGAAGCTTGCGCGCTTTATTAGCAAGGGCAGCAAAAGCTCCCTCAAAGAGTCTCAATTGCCGTCTGTCTCTGTTCAATCCGTTTCAAGTATGAGCACAGTCGCCCCGAGCAAGAGCGAGCTCAAGCAGCAGAAGGCAGAAGAGAAGAGGCGAAAGAAGGAAGAGGCCAAGGCCAGAACAGAACAGCTTGCTCTTGACCTTAAAGCAAAAGCTAAACATCGCTCCGATCAACAGAAAAGAACTTCATCCATCAACTCCGCCGAAAAGAAAGCGATGATGTGGTTGGATGGTCCTCCAATCATGTTCGGTGGTCTTGGTAGTACTTTGTAATCTTGGATATGTTTTCACTGCCATTTCGCTATCATTATGCTCACAGTTTGTATCTGCTCCTTTGTAAACCTTAGAAGTCTTATCTTGGATTCACTCCGATTATTTAGCATAGCTTGTTCTTCTGTAATACTGATCGCGGACGGATTTTGGAATAACTGAATCAAATTGAATCAGTGGGCACGATAGTTCTCAGTTCTTCTGTTTGACTACGGCGTCTATGCCACGAGCAACATGCTCGAGATTTGACGAGGTGAGCCCCCTGCAAATGTTTATTCAGATATACGGCTAAAACGTTCACAAATGTATAGCACGTACGCGATGCATATTCGACCTGTATCTTGAATGTAGACATGGTGTTGAGTACGGAGCATATTCGTCTGCTGAGGAGTCAAGCTTAAGCATCTACCGTAAAACAGTTGCAAATCCAGCAATCCATTCAACAAAGAATTCAAACAAGATAAGAAAACACGTACGAGAACATGCCAACCTGTTCTGTGATTCGCGTCCAATCGCCAGGCGTTGCAAGATCGTGTTCCAAGAGATTTCTGAATTTTGATCTTCTCTCTCGTATCTGTGCGGCCACGCTTCGAACGTCTTCCTCCCAACTCTCGCGCAAGATCGGGTCTTTCAAAATGGCTTCCACTACCATCGCGCCAAAGATTGGCATAGCACCTGTCTCTGCCCTTGCAAGCAATTTCATTTGTTGCTCCATGCGCTCAGCAACACTTGTGTTCGGCGCAGTGATCAGTAGGATGCCCACCCGCTCGCCATAGAGACCAAAAGCTTTTCCATATGTCGCGGCTAGAAGCAATGGAACACCGGCATCTGCAAATATCCTAACACATGCTGCATCGGCATGAGTACTACCAGAAACGAATCCCGAGTATGCTGCGTCAAAGAACGCAAAATGGCCGCCAGCAATAAATGCTGCTGCCAGCTCCCGCCATTGGTCAAGTGTAGGGTCACATCCGGTTGGGTTTTGTGCGCACGTTTGGAGCACTACAACAGACTGAGGAGGAAGGCAGGCTATAGCAGTGACCAATGCGGAGAATGCAAGAGTTCCGGTCGAAGAGTCATAGTAAGGTAGACTGCCAACTTCCACATCGAGGAATGTGAAGACATTGACGTGATTTGCTGCACGATATATCGTTTAGTCTCGTTCAAAAAGAGGGTTCGCGACATACTCCACGACTCAGCTGGTATATACACCCGGCGAGGCGCACCTGCATTCCAAGGTCCATAATGGAGCTTGAGAAAGAGAGTTCCCATGTGACACGCTCCGCTTGCACCAAGGGCCTGCATTGAAACGATCCTGTCATGGGATAAAGTTAGACTCAGTCGAAACCTTGCCTTGATCTTTGGCGATGTAGCTCTAAGCCAGTTGACAAAGAGTCAGCGCTTACTGATGTGATCGTAACAATGTACTATCCCGCCCAAAGAATAGTTTTGAACTTTCTTCTCTGAAGCATGCAGTCCCTAGGTGTGAAGATGGGTACTCGTGATTCCAGTCAGGATCGTCAAACACTCTCTGTTTAGCCTACGGAGAGAGCGGTATCAGTTTTACAAGTACAAGATATAATACAAATCAAGATATACCCACCTTGACCACAGATGGTAAAATGAAGGCTTTGCCGCTGTCTGTTTTGTACACTCCAGTCATGAGGTCAACCTTTTGAGGCGAAGGGTCTAAAGCATATTGAGATTGTAGGTCATTCAGGTTTTCTGGCATATTAGTGAGCAAAATGCGATCGACTACAGAGCTGAGACAAACCTAACAATCCTTCTGGGATGTCATCGAATGGATGCTTCATGTTTTGTGGCCAAGTGCAATACAGCCTCGCTTGAGCTATTCCGGATTATAAACCTCGAAGCTGGCCTCACCCCTCGGGCTCGGTTCGGAAATTAGTGTCAAGGTGTCAATGATATCAAGGGTGCTGACAAAAGAAGCAAGGTCACTGCCTTGCACCTGCCTCACACTTTGAGAACAAAGAGCTCTACGACGACGCGTCAAAAACATCGGGAACCATAACGAAGGTGAAAATGCTGGCTATTAATGATTATAACAAGGCACTTGAGTGTGATGCATGTTTGTTCAGTACTATACCGGTCTCTCTCACAGCGCATACTCGAATCTCCTACATGAACGCATCAACCACGTCGCGAAAGTCCTGAGAAGATGTGGGCGTAGGGTCCATCGTGGCGTGTACAACGCGGCCTCGCAACGAGGCACGGTCATGGATTTGAGACTGCCGAAGTGGTGACACTTGCGTTGTATGGGTTTCAACAGCTGGAAAATGTTCGGCTTCGGTACGCGTGGGGGCTATGATATGGTTAACTGCATGTACGGCGATATTAGCCGGTGTCGCATTATCAATTTATTGACCTCACTGACACTGCCTGGCATGCTCTGCTAGAAAGTATCAGATACATGCAATGACAAGCCGCCCAGGTACTTACCTGTATCCTTTTGCCGAGTGCATTTGCTTCCATCTGCACAATCAGTACGATTGGAAACAATGTCTGGAATCGCGCCCTTGCTTCTCTCCCTCACCCACCATTCTTTGATTCCCCAATAGAACACTTCAGTTGCGCAAAGTCTACATATTCTTTGACGAGGCCCGTCCGGGACGGGATCCGTAGAAGGTGCGACTCCATGAACATCGAGAAACATCCCTGACTCGATTAGAGGTTTGAAAGCCGCGGGTTGCTGTAGAATATGTGCTATAATCTACGAAGGTTTAGTGACAATAATATAGGGAAGAATTTTGATTCATATTACCTGGCGATAAATGTGCCTCGGGGTGCTGGGAAAATATCAGCGACGGTTGCCCGGAACTATGAAAGAAGCAACCGACATTTCGTGAGTTGTAATATAGTCCAACATATATTCCACTGGATATCAGTTGAGACACAGTAAATGCTTGTATGGAAGAAGACCAAACCTTCGATTGCATTTCCTTCAAAACAGTCATAGATCTCGGTGGATTGAATCAAGTCGCCGACATCAGACAGACCGTGAGGATGTTGAGAATTTAACAAGGCGGCCACACATCGACCTTGCACTCCTACTCCGCAAAAAGAGACCAGACACATATCGCATTTAGACGTGGCTGGTGCCTGTATGGCGAGAAGATTCTCGCAGTTTCCGCAATAGGCATGACCAGGAGGCGTTCCGTCATCGAAGTGCCACGCGTGATCAGGATCGGCAGCAGGATCTACGATTGGTTGAGGACATGTCCATCCGTATGGGTTGCCTGGCAGGCAGTGCGGGCAAGGGCGAGCCAAGTCAGCGCTTTCGTTCAGGTTCGGCTCCGGCGATGTTTCTCTCGGTGTTGGTATCTGGAAAACAATGGTTTCAGAAGGCATAGCATGCATATAGACCATAATACCGACACGTATGGGCCCGGACTGATAGATTTCGTTCGCTTGTAGCCTCTCTCTGGGAGCTCGCGTTCTGGAAGGATCGGCCCGAAGAAGAACATCAATGATAGATTGGAGGGGACGTGAAGGTGTCACAGATGTGGACACGCCACGACAAGCAGGACAATTGGTTCCTCCATTCTGTGAAGAACATTCAGATCTTTGGTCTAGTAGCACGCGAAGTGGATACAACTCACGCGAATCCAAAGTACACAACAGCTAAATCCCATCTAATTAGCCTGCTTGGAAGTGCAATTTAGAAGAGCTCACCTTCCGCAGAAGAAGTGTTGGCATGGTGAGACGACTACTGGGCGATAGCAAAGCTCGGAGCAGCATCCACACATAAGCTCCTGAGCAAGATCATCGGCAAGAATTCCTTTGTACGCTGATTGGGGTTCTGCGTCGCTTCGTGTAGCATTGGATGGTTCATCCTCCCTTGGTCGCTTCCGACTGATATCTCCCTCCAGGTCCTCAGGTGACAAAGACGCTCTACGCTTCAAAGAATTCCCGTAAGATGTTCGAGCAGGCGGTGGTTCTGATGGCTGAGACACCGGTGGCAGGGGAAAGCGAGGGTCCAGTAACTGATGGTTTGACATTGCGATA
The DNA here is from genome assembly GCA_014898675.1 of Athelia sp. TMB. NCBI lineage: Eukaryota > Fungi > Basidiomycota > Agaricomycetes > Atheliales > Atheliaceae > Athelia > Athelia sp. TMB. The sequence continues at coordinate 260,695 of JACXVL010000012.1, read as the reverse complement.
AGTTCAAGACAAGAGGAACGCCTGAGCACTTTAAGTGGCCGGCGTCAATACGAATGACGCCGAGCACCTCAATTGTTGAGTTCGAAGAAAAGATTCTGCGATTTGAGAAAAACTACATTCTATTGGGTCTCGTCCATGTGGTACACAGCTGCCTTAAACTAAGGATAAGAAATAAGCAAAACATTAACAGCAAATCAGGATCCATGCAATATAATAATAAATGTAAGAAGGTATTCAGAATAGACGAGTCTGTCCGGTCTCAAAATTCTGGCCCCACAGAGGAGATGAGGGTGATGCTTGAGAAAGTGTCGATGGCTTTGAACGCGACACCGTTGACGTTGGTGGCACTGGGGCAATTTGCAGCGAGATTATTTGCGGTGGTGGCAATGGTAGGCCTGCGATTAGACATGCCTGATTCAATTGCTCGCGCAATTCACTGTAACGAAGGCGTTGCTCTAAATTCATTGCGTGAGCATCGTGTTGGCAAAATGAGTCAGAATGGGGGCTCAAACTGACCAGGGCAGGGCCAGAGCGCCGACAGGTGATCAATAGGCGCCAGCAGAGTTTTGGAAACTTCTAACGCTATGGTGAGAGAGCGATCTAGAGCCCAGAGAGACAGAGCCCGATTGATCTGGCTCATGAACCAAAAGACGAAAAATGGCCGCTGCGTCAGACTACCGTTGCTCCCTTGACCAGTGACGGTGTGTAAACCAAGCATAACTTGTTTCGCGACCGTAGCTTGATGCGTTAGCCATTCTTCTGCTTTCCGACGATGTAAGTGGCCACCAGTGTTGATAGTAGCAAGTGGTATAAATCGTTGGAACTCGTAAGATATGCACATCCGCGTGCTGGTAACTTCGTTAAGACTAAGCATATAGTGTGGGAATGTAACTTACTTGAATAAATATTCACGTCCTTGGAAAAGGAAAGCTCTTTCCAACCCGCAAGTGTGGCCGTTTAGAGCTGCCTCAAGGTCGTCGACTTCCAACCAAGCAGCCATTCCAAAGCGTGCTTTCTCTGCGTCTGATGCCCGAGAATCTCGACGCATCCGGACACAGCTGTTCCATAGGAGCATGGTGCGGTAGTTCAAAGCCCAAATGGAATTCTTAGAATTGTGCGAGGGTGTCAATGCCTCGCCTGGGAAGAGCAACGCAAACTGGAAGGGAAAGTCATGAGTTTACGTTGGGGCGGTGAAGAGGAAGGCGTACGTTGGAAGGCTCAGTAACGAAAAGCTCCAGGCCATCAGCTTGCTCCGCGGTCGTGTATGAGCTGATCCCTGCAGCTAAAATCACAGTGCTCCAGCACAGACGCCTGCAAGTTTCCTTCTTAAATTCGCCTTCAGTCCAGTTCTCATTCCAGGCGGGGGTGGACAACCACAGTGGTGTGTGCTCAAAGGCACCAGGCCACTGGTGACCAAGCGACAGACTGGCACAATCGCAACCTTCGTGAGTGAATACTTGAGATCCAGTGCTTCCCGGGCTTGTCTCTCGGTCGAACTCGGACTCGTCGGGCACATGAGGCGATTGCTGTCTGATGTTGATGACACGAGGCACATCACGAGGGGGGAATGTTGAGGCGTTAGGGTCGTCCGCATCAATGGTAGTAAGTGATAAGGTGCGGATTATCTGATCAAGTACATGCATAGATGCGATTGACCGATTGTTTGAGTGTTGTGGGTGAGCTGAGATTTCAAACATTGCAAGCATCTGTAGTGATTTAATCAAGACAATGCCCGATTTCCTTGATGAACATACGTACCCATGCTGCGATTGCCAGGTTCTCGTCAACCCATCCAGCGTTAAGACTGGCCTGCAGCGCACTTTGAGCTTGATCCCGCAGATTTAGAGCTAAGTCGCGGCCTGCTTTGCCTCTCCCTATCTCCGAACTTTGCCAGAAGGTAGACAGTGCACAGGCTATGATGACCAGACTGGGCTGAAGATTATCTCGAGTGAGGGGGTTGAAGAATGTGCTGAAGAATCGGGCTATGACTCGGTGAGTACTTGACGAAAATGACAGGTAAACCATGTCACTTACGGACGTGGATAAAGCTCATCCAGTAATTCGCTGTCCGGAATAAATACCGCAGGTCGCCAGTGATAAGCGTAGCAGCTTGCTCGCGCTGGGCAGGGCTGAGTGACATGGAATCTAAGCCAGGGGTAGGGGTCGAGTAGGTGGCCAATAGGCCGTCCCACCAAGTTTTGCGGAAGTAATCTAACGAAGGCTCAGCCGCAATGTCGAATAGCTTGAAATCATTCTCCTCGAACAAGGGCTCAGTATATCCACGGGGGTAGCGACCTCCATTGATATATGCGAACGCAGGTGAGTCGCCGTCTATATTCGGCCCAAATGCTCTGCAGAGCTTCAAAGGTGTCGGAACGAAGTACGTGGGAGGCTGAATATAGTACCCACCTGATCGTTGCCATTGAGAATTTGGTGCCCATCAGTCTCCGGGTACCCGTTCAAGAAATCGCCCCATGTGTCAAAAGACGTGTCAGACAGAGCCGATATCGGTGTCACGGGGACAGGCGATAGCAAGTGGTCGTCCTTGGCTTTTCGGACCTCATAAGGCGCAGAACGCTTAGTGAGAGTCGTCGTATTACGGCCATCAGTCGTGTCAGATTTTTGTGCGGACAAGTCCTTCCTCCTGCGCCGACGGCGGGCTGCTCCTTCTTCCTCTCGTCGCTCCAGACTTATTTCTCTAGCAGTCCGTTGACGCGCACCCGGGGTCTTATCGGGGCCTCTGCGCTTTGGCGCGGCGTCATACGAGCAGGGTCCACCGGACGATGTGGTACGGCGACTACAGTTATGACAGGCTGGCTTTGCACCGTCGCAGCGTATCTTTCGGGTGCGACTAGTCAAAATCAAGCGCGTTAGCAAGGTGCGGGGGATATTTTGTGATTGCGCACCATTGAACACATGCAACATAAACTCGCGCTCTTGGCTTGCCCTGAGTGGTGGGGGGCTGATCGGGAGCGAGTTCTATATGGGGTTTCTCGCGGCGTGATTTACGCGAACGATTTGTTGGGGCCGCCGCAGGCTGAGCACCTTTTCCGCTGTTTTCCGTTTCGGTGCTGGGCGAGATGTCCCTGGATGAAGGAGATACTGCAGACGGGGGTTCTGAGTTGGCTGAAGGCAACAGAGTAGATGCTTCGCTGGTGCCGGGTAGATCGCGCGTGATGAGGAGGGGAAGTGCTGGGAGGTTTGAGTTCTGGTAGGGGACCTCCAGGCCTGCTGAGAAGCCCTTTTGCCGCAGCATGTCGTTGTGGTATGGTTGGGATGACATGTACATCTCTCTTAGGTTTGATTCAATGCGGGGCTCCGAATGGGGCAAGTCTTCATCCACAGTAGAGAGGAAAGACGATGAATCCAATCCTAACGCATAGTCTCCGGCCATACTTTCGAGGAACAGCGGACTTTGGAACGGGTCGTCGAGTGAATCACCTGAATCTGAGCTAGATGTATAAGATATGTTGGACGGCGAAAGAGAGAACATGATCATACAGGGGGGGATAGGAGACTGTCAGATCCGAGGCTCTGGAATTATAAGGGGTACGCTCGCATGACGAAAGGAAACCCGCAAATGGGTCGAGCGCATCTGACCTCCACCCCTATATAATTTGTATTATCTTCTTTCGGTGCCGCTATCTCCGTTCCCCACACTCCCCTCCTTTTCAAAAGATTCCATCGAGGCCCCACAACCTTCACCTCTTCGCGCTCTAAATTCCCCTCCAGCAACTGGACGGTGCGCTTTTCAATTGGTCTTTTGCATCTGTGTAAATCGTTTGTCTCTGTTATCAAGTCGTACTCGGAACTGTGATCAAATTTTGTCCAGCCCAGGGCTGGCGTTGATTCCTTTTTGGTGACGTTTCAGGTTCTGCCAGAATTCTTGACGCTTGACTGGCATCTACGACCTCTGCATAAAACATCACGACCGATGCTAATGCGGCTTCCAGCTTCTTCACCCCATGCCTACACCTTTAAGCTTCTTCTTACCCCCGATTCTGAAACACGGTTAGGTGGTAATACAACTCTTTTGGATGAAAACAGTCGCGTTGTTGGTTGATTCGAGTCGGGCTCTTTTCCGATAGCTCGGCGCATAATGAATGCTCACCTGCTCAATTTGACCGAGCTGTCGCGCGTGCCAATGTCATATCCTCACATAATTCCACGCGCCTTTTCTACTTGGGTCAGCCAGCTCCGGCTTCCATGAGAAGGGCAATCGTTATGCAGGTGCCTGGGGAGATATAATCACCTACACTTTGCGGGAACCATCAGCTTCTAGACTCTCACACGCGGACTTCTGCGGTGGCTGCCGTATCGCTATGTATCGCTATGTGCAGTTGAGTCGCGTTGTATAGCTCAGGAGTTCGCTTAGCATACGTTGTTGGATATTGGTGGCGTTGTGCGATTGTCCAAGGCTCTGCATGTCTGATGCGGCTCGTTCGGTTGATGGATTCTCTGCACAGCGAACTCTAAACTTCGCAAGGAATGAATGGAAACTGTGGCTCTCATCGGCAGGCATTCGGCATGCAGAGAACCGTGAATACACGCTCTCGACGACCGGAGGACACCTATCCCCTTTTCTTATATAATTTGACACTAACATATATGGATTCGACATTCTGTTCACGTTTGCACGAATGTGCCACCGAGGCCGCTCGCCAACTGCTCTGCCTTTGACTGGCCAATCATACAAACTGGTCAAACCATCGGAAAACCTCATAATGCCATTTCAGACTGCAAGGCAAGATGAATTTGTGAGCTGCGGATCACTTCTGCTGTCTGACAAGCTTTAAGCTCACCTGTTCCCGTGGTTCAACACCCAATGATTTTCATCAGGGAAGATGACGAGCCTGGTCGGAACCCCGCGTCTGAAGAAATCACGTGTTAATATCGCGCCTATGTAGACCGATGAATGCATCCAGTAAACACAGGCACATACTGTTGCAAGGCATGGAACGCGCCGATGCCTTCGGTCTCCGCAAGGCGATAGTCTTTGCTCCCATGCACGATCAGCTGAGGCGTCGACCAGCGCGAGACGTAGTTTGACGGGCTGAATCTGTGGAGGACTCGATTAGTACCAATGGCAACTTAACGCGACAGGTGACGAGGGTGTATATTGTCATACACCGCCGTCGCGTCTACTTACTTGTCAATGATGGCTTTAGCCTTCTCATCATAGGGGCGACCTCCGAAGTCGTGGTTGAACTAGATCGATCTAGGTTGTGAACACGGATGCACCACAATAAATTGGAAAAGCCCACGCACGAAATAAAGCTCATCAGTAGAATACCCATTGTATTTTGAATCGAAGACCTATGGCCGTCTTATGAGCCGCTGGCAGATGATAAGCGGATTGATTAGATCACTCACCCCATCGTGGCAGAATAAAGCCTTGAATCCGAAGCCATATTCAGGGTGACCCTGTATCCAACTTCCTCACCTCAGTTCACACAATGTCGTCAAGTTCAGAAATTCGCGAATCTCACTTGATGGCATAGCCTCCCCAGCTAGCACCAGCAGCCACAGCTCGATCCTTATCAACCTAAGTTTGGTATGGTCAATGTCGAGTCTTTACTCTACTTTTCCGAAGAATGCCGCACCTCCGGATAGTTATCGAGAACATGCTGCCATCCAGCGCGCAAATCTATAAAGGGTTTTCCTCCCCAATCCTCAGCGATGGCATCGGTAAACTCTGCCAGCAGACATTAGTATACAAGGAAACAGCCAATGAGATGAAACATTTGATACCCTGGCCGAATGTAGAGGAGCCGGTTGGGTTTATTGCCACGGTAAAGTACCCTTGTTGGGCAAACACATTCGGGTTCCATCGGTTAGACCACTTTGGCACTATCAGCGAGGAACAAACAAAGCAACATGTCAACCCACTTGGTCCTCCCATGCACTCTGTGGACCTGGCGATTGCACCCGTGTCAGCTGGGAACGTAACGACCTCTTGTAGTCATGTGGCGCCTACCTCCGTGAATGAGCAACAACACAGGCCACTTCTTAATTTCTCCTTGCTTCCATCCTTTAGGTTTCAAGATGAATCCTTGCACATCTTTTCCTTCCGCGCCTTTGAACCAGAAATCCTCCCCCTCAGCCAGTTGCTTTCCTTTGAGAGCTTCCTCCGTGAACTTGGTTACCTGCTTTACGCTTCCCTTGAAAGAAGCCTCGCGAGTTCCGTCTAGCTCTGCTTCTAGCGCCTTGAGTCCTTCGAGGACAAAAACATCGTTAGGGGAGGTGAACGAGGATTGCGTAAAAAGCAGCCGGTTATCGCCGAGGGGCTGGATGTCAGAAGATGCAGCGGAACCCACGAGTTCAACGGGCGTGGTGTAGAGTGACGGGAGACCGGGGTTAGCCGTCGACTCCTTCGGGGTGGGAGGAACAGGCAGAACGAATATCTTAACGCGTGCAACATCCCCAGCGGTGAAATATATGTGGTCACCCTTTGTTGAAAACTGATGGCACGTTTAGCTGAGGCGATGCCAGAGCCCAAGCAAAACTTACGGCCAAAGAGCCCGGAGAGCGATCCCATGTAGGAGTGATAGAAAACTTAATGTCCTGTTTCAAATCGTATATGATGATTTGGTTCCTGCACGCAAAAATATTGAGTATTAGTAGAGCCTCGAGCCATGCATCGTACCTATCAGCTTCGTATCCGTCCTTGGCCATCTCCAGCCACGCGACCCTGTCCCCGGCGGGGCTGAAAACAGGGCTAGTTGTCGCGCCTAGGAAGCATATTAGTATAGCATAAGACACACCGTTCCATATCTCAGAAGTATACCATGTGTTCCCGAAGTCAGCTCCTTAGGATTACCACCGTTGATGTTGATGATGTAGACCTTGCGCACAGATAAGTTTATGGGGCTAATAATAGTTTAAGAGAACGCACATTCTGCTTGGTGTGGAGAGCTTCTGGAAGCTTAGGATCTTTGGCCGTGTAAATGACTTGGTCATCTAAAACGTCGAAATTATCTAATCCGCCAAAAGGCTCCACAGGCGCAGCCTAATAAGATGAATTCAGCCAGGAAATCAAAGATACAATGCAGGCTACGAACATGCTTGGTATCTGCAAGTATATTGGTAAATTCTTCGACGAGGGACCATTGTCTATCTTCGGTCAAAGTGAGGGGCACACTGAAAAGGGAAGGCTTCTTGGGAAGAACCCATGTATCCCAATGACTGCGCATTACTCAGCTATATATCGAGTCGCAAAATTTGGTACATACCGCTCGTATCCAGAGTCGTAAACGAGCGCCGAATTGCCGCGAGTCTCCCACTCGTCATCATGTGCTTTGACCGTGGTGAGGTTGCCATCAGGGTACACATAGTCAGAGAATACAAGTTTTCCGGATCCAGCAGCGTACTTGAAATTGGTGGGTGTCGCCGTAGGGAAGGTAGCAATTAAGACGGGAGGGCCCGGGGCCGCGAATTGTGTCTCATAGTTGACCTTGACTGCGTACAGCTCCAACTTATCGGTCTCTTCGTTCCTAACTGCGTGGGCTACAGTGCGTGAATCAAGCCAGAATGCTTCTCCGCCTTTGGCGAGAGGAATCTCGAGGGGTCCTGAATTAGATTGGAGAGATGCGATCCAAATCGACTTTTGGTTCCTTTGCCAGATCCATTAGTCATGTTTCTTGAATCCGGAATATGCGTACCTACTTCTTTTCTTCAAAGTTATACTTGCTGACAGGAACAAGAACAAGATCTCCCGCAGCGTTGGCCACCCCTGAGCCTGGCCTGGCGAGACCAACCAGGTCTTTGGGCGTGAATACGTCAGATCCTTCCTTGAACGAGAATGCGGTAGTCTTAGACATCGGGGCTGAAGGGTATGTGACTTGCTTAGAGAAGATGGGGAACTGGGTAGAGAGGCCTAGAAGAGATATCGGGAGCCGCATATCTACTACTGATGCACATGCGAACCTGTGAAATGGTTTCGGGAGGAGCACGCGTCAACGGGTCAACGGTCAAGCGCTGGAGGAACCTTTTAGATTGACAGACACGCCGCGGCAATCATCTGCAGCCCAGGATTTGTAGGTATACATAAAATATAACAGAAATACAGTAGACAAATCACATCACTCGTCCATCCCATCCTCTTCCTCTTCATCGACGAGCTCACTATTGATAGCCTCTTCAGGTGCAAGCTCAGCCCCTTCGATCTGCACCACTTCCCCGGTCGTTGCATCCCATCGTGCCTTCATTTGCACTCTAAACACCACCATACGTTCTCCAATCAACTTCAGTAGCTGAGCCTGCTCGCTAGTGAGGGTCTTGCCCTTTTCACAAAGTTTGTGCGGCGCTCCTAAAGTTGGCACGCCGCGGTTCATCGTAGTCGTAAGACCTAACTTCCGTAGCTGTGGTTCTTCGTTGTGCGGGAATGGTTCAGGAGGATCTGAGTGGGTGCGCATGACCGGTCCCGCAGGAAGGATTACTGTCCGGCTCGCAAGGTTGCCTGCTCGTGCAAAGTCCGGTTGCCGGAAATCATCAAACCATTCAATGACCTCCTGTGGCTCTGTGTCGGTGAAAAATAATCCAACTTGGCCTTTTATTTGCTGCAATCGCCAAGGTTAGTAACGATCCTTGATGTGAAGGCCCTGGACTGCACACCTTGGACAGTTTATGAAGCCCGTCCCGGTGCTCCTGCTCGACCGACGATCCTAAAGCTTTTGCCATCACAGCACTTCGGCCCAAGAATATCCGCGCAGAGCTGCGTATATGCCATAAGTGCTCTGGTGTGTGCTAGCAGATAAAGATGCGCACTCTTTCCATAAATTTCGCACAGTTTTAAGATGGGCGTTGCGCATCGCACCAACCTCAAACAGCCAGCAGTATTTCCATTTTTCAGTGCTTTTTTGCACCTGCATTTATACATCAGAAGCAGGCAGTGGAAAATCCGTCCACAGACGTACCTCAGTGATCAAGGCACCCTTTTGTTCCTTGGTCTTTTTCGAGACCTTAGTCAAAGAAACTGAAGATCGGGGTTAACATTTTCGTCAAGTGTGTACGAAGCGAGATTGCGATTATTGCGCACCGAGTTTGGCACGCTTAGACTTGGGCATGGCGAATATGAGTGCGTAACGTTGGAGAGATGGATACTTTGCGATCGGTTAGGCTCTCGAGGTTTTTTTTCGGGCTTAGTAGAGATGTGACAATATTAATCTCTACCTCTTCCATCAACCACCATGGGGCAATCGGACGTCTCAACCTCAGAACTAGCTGCCCTGGAGTCTTCGCTTCTTAATAAAGCCGGAAATGTACCACTTCACAATCGCTTCAGAGCATTATTCACTTTGAAGGCGCTCAAGAGTCCGGAGGCCATACGGATCATCTCTGAAGGTTCGACTGTCCATCGAGTTTCGCAGGATCGGCCTGATTGATTCTGCGAAGGCTTCAAGGATGAATCCGCGCTATTAAAGCATGAGCTAGCGTACTGTCTGGGTCAAATGAAGGATAAGTCTTCTCTGCCTGTGTTAGAAGGTGTCCTCCGAGACGGGTCAGAGGATCCCATGGTCCGGCATGAGGTACCGCAATCTTTCATCCTGTAAGATGAATGAATCTCACTCAGATCAGGCAGCAGAAGCCATGGGGGCTATTTCTTCCCCTTCGTCTATCCCGACCCTCACAGAGTATCTCACCGATCCCGAGCGCACTGTACGCGAGACCTGCGAAATCGCCCTTGCGAAAATAAAATGGGACAACTCCGAAGAGGGTCAGCGCCATCTTTCGTCCAGCCTTGAGAATGATACGACGCCGTCAGTTGTATGCCATATATCCTTGAATAATTGTTGACTGTTTTATCAGTATTTACACTTCCATTGACCCGGCACCACCCACCTCTGGGCTTCTTGCTGGGCGCGCGAAACCTGCAAATGTATCTGCAGAAAGCGTCTTTGTTCTACGAACGAAGCTGTTAGACACCGATTTGCCCCTTTTCGAGCGGTATCGTGCCATGTTCGCCCTCCGCAATATCGGTACACCGGCGGCCGTGGATGCCCTTGCAGCTGGCTTCACTGATGACAGCGACCTGTTCAAGTCAGTTGCACTAAAATCATATCCATATAAGCATCATGCTGATTGCAAGGATATCTAGACATGAAATTGCGTTTGTCTTCGGACAACTTCTATCCACGCACTCCGTTCCCTCTCTCCTCGCCGTGCTACAGGATCCTAAAGAGTCAGATATGGTTCGCCATGAGGCAGCAGAAGCCTTGGGAGGTATTGGAACGCCTGAGGTGCTTCCCCACCTGAAAGAATGGGTGGGCAGAGATGACGCTCCAAGGGTTGTACGGGAAAGCTGCCAAGTAGCGATTGACATGTGGGAAGTGAGTATTGTTGAAATCACATCGACGTGGGTACTGGCTCACACAATGCACAGTATGAAAACTCTGGCCAATTCCAATATGCTAATGGACTGGATGAAGTGCGGGCTGTAAACCCTGTCGGAGCTTGAGTCCTTTTTATCGTTATATCTAATGGGTTGTACACTCCTCTGTATACTAAGCAGGATAGCAGTTTTTGGCACAAGTTTCAACATCAAGACCATGGAATTCTCACAAGATAGTACAACAATTTAATTCTGCAGTATTGATGCGCTAAACCCTACTCCGAGTCAAAGACCAGAGCCCTCACTTCGATGGACTGCCTATCTGGTGCACTTGCTGGACTGGTAGAGTCTGAAAAGGCTGAGTGAGGCGTCAGCCTCGCCTTGTCCTCGTCGGAATCGTAGCACTTGATCAGCGTCACTTCGTCAGGGGTTTGGTCGGCCAGATAGTACCATTCATGCTTGGGATTGTACCGAACCTTCAATGACTTCAGCAGGTTGGTCATGTATTGTAGAAGCAGGATAACTCACAGAGAATGTAGCGCCCTCGCGATCGGGATAAATATGGCGAGTGCTCACGAGGTCTTTGTCTTGGTCAAGCGAGAAAAAGTTGGCGACTGCGAGCGGGTTGTGGGCGACTGGGTTCCCAATGGGGCGCCAAACATTGATCAGGCGGACGCGCTTCTTGAGTAGGCGATCAGCTTCGTCGCCCAAGTGGAAGCGGACACGCGCCGCACTCGCGGCATATGTCTGATCGATGTGGACCCGTTTCTATTCAGCTTTTAAGTAAGTGGATCCGTATAAATTCCAAATGAAAGGCTTACGACAGGTCCACGGCTCATGGGAGAGGCAGGATCTACAAGATTTTTGCGCCGAATGGTATGATCAAAGATAAACACCCGCTTGGCACCCGTTTCCTTCTTCAACAGATCCTCCACCTCCTGATAGTATCGACTTTTGATCTTTTCTTCGTCTAGGAACTCTTTCTCTTCGCTAACGTGCTTAACAAATTGGAAGCCCGTCTTATCGAGGCCCAAAATATCTTCTTTCCCGCGAGCGTCATGCACGATAACCGGGCGCGTATCTTCGACTATGTTGGTTCTGGGGACACCGGCAGGTGGTGCCTCGACATAGTTATATGGCGCACCAACGGTGTCAGACGAGAGGTAGTTGAGAGACGTGTGAACGTCGCGTGGAGATAGAACTGCTGCTGAAGCCATTTGGTGGAATTATAGAGATCGAGGAGGTACTTGAGTACAGTGATTGGAATTCGATGGATCGATATTGTTCGCTTGGGATCATCCTATAGTCTTTTATACCCCGTCGCCCGGGATATGACCGCTAGATTAGTGATGTGCTGAGAGATGTTAACTTAGTCATGGTTGTCGCAATCTTGAAGTATGGTGGCGACTGTTCGGCTTAATGCTGCGGAGTCAATGCTTACAAGGCAGCTGCCGCCAGGATGGGTGGTGGCACTCATGCGCGCGCACCACAAAGTATTCGACTCGAAAAGAAGATGTGGCATTTGTTTATCAGATGTCATTAGCTAGATTTATATCTGTGTTATCGTCTGGATACATAGCGCTTATGAGTTGGATGGCCGTTCCGCCCATGCTAGGGGGGGAGGCAACGTAAAGATGACTTCTGTCACAAGTCACTGACTGGTCACGCCAGTGACACGGTAGGGATTTTCATCACGATCGCCTTTGCCAGTACTCTACTCTCTCTCAGCAGCTTGCCCTCAATCACTTGTCTCGATCATGCCTTTGGATGGTCATTCGTACTTGGTTGCTCAGGGATGGTCTGGCAAAGGAACAGGGCTCCGTCAAGGAGCAATCAGTCGACCTCTGGCTATTCCGCAGAAGAAAACACTTGCTGGCCTGGGAAAGGATCGCGATGAGGCTTTTCCCTTCTGGGATCAGTGAGGGAGCCGTTTGCGTTGCCCTCAATTAATTTTTGATGTGTGCAGTCTTTTCACAGCAGCAGCGAATACGATTAAAATAAAAGTGGATAGCGACGACGAGGATGTCAGTGGTTCTAGCTTTCCAAACGACAGGCAAACTTATCGTCTTCTCTCTAGGACTCTCGCGAATCTTCGCTCCCTACAGATCTAAAGCGTACGAGTACTGGGATTCTCTCGAATCGACGGCCAACGACTGGGCGCGTTCTGGACTCGGGAGCAACAACCCCGGAGGTTGAAGCACCACGTTTCAGCCTCTTATCCAATGCTAAAAGAGAGGCAGCGAAACGCGGGTTGTACTCGAGGTTTTTTCGAGGGCCCATTTTAGGGCCCGCGGGCGACGAATTCGAAAGACAGAGTCGCCCGAACACGAAGCCTGCATCAGAGCGTAACAGTGCAGCCTCTGGGAGCGCGGTGAAAAGTAAGGGGTCTGAAGAGGATTCAGAGCAGAGGAAGGAGAGGAAGCGACTGAGAAAAGAGAGGAAGGAGGCGAAGTTGCTCAGAAAGGAGGCGAGAAGAGTCAGGAAGGCGCAGAGACTTCTCGAAGAGACCCAGGAGAAAGAGAAGTCATCAGCACGCAAGCCATTCAGTCAAGAATCTGGAGAGGAAGACCAAAAGGCCTTGTTAGACGAAATTATTCACAAAAGCCAGAAGAAACGGAAAGACAGGTCAGACGAAGCATTGGATATAGCGATCAAATCAGATATGCACCGCGACATACGATCTGCCTTAGTCGCAGATTCTGCTGCAACGAGGTCGCCGGTTCGCAAAAGAAAGCGGAAACGTGAAGCATTCGTGTAAAGTATGTGCATGATTTATACGACCTATTCGATGACCTTATGGTTATTTATTCCACTTTCTCAGGTTATCGACATGCGGTCTTTTGTCCACTAATTCTACAATATCTACGAGAAATCCATCAAATCTGACCGCGAACGAAGGCGAACTGTTATATAAGGCAGTCCATGATAAGTATTTACATATCCAAGAAGTGATTTCCAGAGAAGAATCAGGCGCGCGCGGACCGCCATGCGCTTTGCATCGCGATTCTTCTGGCCTAGGGGAAACAGGATTGAGCTACAGAACTAGTGACATGTATTGCAGCTTACCTGGTCAAGAGATATGGATCCTTCCCTCAACTCGACTTTCTGCCGTCCATCTTCCTCATCTTCCTCATCTTCCTCCGCATCAAACATGCCACGACTTCCGCTCCTTATTCCGCCAAACGCAGCCTTTCCACCAGCCAAAGAGAAAGGCGTTGAGGCGACTTTCGTGCCGAATACGCTTGCATTGGCCGGCGCACCGAATGCTGCAAAGTCTGTGACGACTTTACGTGGAGGAGAGCTGGGAGAACCGGGAGAGCCAGGACTCCCCACAGTTGTTGTAGACCTCGTTGGAGAAAGAGGGGGCTTGCTATCGATGGTGGATTTGCGGGAAGGGAGAGGCATCGCATGTCCGTATGAGTAGGAACCGCGGTTGTACATCTGCCGAGCTTGAAGATACTTGTCTGTGAACCGAGTTCCATGCACCTGTAAGAGAGCAGTTTAGATATGGATAGGCAAGGAGTCTAAGGATAACCTACCCGTTTCAGCAGAGGCCGCGCTTCGGTCAATGAAGGCGCCTGTGTGAAGACGGCAACATTATGTTTGGCTTCCTCTGATTCCTTGTAGATTGATTCAATGACGACCTTCTTTGTCGACTCATTCCGAAGGAGCAGCTTTTCGTGAAGTTCTCTTGCAACGTCATCGACGCTCTCGTTGTTGCCGAGAATGCGCTGTGCCACTGCACTGCCAACTTCTTGCACAAGCCGTTCCATATCGAGATTCTCAAGGACGCTGCCTACGATCGCATGAGCCAACAAATCGGCAGTTGTCAGAGGGAGCATCAATCCGGAGGTGATCCCAGTTATCGCTTGATAGAAATCGGTCGCATACTGGGAACAGTTCAGCTGGGACATTATGCTGTTATGGACAAATATTGCTTACGGAATAACCACTCAAAGCAGGTTCGCAGGCTACGAAGAACTGTGGTCAAAGTCAGTCCTTCATCCCTTTCAGGTGCACGGCACATGCAAACCAGAGTGATGCCACGAGCAGCCATTGCCCTCGCTAATTGCAGGGGATCATGGCCATCTGGCGAACCTTCGTCGAATCCTGAGAGAGAATTTACCCAAGTAAGATATGAAAGACGCGATCCTACTCACCATCCCCATACTCTCCGATACCATGGGGCGGTGCGTCCGCGATCAGCACAACCATTTTGCTCGCATATTCCCTCCATTCCATGTTCAGAGCTTGTGCCAATGCTGCGGTGATCGCTTCAGGGCCATCACCTCCTCCTGACGCGTAAAGGCCTGACAGCTCCCTTTGAACTTGGCTGATATCAGACGTGAAGCCAAAGTTCTTCGTGACGTAGGTGTGATCTTGGGGTGGATGGTCGCGGAAAGCAACCAGACCAACTCGAAGGTCTTCGTGGGATTGAAGCTTCCCCGATTCAAAAATATGGGCACAGATCTCTTCAATATTCTTGGTAGCAGACGATATATAACTTCCTTGACTTCCCGTACAGTCTTGAATGAAGACCAAGTCCCTGTCGAAACGAGCAAAGGGGTCGTCGCTTGTTACCAGACATACAATAGTTGGCAACTTACAATAACCTTCGCCCGTCTGCTGGCGGACCAGCCTCATGCTGCTGACCGCCAGATCCAGTACCATTACCGAAATCCATGTCTTCATCCATACTCGTTTGGATTGCGATGAATAATTGACTGTGAAGATCCGCGGAACGTGTATAGAAATGACGTTTATCGATTTCAGAAAGTTGGTGAAGATAGCAGGTGAGGCTAAGACTAGCTTTAATCGAAGAATGTGGTGGTTAAGGTGAAAGAACCAATGGCCGGAATTGACAAATAAATCAGGTTCAACGCGTGTTGGCAATGCTGACGCCACAATGCCTGCAGCTGCCTGCATTCCCAGCGGATCTAGAGGTCGGGTTCCGGATCTCTCATCGCTTGGCCTTGAGAACAATGTTCAGGTGAATCCATTAAGTCTAGTTATAATACATCTACATCATCTCTCTCCTCTGCCCAGGAGCCATGTGGCCCAATGGGTAGACCAAGAGGGAAATGCTCCTCCTGGTCGCAAAAGCGTCCGGTAAACCATGATCAAACTTGCGCTGACACCCCCCACCAGCGCGGTGAGGGTAAAATACATCCGGAGCCTTGCTGCAGCAGTCATGGCTCGGTCCGCACCCCCTGGTATGGCAGAATTGCTGGGCAGAACCATTACGTTAATATCATGCCGAAAACATAGATCGAAAGCGCACTTACGGATTCATTGCAACGCCGCAGATGGCATGGAAGACATCGGCGGTCTGCCCAGCACTGACACTGACCGCCACGGGAACTTGAAGGCCCAAGCGCCGGCAGTAAACATCAGGTTGTACTTCGTGACGCTGTGGGCGTGTCAGTCAGTAAATTGCGCGATGAAGACGTCTGCCAACCGACCTGGAGAGCGAGATCAAGGTCGGATTTAGTGGCGACAAACAGGGTTGGTATGTGGTCGAGACTATACTGTTGCTGTGAGCGGTGTTGTGTTTCAGTTTAAAATCTTGCGAGATGTAAGAGGTCATGCATACGCGAAGATTGCTAATGTATGAAAACGAGTTCGTGTCGCTGGAGTCGTGGACATATACAATCACGTCTGCGAGGTCGGTCTTCTTAGGGTTCCTCAGGGTCTCGGCTTCGTATTTCGAGCCAAACTCTTGTAGCTATGAAGGTACATCAGCAAGGTGGATCGCGGCGCACTGAACAAAAACTCACCACGAGATACTTCTCTGAGCCATCGATATCCACAGAGTTGACGACGCTGATCATTTTGCTCGTTGGCTCGTATGTCCCTGTGTAGGATTTCCGCGCAAACGACCGCAAGAGTGAGGTCTTTCCGGAGCCTGCTGCGCCAATGACATAGCACAAAAATACGTTCCGCGTAACTTTACCCTTTCTACGTTCAGATTTTCGCGGTCTTGTCACTTGAAGGGCACCTGTTTGGGAGTCACCAGGGTAGCCGAGATACGCCAGGTACGCAAGAGTAGTTTTATGTTCTAGCAGCGTAGTCATACTATAAACCGTTTTGAATATTGTGAGCTTCAAGATATATTCAAACTTGCTCACCTCCACTGGGCAAGCCAACCCTGGAGGGTAACAGCACCAGAATCATCTGACAAAGTCGTGTCCGGAAAACGTTGTGTAGCCCATGGATTACCGGGCGAGGTGCTAAACAATTCGTCCAATTCATGGGTGTTCAGTGCACCGTCTTGATCCTAGATTGTCATGAGTAATATGGAATGACAAGATCCAGTAGGCTTCACTTTATCAAATGTCTCAAATATGTCCGTGAAAAATTGGTATCCTAATGGGCTTAACTCAACGGAGCAGTCATGAGGTACGTCGAACCTAAGGGGGGTAAGTTGACATTCTTGTGACATAAAGCTGCGATAGACGACGTACTTGGGAGACAGGAAACTTTCAGTCAGCTTGAGGTCTTCTGCGTATCCAAATTTACGGAGAACGGTCCAGGTCGTTTCGAGGCGTCCGCGTTGAATAAAGATGATATGCAGATAGAGAAATCCGGCTTCTGTCAAGCCTTCATCACGGACACCATCTCCTGCATGCTCGCGGACCATTTCCTTGATACCCTCGAGCTCCTGCAACTGTAGTGGCGCATCGAAGCATTTTCGCTATCCGCAAAATTATCGGTATATGAGGACACTGATTATAATAAGACTCACCTGAAACTCATTCAGTTCCGAAGCGTCCAGTATTCCGTCTTTGTTCGTATCACATAGCTTAAATATTCGTTTCAGAGCACTGACGCATGACGGTTTGAGGACCTGCACCGCGGATCAACACAGCGTATGTTTGTTAGCAATGATAAACGTACGTGATCCCTCGAATCATAGAGAGGGGCTGTTGGGTGTAGGACAGCCTTTTGTGCAAAATAGAATACCTCTGAAACGTTTAACGGCATCTTAGCGGAGCATTCTACGCATGTTTCTACTTCCTGAACATCAGGCAGATATTTTAGCGTACATCAACAGAATGAAGATGTACAAACCTTGAACTCGTTCATGATGGGGACAATTTCGTCTTCTAGGGCTTCGTTGGTTACCTCGCCTCCTCGCAAGTCAATTTTATTGCCCACTAATATCACGGGCACCTGGTGGCAAGGTCAGAGATGGTAAAGGCCAAGCATGCGAAGGTCACGCACATTTACACCCAACTGGCGGAACAGAGGTAGCCAATATGTTGGTATACGATCGAAAGAGTTTGGGTTGTCGATTGAATAGACGACGCAAATCACATGCGCTTTCCGTATCTCAGATTCAAGATGTAGTCTATCTTGGGGCCCCGCTGATAGTATGAGAGCATGAGTAAAGAGATTAGACAAAGTGTTTCTCACACACCGCCGGAGTCCACGATGTACGTGGTGACATTCTCTGGGGTTACTTCGGGTGGGATCGTAACCTCGGGGACAACATGCTGGACCTGCGTATTGTTGAATCATCAGAATAGTGCACCTTGGCGAGAAGTGAACTTTGTACATGTGCGACGAATGATTCCTTGATGAGCGAGGTGACGATGGTGCTCTTCCCAACGCCCTCTGTGGTAAAGTTAGCAGGAAAGTCAAGCATGCATTTCGCTGCTCTGGTACTCACCGTCACCCACAAGAAGGATGCGAACATCACGCCTCATGTCCCAATGCCCGTTTCTCAGAGTGAATTGGAGTAAGACGCGCGGTTTGCAAGGTGTCTGAGTGCCAGAGGTGTCCCCACTGAAAGCTGAAGCTCGGAGGCAGTTACTAGTAACGCAATTGGAAACGCGTCTTCGGCAGCGCTTTGTAATATTCCGAAGCTAATAACACACAATGATCTCAAATTCACTCCCAAGCGATTGTCTTATCCTCGTCATACGTTATTTATCTTGCAAAGATCTTGTGGCTCTTTCGGAGACATGTAGGTTTCTAAATGCGTTGGTGAGTGGTGGCGTAATCGCACCAAGGGACAGAATATCTCAAAGATATAACTGACCTCAGATATCGGAGTTCGGGTGGTCGATTCATCTTCGCCTTCATCCAAGACCTTCTTGCAGTCTCTCTGCATCGCGAATGCACTGGAACGCTCTTACCCAGGTCCGATATAATTTTCTGGCTGATAGCTCCTGGTCGACAAAGAATTTCGTAGCCCGTCCATTGTCACGTCCGTGGCATGGAAAACTGAGGCCCACCCTGGCCGTCAGTCCCACGCGACTCCTCGTTGCTGCAGGGCATACAATCTACTCGTACAAATTCTCTAGTGCATCGGGGAGCTTTGAATCTCCTGGTGTTCACTTAGAGATCTCATATACAGTGGCCGCTCCTTTCGAAGGCGGTCGCCGTGACATTACTGCGATCGCATTTGTGCCCGACCAAGGGGCCGACCGCACAATCGTTGTCGGTTTTAACGACGGTTCTATGGATTACATATCATTGCCTCATCCGAATAATCAAAAACACGGCCATGAAATAATGCATCCTTCGAGCAATGCCTTCGACTTTGACGCCGGGAACGTTATAGAAAGCCTTTCCACCGAGGGAGATCTGCTGCTTTCGTTGTCCTCGGGCGGCTTTGCTGGTTTGACGAACACGAAAATCATGGCGCCTCCGTCTCACGCGATTCTACAAGCGAGGGGTTGGAGTACTTTTCTTTCGACAAAGTCATCCACTCCCTATGCTGCCTTTGGAGTGTCATCCAAGACCCCTCTTTCCATCTATTCAATCACCGAGTCTACCCTTCAATCAACTCCTTCTGCGATACTCGGCACAAACAAACCCCACGCAGTTACACAGAAACCATCCGCAGTGTACGGAATCTCCGGGGTCCCCGCTTCAAGTCCTTGGGGTGGCTCCAACCAAATAGTCATTTCTGGCTGGTACGACGGTATAGTTCGTGTCCACGACTTGCGATCTGCCGGCAGGAGAGTCACCGCAGGTGGAACATCATTGTTACCCGTAATCTCTTTGAAGGACACTTGGTCGCTGGAGCCCATTTACTCAGTCGCTTGTGGCGGAGGCTCCTCCAGTCATATAGCAGCGGGTTCCGCCCGACACAGTGTCGTCGCCTTCTGGGACGTTCGCGCCCCTTCGCGGGGCTGGAGCGTTCATGCGCCTGGCAACGACTCATCTCCTGTGTACTCGATTCATCTCGAAAGCTCACGCTTGTTTGGTGCAACGCAGAGTCGTTCATTTGTGTACGACTTCGGGCCCGGTGTTACGCAGCAGACTTATCCAGATATACCCCCTGCACCACGAGGTGACGATGGGTTGAAGCCTAAAAGGAGGGGCAGCATTGGCTACTATGTTACACAATACTATCATAGTCGCGATTGAGCCTCGCTATTCACTTGCTTCGCTACTGCATGAAGTACCTGGATGACGATGTTCGCATTGCTGCAGGCCAGTGCCTCTGATCATAAGATGAAAGGAAGTCATGTTATCATTAAATAATTATCCAGATGCTCTAGATGATGTTGCGTACAGATAGCAGGTAAACGAGAGAATGCAATGGTTGCGTGGATAGTATAGGATAGTAATGTTGAAAATATGCAGTAGTAAACCGAATGCTCGAAGTTAAAGTCCTTTGCAACCCAATACAGAAAGGCCCAGGAGGAAATACAAAAAGAAAAGGAATCAACTGGGTACACTGAGTGGGGAAGATTGATTTTGCGACCGTGTGGCCCAGCTGAAGAGCTGGCGCATGTCCGTCGCAGGTGGACCGGGCGCCGAATCGGCAGGTTGTTTTGGCTCGACTAGCAGACTGCAGGATGGATGAATATATTGATACAAATGGTTGGACCGGAAAGGACTAACCTTCTACGGTAAAGGTCTTGCAGATCTCCATGGTGCTTGGCATTCTCGAAGGCACCACTGAGATATTCTTGGACCTCAGAGATCGCCTTGAGGTTATAAGGTACCTGGAAGCGTTGCATATCTGAATGATGTGAGTGCGAGCCCTACACATAAAGGGCGGATCGCTCACCTTGAACTATTCTGGCTAATTTGTGGTACTTGTTGAAGTTCAGAAGCTTTTTATCGGGGTTGCTGGGAGCAGGTCTGTGGCTTGGATTTCCTTCTCGGCAGAAAGTGACGTCTGTAAGGTACAGGCCTAGAAAGAAATTAGAGAATTTAAGCAAAATGAGCAGGACTTAGCACCTACCCAAGAAAGGTACGCCAGGAGGTGCTGTCTCTCTTAGACGACTACGATATTCGTGGTAGTTGCGACCGTGATCCGCAAGTCTACGCAGCCCGTCTAGTTGTATGCGGTTCTTTTGTGGAAGACCCTGTTAGTAGAGAAGGATATCAATAATTGGATACCACGACGAGAATACTTCGAACGTACAAGCCAAGTTTGATGCAGGCGAGATATTGTTGAAGAATCCAATGCTGCAAGAATGGATCGGGGGGTGCTGTAGTTGCTAAGAGAGGCACAGCGCTGAAATTTAGGATTAGCCACAGGTCCATTCTTAAGCATTAATGAGTGACTTACGTCAGCTACTTTGATAAAGAACTTGACTAGCGCAGTCCGCTTCTTGATATCAGGTTCGTTCAAGATACTCTCTGCGACCCAGCCAGTGATAGATGTGCTAAGGGAAGACACGGCCTTGACGGTAACAGGTGATTTGACACCTTGTTGCCCGGTTTCCAAGAGCTCTTGAGGAGCAATCGCCATGTAGAGTTGATTCTCCATGATAGTCAACTGCCTCGCCAGCTCCAGTGAATCGAAATCGGTGATATAGATGGAAGCAAAGTTCTTGCTCCGAAGCGCAGCCAATAGTGTTTTGGTCATCGTCGGTCGAGGAATATCAGATACCGGTGGGGCCGAGGGAGGATTTATTGACATTCCAGGGTCACGGATGCGATCGCCTTTCAGATTGACAATGTCCTGTCCAGACTCTCGGATAGCAAGGCCTTCCAATATTTTTTTGCACTGCCCAGGAAACATAGGTGCGAGTGCATCCCTCACAAAAGAAGCCAGCAGCGGGATGATGATATTGTCGACACAAGGTCGCCAGTACATCTCCACCCATTGCTTGATAATGTTGGTCACTCGCATGCGGATAGGGATGCCCTTCCTTTGCTGCCATTCATGCTGTTCATGCTCAAGGGCGCCCTGCGGAGGCATGATGTTATAACGAGCAACCAGGGCGCCAACGAACTCCGACGGAGATGCGAACAAGCGGAAAGTCAAGAAGAATACGGCAGAAAAGGCGGCATCGACGATACTATCATGGGGAGTCATTCTTGTGACGAGCACATTCAAAGTGGCTCCAACTAGATGGCCATCGCTGTTATAAGCCACATCTTCCGAAGCGTACTCGCTGCCAAACATCCAGGTCATAGCATCCTGCGGTCGTTGATGATTTTCATCAAGTGGAAGAGACGGCAGGGAGCCGTGATAATTTTTCTCATCCGCAGACTTGCCATGGTGGTGGCGTTGGCTGCCTGCCCATGTTGTCCTGTCATCCTCAGTGTTGTTGGTTGAAGTGGGTGACGATATGCTACGCTCCATAGAAATACGCGGAATCTCAATGTGCATGGCATGAGCTGCAGCTCTGATCTCGTCTGGCGAAGTCCCATTGGTGCTGTGCGATTCTCTCGATGACTCATTCGATCCGCGAGGACTGCTAGAGTCGTTGGACGAACCGCTTTCGGCCTTGTTGATGAGGGGAGAACGTAGTCGAGCGTGAATAGTCACATCTTCTTCACCGTACTGAGGTATTATGGGAGCTGCAGTGAGCGTTCTGCTATGCCTAGGCCTGGAAAACTTGCTCGGGGTAAAAGGTGCGTGCTCATCACCCGGTGCCGGCATATAGATATTGAAGGATTTCTCTCCAAGTGAGCGGTTTAGGCATACTTTGACTGCCGCCACACAGTCAGCGCCAGCCTTCAGCGCACCGGTCGCTGAGCGAAGCAGGGTGCCCTTCTCGTCCTCCTCGGTGAGATCCATGGGCAGATCGGAGGCCAGTGCTTGCACCGAGTCGGCCAGACAGCTTGTGACAGTATATAAACCATCTTTGGCCGACTTCAGGTTCGTATTCTTTTCGATGGGAAGGCCTGGGATGCCCATCACAGCCTCGACAATTGTCAAAAGCTTGCAGACCATCTCAACAATTTCGCCCACCAGCTCGTACATCTTGCCAGTAGTAGAGGCATGGGAGAACCGAGAGTATGAATGCGCATGCCCAATAAAGGCGGCTATCGTCGATAGGTAATGATCGTGGGTGTGGCGAAGAGCTTCCATCACCTGGGTGGTGGTGGAGGGCCCCTGTGGAAGAGGTGGCACTGCAAGCTTGGAATGCTCGATGGCGGAGCCATATGATGAGGATGAAGATGTGCTGCTATCAGCGGTATGCCCGTGGCGAGCCCGAAGCCAGTATTGCTCTCTCTTCGTCTTCCCGGCGAAGCCGCGACTTGGAAGCAAAGGGGCCATCGATTCATTGCCATCATCCATGGAAGATCTGAATGAAGCTCGCACATCACCCATACTTTTCGTGCGAGGAGTTTGATCAAGATCAGAAGAGAGAGTCATGTTACGGTCTCGCAATGGCCTGCGTAGCGTGGGGCTTGTTGGCGAAACCTCTTCCTCAAAAGCAGGCGCAAGTACATCATCGTCACTCCACCGTCGCTCTGCTCCTGTGGAGTCACCAAAGTCAGAATCAACGGTACCCTCTGATCCCAATTCGACCCCACATTGCACAGCGACCGCCAGAAACCGTCGGGTATGTGCGAAGATCTGTCCTCCCGTTTTCAACATCTCCTCAATAACGGTCTCACGAGCAGGCTCGCTAATCGTGTCCAAGATGGCTTCTCTCGTCTTCTGGACGAGTGCTGCAAGATCAGCCAGCATGGCCTTCCGTTCTTGGTGCAATGTCGGATACTCCTTGAGCAATGTAGAATCGCGGTTTAAACATTCTGTTTGTGCAAGGATAGCTTTGACACGGGAGATGATGCAAGCGGTAGAGGCTTCAAAGTGTGCTAATCGATTAGACCGAACCGCGCTTTGGAGGACGGTTATGCCTTGTAGCAGCGGCAGCATGATAGGAGGACAGTATGAGTCGACGTCTGCGCCAAGTGTCTCTTGAACTAATGGTCGATGATCGCTGCGAGATCGATTGCTTTGTAGAGACCCAGTCGTCCCCCAAGATGCTGCAGACGCCGATGATGAATTGTGTCCATGTCTATATTGTCGCTGAAAGAACCCTCAGTTCAAGAGTAATTGTTGCAGGTAGTAATTTGAGACTCACGGGAAGATCTTCTTCAGTCAAGGAGGTAAATCCGTCTGCCTCGGTGTTGACATAGTTACTCGGAAACCATCCCCTTTGGCCATCCAACTCCCCATCCCACCAGCCACTTCCGTCACGGTTCAATACGCGGATGACCTGCCCAGCTGAGAAAGCCAAACAATTGGCATCCTGTTGCTGAGGTGCGAAATCATGCATAGCGAGCACGTATTCAGATGACAGTCGGACAGCATCCTCGAGCATGGGGCTCGTGGGGGCAGATGAATTGGACTCCAGCGAGGAGCGCCCTTGTGGTAAGTGTACAGATGATCCATTGGATGATGAAGAAGTTGGTGATACCACGGATAGTGTAGATGATGTAGATGCATTTGAAGAGCTGCGGTGATGCCTGGTCATGACGGCATTGTTGGCATACGCCTTCCTACCACGACTATCATTGTTACGTTCGCGTGAGCTAGAGGTCTGACTCGTAGACTTCCTAGCTTTGGTGTCGATTTGAAGACGCTGATTCATGATTCATGAGCAGCGGGCGGGGTAGTATATATGTACCTGGTGATACTGTCGTCAGGGTGCTTTCTATGTATAAGAAGACAAATATAAAGCGCACGATATGTTACGCGTGAAATGAATAAATCGAAAGCAAGTTCGTGCTCAACCAGGTGAGCGTAGGAAGAAAGTTCGGAAGAAGAGGTGGGATTGCAGTCGATCGTGAACGCCAGCCAAAGGGGAATCGGTGTGCTATGTGACAGGTATCACAAAGAGTACGCGCCTGCTAGATCGAATATGAAGTAGAAGACGGGTTCCAGGAGCCACTTCCAATAAGTCGACGCGTCGAATGAAGGGCCGACGGTATTTGCACGAGACTTCGTTGAACACGCCGTTGTAGTGAGACAGAGCCGTGAAGTTGCGGAATAACTTCACGCTAAAAGAAGCTGCCAGAAGAGAAACTGTGACCAGCAAAGGTCGGCGCAGAGAGACGCGCAGAGAGCGGCAAAGAAAAATAAGCAGAAAAGAGATTCTTGAGAGCTCGAGGGAGCAGATGCTTCAGGCAAGTCGAACAGTAATTCATCGACCGCTGTTTCGGTTCATCAATTCCTAACACGGAAAGCCTCCTATCCTATCTAAATTATCTCCGGCCGGCAATTCCTGAATCCTGATTTCATTCTCCCTCGGGATAATTCTCCCATCCTCTACCACCCTCTATATATCAGCCTATAGCTCTCACGGTCTTTGCGCAGCAGCACTTTTCAGCGTCAGTGCCCTTTAAATAATGCCTCTCCCTGCTGGAACACTCTGGCACACCACGCTTGCAACTATAATGGCTCAATTCTGCCAACTCACAACGGCAACCACCGATCAAGCAAATATTGAGGGCCCGTCTCGTTGCTGATCCGAGGCGTCAAGGTGCCGCAGCCCGCTTCGTTGGAGTAGCTACATATATATATGTAGCATGAGCCTTTTGTGTCCAGTTGAAAATCTCTGCGCAATCGGAGGTCATACAATGATACATACGATGTATCACCTGGTACGTATACCTGTTGCTCACGAGTTGTAATGACATAGGGTTATCAGGCCTACCAAGGAACCATTTTGACCGCTGGTGTGTAAGCCCAACTTTCGGCTCCCGCGAAGTTAAATATTTCATGTGACAGACTCTGGGCCGCCTCGGGCAAAGTTATCGAGGTACCGAAGTTCGAAGTTCGAACTGTGGAGATAGTTAAGCGAGCTACATACGAGCTCTCGAGTCTCGGTAGCGACAAAATACATGCGTTATCTCTCCCCTCAGTAACCACGCGTGTTGCGAAACCCTAGTCAACTCGGTGCCTCCCACTAGGCACTAGTGCGCTCCATATAATTTTATTGGATGCCCGTCCTTCCAGGACCCCTGATAACTCCTCCAGAGCTTTGAGGCGGGCAAAATAAAAATTACCCGGATTGAATTTCGCGTCCAGCGCCCACAGAGGTAGTGCATGGAGCTTATACGGTTGCTATACGGCGCTTTTGGGTCTAGAAAAGGCAATTTGTGGCGTGATTTTCGAAAAATTTGCCTTCCGAAGCTCATTTTTACCCGGACTTTGCCTCATACCTCTCCTCCGAGCGTCCAAAATTTTCCCGGACACCTCCTCATAGCTCTTGGGGGGTTATCAGGGGTCCTGTCCTTCCCAGCAGTTTACGCACATTTAACATGACAGCTGGAGGCCGTGCAAGTCTTCATCTCAAAATCCCCGCTCTGATTGTCTTCTCCAGTTCGATCTTCGGTCCAGCTCGACTGTCACTAGACTGCCGATTACCCCTTGAGCCTTGGCCTATCGGCCAAATCAAATCAAACCCTCCTTTTCGATAAGTAAGCGCCCTGAACCTTGCTGCATCTCACTGAATGTACGTACTTAATCTGATTAATCATTTCGTCACGAAGCTTGAAAGTAGAAGGGTCGCAACAGTGGCTGTGGGAAAAGCGGGAAAAGCCGTCGGAGTGAGGACCGCGAATGAAAGTAACGTATTTTGTCCACCTTCGCATCCATCAGATTGAGCATCGCAGTAATTCAATCATTGACTTGCAACTTCTCGATTCCTAGACGTTCACCGAGCCGAGGTTTACACTTTCAACCGGAGTCGTCGAAGAATTTCTAGTGCATGACACTAATCATCACCTCTCTCTAATTTTGCGTCCCAGCCACTTCAAACCATACCACAAGCACACTAACAAGACAAATGCACCCACAATCCCAGCTCCAATCAGCCCTGAGTTGTCGTTTGCCTGTGATGAAGAATCGTTAGCATGCTTTGGCACTTGGCGAGTACCGGAACATCGGACCTTTGCCCAAGTTCTCCACCAGCTGCCTGCCAAGCCTCCACCGCGCCCATCGTCAGCAGAGGCCGCCTCTTGACAGGATCGACAGTTGTCCCCGATGAGCCCGAGGAGCTCGATGATCGATATACTACCCACGGAGCGCCGGCTCAGCGAGAGACTTTAGTGCCTGGTACTAGTGCATATGAACTGACCTGAATGCGACCACGATGCTCATCAAGGTCAGGGAAATACTCAGGCTCGACATGGTGTTCTTCTTGACCCTGGCATCTCTGGCCATTCGTGCGTCTCGGGTGTTTGCTTCCAAGCTGTCACCGGCGTCAGGTAATTCCCCGTCGACCTTCTCGATGTCAACTGCATTCACATCGACATCGACATTTGCAATTTCGAATTGGGTTTTTATAAAGCGCGGCGTTTCTTGGACGGCTGAAGTTTCAGTTTGTGCGTTATGCGAAGCTGGGCCGGTCTTGTTTTCAATCGGACGCTCCGCTGAAGCCTCAGGTGTATCTGCACAAGCCTCAGTGACTATGCTGCGTTCGAAAATCGCCCATGAGCGCTCGGGAAAGCCGGCATAGGAATACAACATTAAAATCGAATCGACAGAGTCGACCAATGTCATCCCAGCTGTGAACAAGAACTGTGCCAAGCATGACTCAGTGTGAATGCCGAGTACAATCAGAGAAAAGCTATGGTTATTCACCGGTAGAATGACGATATCTGCCGCAGGGATCGGTTTCCCATCGGAAC
Source organism: Athelia sp. TMB (assembly GCA_014898675.1). Lineage (NCBI taxonomy): Eukaryota > Fungi > Basidiomycota > Agaricomycetes > Atheliales > Atheliaceae > Athelia > Athelia sp. TMB. The sequence goes on along the minus strand of JACXVL010000012.1, from coordinate 233,517 downwards.
CTCGTTTCGCTATCGCGGAAACAGCCAATAGAGCAATAGAGGAGGCCGTATCGAATCCTAGAAGGCGTCAGTCTGGCGGCCGTCACCCCGCCAACGAGGGTTTCTTACCAAAGCCAAACAACACTCCAACAGGATACATCTTGGAAATTTAGTATCTGGAATTTATAGTAAGTCGCAGCGCTCACTTTCCAAGGTCGATCCACAAAATTGATAATGGGACCCAGAATGCGCATCATGAGCATATTGTTATGATGAGAACCACCTTCATCCATATTCTCGTTTGTATCGTCGCCCTGTTCGCGGCATTTAGATATCTAAGTCATGATAGGCAGTGTTAGAATTGGCAATGTGTCCTACTGGATGTTTGGATTTTACCTTGCGTCGCTTGCGCAGGATCTTGAAAAGAATTATCGAGTTTGCGAGTCCGATGATGAACAAAAATGCACCGCTAACGGCAGTTACTATGAATTCCATTGAGGTATGATTCTAGATTTTTGCAATCGGCTGTCGAACCTACTATGCCTCCCACAGTGCCAACGCCACTGATTTTATCGTAGACATCCGTGCTAATAGCTATAGCGACGTTCTGGGTAAAAGTCAACATGCCACACCCGATATTTGATCATACATTGCGCTTACCACTGCAATGACAATAGTTGAATGACCTAACGAAAAGAACAAGCCACAAGTCACAGGCAATTGGCCGAGTCCAATGAGACCCCGGGTTGCGTTATCGATTGCACTAGGAGGTAGATAAGCGAAAGAAGATATAGACTAGAGTAGTGGATATCAAATACCTGATGTGATCTGCGTCAAGTGCTGAGTGATTCAGCTATGTATCAGAAGATGTACGAAAGGCATGCAAATAAAGGTAATTGCGTACCATGCCTCAGGCCAATTGTCTTCACAAAATAGTTTATAGATATCGTAGCTGAAACGAAGTACAATACACACCCAAGAGAGAAGAGCCAAGCTCAGGGCCGATTCCCTGTGCGTATGTCTGCCAAATAGCACGCCAGCGACGGTCCAACACGCGGCATTAACCAGTAACTCGCAGATAAGGAGAAGCAATGAGCGACCGAGCAGAGTCAGCCGGAAATTTGATCGCAGCATCTTGCAACTGAGAGATATCTAATGTCAACAGAAATGGCCGAGGACAAAATCAAGAACAAGAACTTGATTCGATAGTGCATGTGTAGATCTGATCTTTGAGATTGACAAATTCTCATAGATAACGTGGGCACGTGGGATGGTGACCAGGTCGGTCAGTGGCACTGACACTGTGACAGGGCCTAGGAGGGTATCATAATCAGATCTCAGATCCAGCGCTCAGCGCTCAGCCTTGTCACTTCTACTGCCAATGACACCATGCTCCAGACCAGCACTGTGAAGTGTGAATCTACCGTGGACATACTTACTGTCTCCACCTAAAAGCTGCATTACAGTAGGGCCGCTCAAAAGGCTTCAAAAGGTGCCCCCCAAACTTTGACTGTGACCACGATGAGCAAAGCTATGGCTTTTGACCAGTAGGCAATTCAACATTAGATCTAGTATCACGATCATGTTTAAATGCTGATCGATGGACAGGATTAAAGGCTTACTGCGCTCGGCTTTTCGATACCTTATTCCCGAGCCTGTGGATCGAAAACCCATGAGCTGGAGCTTCTTCAAGCATGCCATGCCAGCAATTTTGGGACTCTTTCTCCTTGCGTATCTCGTTCGGAGACAGAAAACACGAAGCCTGCGCATTGCATTGCTTCCCATTGTTATTTTTGAGACATTGAAAGCTTCGTTTGGGTTCTATCTGACACAGCCCAGTCTGAACATAGATAATTGGGCACTAGGTGAGGGAAATAGCATGCTCCGGTATGCTGTATTGACGAACATCGTTGTAGCTCTATGGGGAGAAGTCATTGTCGTGAAAGCCCTCGAGTTTGGATTGACGAAGGATTGCCGACGGAAGCTGGGAGGATCAAGCCCAGGAGGAATGAAGCGGTCTGCTGTGCCTCAAGGGAAAGGAGATATCGCTGAAAGGGACCACGAAGACCTAGAAATACAGCGCCCAGCCTGGCTGCGCTTTGTACCAACCTGGCTTCGCGAAGCCATCGAACTTTGCGGGAGTATGCGAGGAATAGGGTGGGACTTTGGCGTAGGTGTATTTGTCCCGCCGCATCAGCGACCATTACAACGAGCGCTGTTCATTCGTGCCACCATCTACTCCGTCATCCAAAATATCCTCATCATGGACATTCTGGATACCTTTTTGAAACTTTTGCCAGGGGTCGGAGACACATCTGGTGGCAGCATCTTTTACTCACAGCTACCTCCCCTGCAACGCTATGCGGTCTCTACAGGTATTCAGTTGGTCTCTAGCCTCTGCTTGATCGAGGGTTTTGCTATTTGCTATGACTCGTTGGCCCTTTTCGGCGTCGTGGCATTGAACGATCCTCCGAGTTCCTGGCCACCATTGATGAACAATCCCTGGGCATCGACCTCCTTGCATGAATTCTGGGCAAAGCGATGGCACCAGCTTATGCGCAGAACTTTCATAGTTGCAGGCGGGTTTCCTGGGAAGTTCATCGCTGGGAATACTGGAATGGTGTTTGGGACGTTTATTGCTTCAGGACTATTCCACGAGCTTGCGATCTATGCAATGGGCCGTGGACTCGACCATCGAGTCGTTTTGTACTTTGCTATTCAAGGCCCACTCCTAACTGTGGAAAGTTATTGGAGGAAATCGACAGGGAAGATGGTCGGCGGATGGGCTGGCCGCATATGGGTTTTCTTCGTACTTTCCGTGCTGGGGCAAGGTTTGAGTGAGTGCACCGCATGTCTTGAGGAACAGAAATTGATCATTATGCAGCGGACTCTTGGCATAGGCGTGGATTGGCAGGAGGAATGTTCTTCCCGCCGGAAATTAGTCCAATACGTGTTCTAGTCATCCCCACACTCTCCTCGATGTGGAAGAAGTGATGGGGTGTGGGCCCTGGAACTGAGCGAAGCAGCGACACCGACCAACGAACGAAGGAAATATATCTTGTAATTTCGTTGTATATCAAGCACCATTCCCTAAAGTAGACGGAGGCCCGAAAAGAAACCTAACAGTGCCCTCGTTCCGGCCAAGCATAGAGGCCTCATCACCTCCATAAAGGGCACTTGGGTCTTGGGTGCCCAAAGGCTGTCGGGCCCGAGGACGATGCTCAGTTTCCCGCATGATGATTTTGAGTCGCATCAATTGGTCGGCTTTGTAAGGAGCAGGAAGTGGCTCTGGCTTTGGTAAAGCGGACGACAAGTGGGGGTTGCGCGGAGAAGGATGGGGAGACGGCGATGATGGAGTGCGTGGAGAGGTGTTCGCAGAAGGCGTCTGCGCCGCCTGTATAAGAATGTCGATGACCGCATGTGCTATAGCTGACAATGAAGTTAATATCCAGGATGCTGGACCCTGATCTGCAACGGGCATACCTTCCAAATCCTCTACACGGGCGTGAAACTTATCTTCCCAATCGCCGCGCTTGCTCAGTATAGCCGAAATCTGGTGGCTGGAGTTATATCCGGGAAGCTCTGCTGTCATAGGTTGCTCGAAGGAAGAAAGCAGGGCAGCTACATAGAGACCACCAAGCGCGACGACATGTGGCGGGTATTGCAAAGGAACAAGTGTCCTGTGGCTGCAGAGCGTGCGTTCTTAGATCTTATTTTGTTCCAGATGAAAGCAATCGTGTTACCTATCGGACGCCAAACGCCAGGCTAGCTTCGTCAACTTCTTTGTGGCTATAAGGAGGTCAGCGAATAGTCCGTGATTCAATTCAGCGCCGGTATACCTTTGAGGACCCTGCCTAGCTTGATGACATATGGAAAAGACATCCGGGAGGTGAAATTGAAACAAATTGTTTCCACCACCAATCGCTCCACAGCCAGCAGTCGTTGTCGGTCTTGTTCGACTGTCTGCAGTATCGATGAGCGAACAGATATCCACCAAAAAGAATATGCTTACGACAGGATCCATGTCAATCTCGCTGCCCATGGATTTTGACTTCGCGGCTAACTCTGGAAAGCGAACAGTATATGATACTATGAGCAAGTCTCTGGGCTTTTTGAGGGTGTCGTGCATCTTTGTAGACACGTAGAGAGCGGCCAACGTCACATCCTTTGGGGAGAAATTTCAGTGAGAAGTCATCAGCGCATAGAATAGAATGCACGTACATGGTAGTTGAAGTCTTTGCGAGGGAAGAACAAATGGAATCGGTGATACAGATCCTGTGCTGTAGCGATGGTTTTTCGTGGACTGCACGGTTGTGAGCAGTTGCAAACCGAATGCCGCGTACACCACTCACAAGCCGATCTTTGCCCCGATAGCCTCAAGAAATCCGCACGCTTGCTGTCGAGTCCTCTCTTCCTGTGTGACTGAGAGCTTGCCTCTCTGCTTTTCTGACAGATAGTCAACCTCAGCAGGCGTAAAGTATGGATGGTGATATTTCGATGAGGATGCAGGTAGGTGTGACGGTGAATGGGGTCTAGGATAGTTGGGGTCCATGCTGGATGGCTACCAGTGCTTGTTGCTTGAAGTGAGAGTTGATCGACGGAGACCGGATGCCACAAGACGGCGACTCAGGGGCAGATTTTCAAATGGCCCAGGCTTTCGTGCCACCAAACATGCAATATTAATGTTCCAACACTCTCTTTTAGCACAATGGGAGCCTATCGTCCGTCATCTGGACTGCTCGCAGGATATCAAAAGCTTCCAGGGAAAACAAAAATGTTCAAAAATTCTATCAAGGTAAAAGAATATTGTGCTCGAGTCTGTATCATTTATCATTTGGAACGCTTGCTGTATATGCCATCCTGCATGCTCTTTGGCGTGGTGATATTAAAGTGCAGCCTTGGTTCTTACAGCAGAGCTGCACGGCAAACAAGGGGCACTTCATCTGAATATCCTGCGCTCGAGGGGTACATTCATGGGAGTAATTTATTAGAATAACTGTCACTGGCGTATGTGCCGGCCAATGTACCATTGAATCACTCCCGTCTCAGACGCAGGTATGGGGGCAACGAACGAATCGGTGGCGAGAAGGTGGGAGAGAGGAATTGCATTATGATTAAAGGGCGTGGCGACGAAAGTTGACACAAGATTGTCGAGTTTGACCAGCGGCTTGTGATGATTGAAAGGTGTTTCCAAGACCGCTCTGACTATGCCGGGCCTCGAAGATATGATGAAGCATTAATATAGTCGTAGGACACTGATCACGTCGACTGAAAGTAAAAGGGCGCAACTTGATCCCGGTCGAGGCCGGGGCGGTACAGTTCGCTCCGAGTAAGCCAGCGTCGATTTGTTTGCATATTGAAAGGGCGCCGAAGCTGATAACGGGCGGATTGTAGGACGCCAGTGATGTTACTGCCGTGGTACGTCTAGGCGAAGCAGACAATTCGACAGACGGCTCTAACGAGATACAACAACAACTCGAGTCGTGAAGCTGCCTGGGAAGTTGTATGGTAGGGGCGTCTGATGTTCTATCTTAAGCTGCGCAGCCGGGTCAGCAAGACTTGCACCAGAACTTGTCAAGTAACATACCCAGCAATGTCGTGTATTTCCCTTGGAAGATACTCCGCATATGCTGGTCGATAGCCCAGCATCCTCCCTAACGCTCCAAGGGTGTGTGTCCATGCGACAACCAATCGCGCCCCAGGGCCCAATGTGCACCATGTCCCAAGCACCGGATAATTATCCCACCGCGAAAATATGGCGTAGAGCTGGAAAAACGAGGGCGGCCCGGCTGGGAGGTCGCCGATGTACGAGACGAGAGTGCGAAAGAACGCCTCCTTCTCCCGCGAGCCGGGCAGTGTCCTCTCCCACACAACTGTTTCGCCCTTCGCGTCTGCAGGCAGCCACCAACGATGTACGGTATACCGCGGGATGGTGACCTCCCCCGTCTCGCGTGTGACCCGCACAGTCTCCGCGCCAAGCTGCACGAGAATCGCGCCGGACTCGACACGCAGCGCTTCGGCTTTGTCGGCGTGGAAATGGAGACCGGTGTCGTATTCCACAGCCCCGGAGAATTCGAATTTGACAGCACATAGGGCAGATGCGGGGAGGGGCAAGTGCGCGTATAATTCAGGCGGTGGAGGCTGGGAGAAGGTGATGGTGACTCCTTGCTTGCGCGTAATCGTCGATTGGAGGCCTGTTTTTGAACGAAGCATTTCAAGATTCGGTTGCACGGATCATAAAAGATGATACTAGTTTATCGGAAAGCAGGAAGACAACACTGTGTACATACAGTGGTACAAATTCAAGGGGCAGGCGCCGGAGCACACGGTCGTGAGAATGTGGCTGTGCAACGCGCCAGCCACCGCCTGCTCACTGACATCTCAGACTCTAACGCCTCAGCTCCGCACTCTAATTCTATTGAAACTGCAGAAAGTCAGAGTGCTGGCCCACTCGGTCACGTAGCCTTTGGCTACGGGCTACCGAATCAAACGGCATCACTGACACCGAACGCTAGCCATAGCAGGAGGCGCGATATCGATTACGAAAATCGTAAGCTCGGAAGCACCGGATGTACATAATGCGCCCAATTGGTGTCATAAACTGTCAGCTGCGGGTCCCCGAAGAGACTGACAAGTTTTGAGGGCGGGATGGGCTTTCTGCTTCATTTTGTGTTGTGTAGTGCATGTGGGGGCCCATGTCACTGAAGCACATTCACTTCAGTGACATGTAAGCGTAATGAAATTTGGTTGATGTATATACATGCAAAATGTACACTACAAAGTCAAAGCGGCCTGAATGGAGAAATAGAGTGGGCAGAAAGGCAATTGTGGTCCATAGAGAGATCAGGCCATAAAGAGATAAGGGAAAGCATCAAGGGGAAAGGCAGGAGGATGAGGAGCAGGGGAAGGGGAAACATGAGAAGAGAAAAGGGGGTAAATGCGTACACAGAGGGTGGACAAACCAGCGGATAAGTCATGGGGATCAGCGGCAGATGGATTCTATGTAGAGAATAATTGGTTAATGATACATTTTATGAGCCAGCAAGAGAATGAAGGGCGCACCTGAATACCGAGCTGCCAATGTTGCCAGCAAGATCCCCACTACATCTCAAAAAAGGGAAGCAAGGGTGATGGTACCGGAATGTGCTTGTTGCCGTGTGCCAAAAGATTTGTTTGCACTGACGAGACTGCGATCGGGGGCGAAGTCGATGAGCGGAAGGTGCGAGACGCATCCGCGACGGGGGGAAGAGGGAAGGAGTACTGGGACCGAAAGCCAAACTACCATATTAGGAGGCGTAGTGGGACCTGTGGCGTGAGATGCGTGGCCGGGTGGCCGGCTACGTAGCCGTAGCCGTGTCCCTTGGGGACAGCACTCCTACGCTCTCTGAAACTGCGGTCCGCAGTCGCGCATTGATTGCCTTGAAGATTGTGACCGCCGATAGACACAGTTGGGGTTTTTCCGCCCCCGAAACCTTAACGCAATGGGCAATGCCATTTCGCGTTTAGCGCATTTCAATTCATTCACAATGCTTCTACGGCGCGCTAGCAAGCGCCGCCAGATCCACTAAGCCCGCCCGCCCGTCACAGCACCAAGTACCAAGTCATTTCAGCAAAATTTAACACAAGTCTTTGAGTGATTCTAAGTGACGGAATGCTCTCATTGAGACTGTCTCAGAGATTAATGCGTAAAAATGCGATTTTATTGTGATTATGTATTACAGCAAGTGGTAAGTATAATATCATGCACAAGTGCTAACTGACGGGTTCAGGCGGTATGAAAAATAGAGAAAGGAGAGGTACATGGAGGAGATAATGACTGGGAAGATAATAGGGAGGGGCGAAGGCGCGGGGAAGTGCCTTGACAGCGGAAGGATATGGTCCAGGCATGTGCGTGCAGTGCCAGCTCACATACAAGTACCCACAAAGAAGGTGATAAGAAAGGTTCAGTTCAAAAGCAAGGGTTTGCGTGACTCACCATTCAGCCGGGACAGACGGTTTCAAGTGTGTACCCGTGGCATGTAAACATAGCAGGGTAGAGGGTCCTGTAGAGCAACTAGCGGGTGAAAAATTGAACAGGAAGTGTCATTGGGACACAAGAGGAAGCTCCAAGATCATGTGTCGAGATGGGGAGGAGAGTGGACGAAATGGACGAGGGGCAGCGCGACGGCGGGGACGACATAGTGGTTGAGAGAGACGTGGGTAAAGCAAAGTGACAGCGCCGCCCTCCCGACGCGTTACGTTCGTTACGTTTTCTTGGCGTTTCTAGCGCCGACGATCCTACCTAACGCTGAAAGGCATTGCCTATCGCGTTAAGGTTTCGGGGGCGGAAAGGCAAAAACTGATAGACACCCTACTGGCTGCTCGTCTGACCCATCTCAGCCTTGCTTCGCGCGACGCGAGCCCCAGCTCCACTGTCTAGCACAACACTACCACCCGCGACGAATCGTTGCTCTGGAAGCCTTTCCTTATGCCAAGGGGCGCCGAAAAGCAGTGTTCTCGGCTGCCAGCCAGAGAAGCGGCCGGGATGGTTCGCGACTTGACTCCACAGGCCTGCGAAAGGTGACCTCTGCTGATTGCTTCGTCCAGATGTCTCGCATCTAACTTAGAGTCTTGTCAGTGTTATTTCATCACGCCATCACACTAATTTGTGCACCTCTCTACGCGCAAGCAGTGTTTCGCCGTAAGCAGCGAATCGAAGAAATTGAGCGCGGGTGACAGCGGGTGTCGGATACGCGGGAGAGCCCGCGCTAATTAGGATGAACAACAGTGCTTGGTGGGTCACCCTCGGGTTTGCATATCTCCGAGTCATATCGCGCAGGCGCGGGGACATGTCGTGCGCCGCGCTACAAGCTCGCTGCGAACCAAGCTCGAGCATGACATCACAGTTTCGGGGCACAGCCATCTCCGCAAGCGACGCAGCAGGTTCAGCCTCATCGCTCTCCCCCTCGGCGCGCTCGCCAGTAAACAGAGACACACACCCATCACCGTAAATATGGTCGTCGCCAGTACGCCTACCTGCCGTTCCCGCAATGTTCAGCGACCCCGCCGAGTCCGACGCCGACCTCGTCATCGCCACCGCCGACGGCGTCGACTTCCACCTCCACACCGCCGTCCTCCTCGCCGCCTCCGACAACGCGTTCAACTACATCCTCGCCCCGCGCGCCGCCCCCGCCGGCCCGCGCCCGCGCTTCGCCGTCTCCGACCCTGCGCCCGTGTTCACGCTCGTCATGTGCGCGCTCTACGCGCTCCCCTACGCGCCGTACGCGCCGCCGTTCGCCACGCTCGCCGCCGCCGTCGACGCCATGCGCGCGTACGGCCTGCCCCTCGCCGCGCTCGCCGCGCCCGGCACCCCGCTGCACGCGCTCCTCCGCGCCCACGCGCTCGCGGGGCACCACGCGCTCGACGCGCTCGCGGTCGCCGCGTCCGCGCACCTCCTCGCGCTCCCGCTCGCGGAGATCGACGACGCGCTCGCGGCGCGCATCGGGCCCGTGTACCTCAAGCGCCTCTTCTTCATGCACCTCGGGCGCGCGGAGGCGCTGCGCCGCCTGCTCCTCGCGCCGCTGCGCGGGCACGGCGCGGCCGACGGCTGTGGGGCGGCGGAGCAGCTCCCGCTCGTGCGCGCGTGGGCGCTGGGGGCGAGCGCGCTCGCGTGGGACGCGCGCGGCGGTGCGTGGTTCGCTTGTTTGTATTGATATTCCGCTGACGCCCTTAGACCTCCCCCCTGCCGCGATCCGCGCGACGCTCGCGCCGCTCGGGGCGCACCTCGACTGTGCGGCGTGTGTGCGTGTGCTGGAAGACCGCATCGATGCTGATACGCGCGGGTGGGCGGGCACGCGCGGCTCGATATGAGGGAGCCCCCCTAAACCAGGTCAACTCCCATTGTCGCTATCCTCCTTATGTGGACCTTCCATAGTCCTTCCCAATCCCCTGTATAATTTCACGCGGTCCTTCCATTAGTATTCATTACTCCACTAGCCCATTCCTATACCTTTGTTCCTGCCCATCTAGCGCCAGCGTACCTGCCCATGTACTACATATCAGATAATGATATTATACCGTCAGTCTGTCCAGACGGAGAACCAGCTATGGGGCGTCTACGGAGTGCAAGTCGCGTACCAGCGGCGATCGCCATTGTATCTAGTACTAGTAGCACGGCGGCTTGTGCTGGCTGTCAGCGTCCCGTGCTCTGGCGCAGGCGGGGTCCCGTACGCGTGTCTCGCTAAGCGTTGTGTAGATTGTAGGATAAAGGTCGGCCGCGGGCTGTGTTGATGGCGGGTCAAGAAGCGTCGGAGTGGCATGCCAGGCACAGCAACTAATATTAGGTTGGAGCCGACGCGGAGCACCGCAGCAGGGATGCGTGACGTCACCACGCGGAATCCCGTAACCACGCGTCATTAAGCCATCTATATCCACTTTGCGGGGCAATGCGCCAGAGTGGGCAAGTGGCTGTCGATCTGGGCCAGGACGGGACATGTTTGGGTGCATAAACGCCACGGCGGCCCCACGGTGACGTAGGGGTAAATAGAGATACACACTCCACCACAACGATCTTCGGGGTAAAAGTGATCGTCGGTGCGAAAGTGCTGCACCTGCGCCTACCTGCCGTTCCCCGTCTCATGTACAGCGACCCCGCCGAGTCCGACGCTGATCTCATCTTTGTCACCGCCGACGCCGACGCCGTCGCCTTCCACCTCCACACCGCCGTCCTCCTCGCCGCCTCCGACAACGCTTTCAACCACCTCCTCGCCGTGCCCCACCCCGGCCCCTGGCGCGATGGCCGCCCGCTCCTCCCGGTCTCCGACGACGCCGCCGTCTTCACCCTCGTCGTCTGCGCCGTCTACGCCCTCCCGTACGCCGCGTACGCCCCCGCCTTCGCGACCCTCGACGCCGCCGTCGACGCGATGCGCACGTACGGCCTGCGCGTCCCCGCCCTCGCCGCGCCCGGCACCCCGCTCTTCGCGCTCCTCCTCGCCCACGCGCCACAGCACCCCCTCGCGCTGTACGCCCTCGCCGCGCACCACGCGCTCGACGCGCTCGCTGTCGCCGCCTCCGCGCACCTGCTCGCGTTCCCGCTCGCGGCCGTCGGCGACGACGACGCGGCGCGCATCGGGCCCGTGTACCTCAAGCGCCTCTTCTTCATGCACCTCGGGCGCGCGGAGGCGCTGCGGCGCCTGCTCCTCCCGCCGCTCCGCCCGCACGCGCCGACGGGCGCGTGCGGCGCGCCGGAGCAGCTCCCGCTCGTGCGCGCGTGGGCGCTGGGCGCGAGCGCGCTCGCGTGGGACTCCCGCGGCGGTGCGTGCCCTGCTGTTGACGCCTGCCCCATGCTGACACCCCTAGACCTCCCCCCCGCCGCGATCCGCGCCGCGCTCGGGCCGCTCGGCGCGCACATCGACTGCGCGGAGTGCGTGCGCGGGCTCGAGAACCGCATCGATGTTGTGACGCGCCAGTGGGCGGGCACGAAGGTATGTGTGTTGCTGCCGCGGGTGGACGATGCTGATAGCGTGCAGCGTACAATTTAGCGCGGGTCCGTCTGAATCCGCCTCTAACCCCCCTCTTCCCCTCCCCCTCCCTCTCCCCCCCTCATGCCCGCCCGCTCCCTAGTACCGTCCACTCCCTGCCACTTCCCTCCATGCCGCCCACTCCCGCCCCCAAAAAACGCACACGCACCCCGTGCATACGTCGCCACCATAGACCACCAGAATACCACCCCATACTCATACCCATGTAGCTATCCTGTTAATTATACCTGTTTCCCGTCGTGAGGCCTTAAAACGATCTTAATTGATTATTGCAAGAAATCAAGACGAATTCAACGACTCTGGTGGTGCAAATTCGGCCAGCGATTCATTTGCAGCCACAAATAAACTAGATAGTCCAGCTCATACCAACTCCTTCAAGGAGCGATAGTAAAGTTCCCACTCCGGTTTCCAGAGTCTCCAAATACTGACACAAATACACGTCATGTCAGCCTCTGAATGCGCATGCACACGACTAATCAGCGCAGACTCACGGACGATGATGTAGTCGTCATGCGGTGCGACCGATGGGACACATACTTTCACGGAGCCAGTCGAGATCTGGAAGCCTTCTGCGAGGGGGTGGTCTGTACAGTGGGTCAGCGAGAACTCACGAACCAAGTTGGTAAGACACAGCACCATTATCGAGGTGCTCGTCGAGAGACCCCTTCTCGAGGTGCCCAAGCACGATCTTCCCCTCCATGTTACCGCGCGGAACGCCTGCGGTATCCCTTTACCCCCTTGTTAGTCAAAAACGCTGGCGCTTCATGAGCCGCCGACGAACCAAATGACTTCGACCCAGTCGCCTACGTGCCAGATATCCCCAGTTGCTGGGCGCATAACGTGCGGATCATATACACTGCGCATCAAGGGAGTGGTGGCTGATGAGGACGGCATGGCGGACGACAGTATCTTCACGGCAATGGAGATGAGTTGGAAGGAAGTGAAAGCGAACATGTTGAGCTTCAAGAAGAAATAATATATGAAAGGGTCGAAAGCAATGCGAAAGCGATGAGAAGGAGAGAAAGAAGTTGTGTATGCATTTTTCTGAGTGGCTGGGGTCAAAACCGTGAGTTTAGATTCAGACTGTCAGCCACATCGTTGGGAATTTCGTGGGAGTGGGCCGGATTGTGTGCTGCCTCGTTTCTTTGAAATGGTCAGTGTTGCGTTGTAGTTTTAGGGACACGGTATACAAGCTTGCTGGCCAGAGGATAGGCGTAGCACTGCAGAGTTGAAACCGACTAAATAGCCATCGATAGACCAGGCGTCTCCGATATTATGGAAACGTTTTCCGGAGATTCTTGCTACCACAAGCACGTCGTTCTGAACCATCCTGGTCCCGACCACGTTGAATAGAATCGGCGAATCATCGCATTCCGAAGGCTGTTCGACTGTATCTGATTTATTGGGGTCCAGACGCTGCCAGTGAGCTGTTGCGTGTTATGCAGCAAGACTCGTCGAAAGGTCGTTTGGTGCGCCCCCACCACAAGAGTTGCGTGCAATCGAAAAAGTGAAAGGTAGAGCGGTGATAGGTATGGAGTAATTTCGAGCGTTGGGGGTGTTGTAGCAGGTGAGATAACGAGCCAAGTTTCAAATACGAGCACTTCATACTTTCTTTCAGCAGATAACAGCTTGTTGGCGAGGATTCAGCTTTCCTCAGCGTTCGGCGATATGACTCGGATTCGGCGGGCACCAAGCGGGACCGCATCCCACATCTAATGTTGAAGTTCGGGGGTATCAGAAAGCTTTGTTGGCCAAGTGGCTAGTTCTTCAGACGCCGAGCTCGAGTGTTGTGCCATTGTGGTAGGTTGGTGGTAGGTGACAACTTGTCACTTGAGCCTGTGAGACTCGGATCGGAAATGATGCAGCGTCACGCGCAGTGACCGACGCGCATGATCGACGCCATCACAGTCACGGAAGGTTTAATCCTCCTTTGTTCCAGTTGCAGTCGAGTTCGAAGCTTCCAGCACTTGCAGGCCACAGGTTAGTTTTGCAATTGGATGAATTTCAGAGTTATATCAAAAAACTCACACCAGGCTGTTCTGACTCGGTTCAGTGCGTCATACGGAGTAGCCCGCAACTTGGGACGAGTCACGATTCATGTCAACAGGGCCTCGGCTTTTTCGTGTGAATACCGACAGCAGGAACCGCTAATTAGGAGGACCCCATGCTCTCTACCCTTGACCAGTGATGCATGATGATAGAAGAAGACAAAGGGAAAGGCCAACTTCCTACGCGTGAAGATAGTGGGACGCGTCGCATCGATTCTGAGTTTTCAACAATCCAGTTGGATAAAACCAAAGCTACATCCCACGCGCCGTCTTACCTTTCGTCCCCCATCAAGACCATCGTCGCATCTACAGCGCTCACCTCGCATATTCCGGCGCATGATGTCTTAGACGCGTACCATATTCTCGCCATTCGCCTCAAGTGCCTTATTTTATCACTATCTACCTCCACCAATGTAATCAATCCCCCAGCACTTGAGTTCCTTAGACTCAACGGCGCGTCTGTACTCCAAGCCCTCAGCAGAGACATCCAACGTGCACTTGCGAAACCTTTTACTGGTGCAACCCAGAGTGTCGCTTCTGACGGGTTACCCCTCGCATGGCAATCATCATCATCACATGTTCCAGGTGCACAAATCAAGCCATTTGAAATATATCATGCCCTAGATTCTGCAAGTCTATGCCAGTATGCTTTAAGAGTCGTCTCCATCATTTTCAGATCCGAATGTTTACACCAGTTATTTGAAGGTGAGCATTCTTTCTATCTGATGAAGGTATCACATCCTCATCTGTATCTAGCTCCAGACCTTCAAAGCACCTTCTTCTCAGTCCTAACCCTCCTTCCTCAAACTCAGGCCGACACATCCATGCTGCCTACGCCAAATAGCCAGAAGGCTCGAACTATGGCTGTTTTCATCATTCGGTCGCAACGTCTTCCAGTCAGCATCATAAGCGACGAGAAGATACGACAAACGATCTGCACGGGGATAGCTGCAGTCTTAATGTGTGGTGACTCCGTCGGCGAAGTCGCTTTCTGCGATGCCCTGAAGGTAATGCAACTGATCAAAAGAATTCAAAGCAAGCTAACATCCCTCTGACAGTCATTGAAAAACATGCTCGCTATCAGTCCTTTATTTTTGCATAAACTGCATATCGTCTTACCAAGCGTTCTGGAGTGCATCATTTCACCTTCTTCGGACAAAAGGCAATTATCGCTTCAAGCGCTCAATGCCCTGGCCTTGGCACATCACAGTCTTTTGGCAGGAAGCGCGCAGAGCGGGACCTGCGAGTCTTGCGTCTTAAACGTGCGCTCGTTCATTGATGCCCAGTGCGCAGGGGATGCAGTTTCAACTAGCCCACGCATAACTGCGATTCTTTCTAGCGCGCTTTCGAAGTCTCGGGCGAAGCCATTAGATGCAGAAATACCTGGGGATAAACAACATTTGCCTGCGTCAAAATGGGCTCTGCATATCTTGCATGCTTTATTGGTTCTCTCTACCTCTCGACGGCACTCTCTCTACCTGCATCCTCGCTCTATTAGACTCTTTGTCACCTTGATTGGTCAAGCCTTGAACAGCGGGAATATAGAGATCAGAAGTGGAGGAGAACATGGGTGGAAAGGATTGGTCTGGGCTTTCGGGAAACTGTGCTCCAGTGCGCCAACTCCACTCATTCAAGCAAACAAGAAGGGCAGCAAAGGAGATGTTGAACGCAGAGCTTTCGAGGTTGTGAAGCAAGAGCTGGGAGGAGGGATCGGCAAGACGCTTGTGTCCACTCTACTGGCGCAAGGGCTCGACTCGGTAGAAGGTCTATTGCGTTATAAAAAGGAAGAGGCCGATGTCGTCACGATGGCTTTGGAGGTAGTCGCCAGCATGGTTTCATCCGAAAGCAAGGCGACCGCCAAAGAGGGTGTCGAATTACTCGTCCACCTCTTGAGTGGCGTAGGCTCAACAGACCTATTTTCAGCATTGTCTGTCTCGCAGGCTTTAAGCACACCATTGCCCACCAATGTCGATGAATTTTCTTCTGCAGGCTCTGTGATCGACGCGTTTCAATGCGATGATCCTAGGCTGTTAACGGAACATGAGATTGGTCACAACTGGGATGCACTTGCAGAGATTTGGAAAAGGGCCGCGAAGACATCATTGGAAGAAAGTTCTGCGGAAAACGAAATAACAGTAAGGAACATCATCGCGGTAAGCTCAATGTCACATTTTATGATATGTAATACTGATTGATCAGGATCTTGTGCAGGTTTGGCAATCCCTACTGCTCATTCAAGCGCAACTCACACAAGGCCATGGCCATCTCACAACGCCCACTGCTTTTGCCGACCGCGCGATATCTATCGTGTTTGACCTCCTCGAGCACAATCAAGTTGCACCGCCATGCACCGATGCCCAAAGTGTTAAATTGACGCTCGTCTCAAAGCTTTGGCGTGTGATGACGAATGTATTTGCAGCGGCCTGGGTGGTCCCCCCAGCGGCACGCATCTTGATGAAAATCTTGAGCATCAAGTGGACGCTCGCAAATGACGGCGTCTTGAACGCATGGGGTACTTTGACCAGTCAACTAGCCAGTGTTGGATGGACACTGCTACTGGAACAGTCAACACGCCTTGGCGGTGAATGTGCCCATGGCAATGGCGTTAACATCACCGTCCACTCCGCCGCTGGCATCAACCGGCAACTCTGGTCCATACTTGCGGGTAATTGGCAGGAGACATCTTTTCCTCCTTGGGAGCAGGCGGTTGAGTTTCTGGGTGTTCCTTTTGCGTGGGTGACGATATCCTTCAGTGATCCCTTTTCTGACTATATTCCCTTAGCTGTTGGGAAATGAATGCTGCAGAGCTAAATTACTGGGATCATGTTTTGGACCTTGCGATCTCAGCTTCCTCTGATCCTCACGTTGTCATTGAAGGTGTATTGCATCTTCTCCACAGTCGACGGTAAGACATCGTGAAGAGCCTACTTTGAGCACCACTGATGCATTGCTTGCTAGATGCGCTTCGAATATTAGTCTCATAAACATCATATTCCGCCGAGTGTATGTGGATGTTCCGAGCCACATTCCTTCTAGTATCTTGAGCACCTTGAGCACTTTCCTTGCCAGCATCTACCCTCCACAATCGGACAATCTCTCCTTTTGCCTCTGCCTGATGAGTGCGATCAAGGACTTCATCCTCTCCACCCCCGCTACCCTGGTCATTCCGCTGGTGGATACATTACAGACCAGCCTCTGCGTTTGGATTGTAGATGAAGACGAACGAGTCCCTGAAAAGGAATACAACGATGTTGTCAGTCCATCGATCCATCACTCGGCCTGGACGATAACTAATCTTGAACAGATTGCGAATTTATACAGCGAAATTCTGATCATGCTTGCTAAATTGCCCCTTTCTACTATCCTACTTCAAACTCTTGGGCACTTCTTGCTTTCTGGATTCCAGGGAAGGGTGCCTCCTCCTGCCATATGTCCGCTTGCGTTCGAGGCTTTCTGGAAAGGAACTTTTCATAACAGAACCGAGTTTCTAAACAACCTTCCAGTTGACATCAGGGATTGCCTGAGAGCCTTTGATATTGGTTTTGGTGGCCATCTGGGCGCCGGCCTACCTCCAGATCCCGAATCCCAGTCTACAGTACGTTTTGCTTCTACAAACTATCAGTAGAATATGCGCTCACCATTGTAATCAGTTTGGCTCCAGCATTCCTGACTCCGAAACATCACGACTGATAGGCGAAAATGCCCTCATAGGCGATGATTTAATGGAGAATACCCCAAGAGCCAAGCAACAGGGGCCGGAACACTTTGGAAGAGCATTGCTTTCCCCCAGTCCTATTGCCTTCCGCCAGCAAGCAGCTAGAGTCAGGCGCCCGCAACATGCGAACTTAGGAACTTCGATCCCAACTGGCAACATGGTCGGTAAATCAGCAGAGCATCCGAGAACTATAACACCGCAACGTTCAAAATCTAGCGTCGATGTTATTCCGACCCCTCCCCGACCCCGAAGATCGCAGACATCGCCGTATGGTGGGACCTTGAAGAGGCGGAATGACAACTCTGGTGATATTTCTTGTTCAAATAGCCCAATCCAAACGCTCATGCCGTATCTCGAAGAAACGACACCTTTGAAGCGAGCTAAAATGAGCCCTTTCTTTGCCTCGACATCTTCAGCGAGTAGATTATCGAGGCCGAAACTGGCGCCCATCCAAGACCAACCGCGTGCCTTCGGCACGGCTGTTCCTCGCCGTCAACTGGGCTTCACCTCCGAACCAGCCAGCCGCGCCATGTCGCCCATTCCAGACATGCGATCTCCCTCCGAACCCGCGCCTCGCGGGAAGACGGTATTCGATGGCGTCTACGTACCCACTCTGCGCCAGCTCGCGAAGTCTGGTCCCTCCGCGCAGGCATCATTGGCGGTGCCGCTGCCTAGGGAGCGCGACAAGGACGCGATGGATCAATCCTCCCTCGACTTCGACAGCTGGGAAGCTGGGCTGTCGCTGGAGGAACTGCGCAGCTTGCGCGCCGGCAACGGCTCGGGTACGCTCCTCCTCTCTGCCGGTAGTTCACCCAGACTCACACGCATTCGCAGAATTTTCCGATTTGCCCGACACGGAGATGGGCAACACGTCCGACGAAGTGAGCTCGCCGCTGAAGCTGTCCTTCAGCGACGCACCTGCGGTGTCGCCCTCCGCCCACAGGGCAGCCCGGCGCAGCCAACCGCAGGCCATATCCCGCCCATCGCCACAGGTGCCGCCGCTGCGTCGCGCGCGAGCGACGACCGAGAAGCTGGAGGCGTTGAGGGAGGCGTACAGGGATGTGGCTGGGGAGCTTTCGCAAATGCAGGGCGAAGAGCTATTGCAGGTCGTGCGATTGGGGCACTCGGCCGCTGCGACCGCCAGCGAGAAGCTTGGGCCGCACTTCACGAAGCATGCTTAATGGCATCAGTTTGGTTATAATTATTTCTATCTATATTTTGGGCTTTGCATTATGCTGCCCGTTGTTCCAGCTTGTATTGTCAATTTATTACTAGAAATGTCACCCATTATACCGTTTCCAAAAGTGAATCAATAGTGAGGCGGCTATCACTCGTAGATATTTGTGCCATACTCTTCGCAGCCCTCGCGGGTAAAGGTGACAATGTGGTCTGCACGAATATGTCAGCTAATGAGCCTGCCGAACGAGTGGGTGAGCGCACCTCCTAATGTGCGGGTAGTGAATCCGACTTCGCAATAGCAGTAATAGTCTGCAGCACGCCAGAAATTAGCATCCCTTTGCCGCATAAACCAAGACCACGCACAAAGCCACTTGCGCCTAAACACCTCGATTTCTTCCCGGCCTCGTTTCGCGCCGGACCCCATGACCTCGGGATACTCCTTGACGAGCGCGGGGACGATGACGGTCTCAAAGCGCGCAAGGAAACGGCGGCGCCACTCGCGGAGTGTGCGCGCGTAGTGCGGGCCGATGTTCGACACGGAGTCAACGATGAGGCGCCCGGAGGAGCCAGCGGCGAGCGTGGAGAGCAGGAAGGTTAAGGTGGGGAGGAAGCCTCCGGGAAAGATCTGCGGAGGTTTCAGCAATCCCGTGGATCTCAGAGAGCAGTGGGGCTCACCCATTTTCTTATGAAATCTATTTCTTGCATATATCGCTCGAATCCTGTTTCACATTATCAGAAGATGCTCACAGATATCCCGCAAACGCTTACTCGGCTCCGGGATGGTGATAACCTGCACCACTCCCACCGCACCCTTCTCCTTCATCGCCCAGTCCACCACGCTCCAGTACTGCTGCATGAACTCCTTCCCCACCGCCTCAATCATCTCGATGCTCACCACGCGGTCGAACGCGCCCGCCCACTCCTCCGGCATGCTGCGGTAGTCCATCAGGTGCACGGTGATCCGCTCGCTGAGCCCCGCGGCGGCGATGCGCGCCTGCGCGAGCGCCTGCTGCTGCGAGGAGAGCGTGAGCGTGTCGACGGTCGTCCCCGGGACCGTCTGCGCGAGCAGGATCGCGAGCGAGCCCCAGCCGGAGCCGATCTCGAGCACGCGCTGGTTCGGGCGGACTTTGAGCTTCGTGATGATGTGTGTCAGCTTGCGGATCTGCGCGTCGTGTAACTCGTCAGTAGGCGCTGCGGGGGCTGGGCCGGAGTCGGTGGCGGCGTTGGAGGTGGAGTCGGAGGGCGGTTGTGGACCGATGCGTTTGAGGCCCTGCCCGCCGGACCATGCGCTGCGGGAGGCGGCACCCCCTTTCATGTCGCCGTCGAGGTCGGCGAATATGCCACATGAGTAGGTCATGTCCTCGGAGAGAAATCCTGCGCATATATTTAGATTGCTTCAGAGATAGAGGCTTGGAGACGCACCCGCAAACATCTCGTTGGAAATGTCATAATGGGCGGATATGTTTGAGCGTGAATTGCCAATGGTGTTCAGGAACCGGTAGGAAGTCAATTTCTGAGGCAGGGTGAACAGATATGACATGCGTGAGTCCAGATTGGACAGGTTCTCGCGATTCATGAGGAACATCTGCGCGAAAGTTAGAAAATATGTCGCCTTGTGCTCGCGGCACTTACCTGGAATATGGAGACGAGGTCGTCGCACTCAACGTCGCCGTACATGTACGCCTCCGCGAAGCCAAGGTCACCCATCGCGCATAGCCTGATCCAAAATGCGTCGTTAACGACGCGCAGCTCGGATTTGACTCCTTGGGCGCTGTCCTCTGCCGCAGAGGGAGCGGGGAAGTTGTAAATGTGCTCAAATGTGAGCACGCGCAAGTGTCCATTGGTGATATTCTGCATCAGCCTGAAATAACACTAAGATATAAACCTCGGGATAGCACGGAGGCACCCACGCTACGACAGCGGCCTCTGCGAGCCTCGTTACGGGAGTCCATCCCGTTTTGAAAGCGAGCTCGGTGATACGGTTCCAGGACCGGTCTGCTATGGCGGTGAGGGAGAAAGAGTGCTTTGCATCTGTGTTGAGGAGTTGGTCAGACATGGTGGTCAGAGACAGTTACTACGTGCAACAATACCGTGTACTTGGAGAGGGCCACCATCGAAGTCGATCCAGCGCGGAAGCGATCGAGGCAAGCAGCAACAAGAAGATCGGCCGTCACGTGGTTTCGATTGCGACGTTCAGCGCACTCGGGCATCGCGGCCACGTCACAACTTTCGCACACACCGATGATATGTACAGGTCAAGTCTCGATGGCCGACCTCCATGGTGTGAAGTTCCGTGGTGGACTCCTGTGGTGCCATGGTACGCCAACCAGCACAGGTTGGCCAGTGCAGTTCACTTGTTTAGCACAGGTACAGCAGAGGAGCAGGTAAGGCGCGAGGCTTCTACTCATGGAACGAACAGGCCTAGCAGACGCAATGTTCGCTTTCTTTCGACAAGTCGAAGCGGCAATCCTGGTCTGTGGCTGCTCTCTGCTCTCACACTTCCATGTTCCAAAGTGTGCCATGCACGTGAACACAATATCCATCTCGCAGAGGAGGCGGTCCGTATGCATATATGCATACCGAATCGAATCGACGTATACTTGGCCAGGTGATGGCGCTCTTGCGCAAAATATATCGGACGACCCTTTCTTCCAGCTTTCTCGGTTCTCTACTCGAACTGGCCGCATAACTATACCATGTGGTCTCTTCTGTAAGAGTTGCTGCGCATTCTTTTTTGCCGACGCCCGCAGTTACAACCGTCGATGGATGCCACGCTCCAACCCAGCCCACGTCGTGTAGCGCTAGCTCTGCCTTGGCTTTACCTAGCTGCCGACTCTTGATCAATTCTGGCGCAGTCTTTGAAGTTACGTTGCTATCGTGGCGGCTGGACAATGTTTCTGCGTTCGGAGCTCTGATCTCGACTTAGCACACTGATTGACTTCCTACCAGGTCATAACAGATAAAATAAGACTCGTCAACTCTGCTGGGTGAAGAGAGAAAATCGACTTTTTTTTTGTACCATCAAAATGCCTAGCGCTGCAATCATACACGAGCCACACTATTTCGCCTCTTTACCTCATGACTGGCAAATACATCTTTTGGGGGACTAGGCCGGAGACCACTTCTGTCGTACTATTACTCGAGTTCGACTCAAGTACACGTATTTATCCTGCAAGATATCCGAGTCAGTCCCTCAATCGCAGTGGTCTTTAGTGCACACATCCGTTTATTCCTGCCACTCATCCGATAAATAAAAAGTGTCAAAAACAGGTCTGACAGGCTGTCCGTCATATCATTGGTGGAATGCCATGATATCTTATCATGAGCGCACCTCATTTGAGTCATTCCACCTCGCTTTGTGCCCATCAAAGCTCCGTCTATTATAATCACCCAAAATCACCCCCGCTCAAACGCCGCGTCTGAAAAGACTTCGGCCATGACTTTTGCGCGTTTATCGCCTGCATCCGTTTGATGGGCCTTTGTACGATATATACCAAGCGAATGCGCAGCGCAGCTTCTCCAGGACAATATTTCAAGCGGTACACCGCGCATGTGTGCAGATTCAGACTGAAAATGATTGGCAGTTTCTTGGTGACGGACGCGTGCCATCTTTATACATAGTTTTATCAATGGACGAAAATACACAGGTCATTTTGAAGCCAGATGTATAAATATAAGCTGAAATGCGGACCGAAATGGCACTGATCAAGGTTCCGAGCATCTGCAGCCACGATGCCGTTGCGAGCGCGATCGCGCGAAGCACAGCAACGACGAAACCGTCACGTCGCACATGCGCTTATCATCAGCCAACCTGCCACCGTGGTCCACGATGCTTCCCACTAAGCCCCCGTCAATATGCAAACGCCGATTAGCGTATATGTAGAGCCTCGCGCGGCGATACGCTTGCTTGGTTTCCCCCCGGCTACTATCACGAACTCACGCTAGGCTTGTGACTGACATGTCCGCCTCCAATCTTCCTCTGTTCCAGTGAGTACGCCTGAATCCCCGAGTGTTTAACTTTGCTGAGGCGAGAGCAGAGGCCAACGCATGATGGATAAGCCCTTGCCGAATGTCTATCGTCCGTCAAAGTTCGGGGCGGCTGGCAGCACGAAGAGACGCAACAGTGAGGACCTCCCGCTATCCAGTTAGGTATTAAAGTGTGCTAATGGATGGGTAGTCCTTATCGCTAGCGCTGTCGGAGCAATGGTAATCATCGCAGCTGTCGTTGGAGGCGTAGCTGGCGGCCTTGCATCTCGCAAGCATAGCAGTGCCGCTGTGTCCTCGCCGCCTGGCGGAGGTGGAGCTGGTGGGGGAGGTGAAGGCGGAGGCGGAAGTCCTTCCGCACCCACGACTGGGAGCTCGGGTTGCAACTCGACATCACAGTGGACTTTTGACGAGACAGGGCACGCGAACATCACAATGGGCAACCGTACTTTCTATGTCCACGCTCCTGCCAACTACGACAACAATCGTGCTCACTCAGTCGTGCTGAGCTTCCACGGCTACTCTGAGGATGAGGCGAACCAGGAGCTGATCACGGGCTTGTCGCAAGCAGGGATTTGGATCAATAATATGGGAATCATCGCGGTGTACCCAGCGGGGGCATGGGGCCCAGGGAAACCTTATGCTGGACCGCAGAGGGCGTGGCAGGGGGCACCTTATGCGCAAGTATGTCTTCTGTTTTTATATAGGTGGTCCTTTCTAATATCTAATCTCAGCCTGGCGTCGACGATGTGTGTTCACACTGATATCAGGCACTGAAGCTCGCTGACGAGTTATTCTGCAGATTGCGTATACGCAAGACTTGCTGCAGCAGATAGAACAGAATATGTGTGTTGATAGCAGCAGAGTCTACGCTTCAGGGAAGAGCAATGTCAGTCATTGTGATATCCTGAGTCGTTACAATGCTGACTGTCATCACTAGGGCGGCGGCTTCGTCAATCTCCTCGCGTGCACGGAATCATCAGCGAGCACATTCGCAGCATTTGCGCCGGTGTCTGCTGCACTTTACCCTGCCACCGACTCATTTTCTGGATGCAACCCCGGTCGCAACATCCCCCTTGTGAACTTGCACGGCGAAGATGACACCATAGAGCCTATGGCTGGGCAGACGTCAGAATATGGCAACACTGGCTGTTAGTCGTCATCTCTGTTTGTTTTTGCTTTCAATGCTGAAACCACGCACCTTTTCCCTAGATGCAACGCCCAATATTCAATCATGGCGCGAACAATGGGCCAGCCGAGACGGCTGCGCAGATTCATTGACGGATGGCGTTGTCAATGATAGGATTTTCGAGGACACGACACTGGAGACGTGGAACTGCTCCACAAGCGATCCTCGCGCGACGGTGCAAGGTTACACCATTGCAGGGCTCGGTCACTCGTGGCCGAGCACGACGGGCGCGGATGGGGGAGTAACAAGTTTCAATGCCACGCAGGACGTAATCATTCCTTTCTTCGAGCAATTTACCATTTCACTTTAGACGATAGATTCATTTCAGATTATTAGAGACACTCGGACAGACCAGTCATCGCACACATTACCTATTTGGACCCTCATGTATCGATAATACATTTTGTCAGACTGCTACAGTACCATGTCTGATGTTCATTTTCTGTTGTGAATGCTAAGACCGACTTCAAGGAGTGACGCCACACCACTAGTCAGCTGACCTTCAATTTCGCTAGCCTCGTGTTTCGCGACTCTCACCACCACGGACATGTCTGAAATCTTTACTGTGACCTCTGCTACATCTTTGGCAGCTGTTGCCACGTTGGGCCTTGTAGCATATCTTGGTGCAAAAGCCCTTTTGCCCAAGAATGCCAAATGGCAAGACCGTGCTACGTTCATCTGGCTTGTAAGTCGCGTCTCAACAGCCTCCCCTTCACCACGGGTCGTTGCAAAGCACTAACCGAAACATGTACGTAGGCGTTCGACGCAATGATTCACTTCTCCTTTGAGGGGTCCTTCCTGGCGCTCTCCACCTTTGGGCGTCAGGTTAACACCAGTGTCGGTCCGTTCGCAGAGATGTGTGAGCTCTCCCTTCGCCTCCAGCGCCCCGGTGATCTGGCTCTTACCGAGGACCTTCAGGGAAGGAATACGCGCGTGCAGATTACAGATGGGGTTTTGCAGATGAGACCGTTGTGTCATTGGAGCTATTGACGGTCCTCGGAGCTGGCCCACTATGCTGCTATATTTTGAAGCAACTTGTCAGCGACGACCCGGCGCGGCACTATTGGATTGTTGTTCTCAGCACAGCGGAGTTGTATGGCGGGTGCGTATCCTTCATCATGCGCCGACCACTCATTTATCGCGTTTTCTGAGCAGATGGATGACATTCTGTCCAGAGTGGCTTACAGGAAGTCCTAACTTGAACACCTCGAATCCTTTGTACCTCTGGGTTTACCTCCTTGTGAGTTATTGAAACTCGATATGTGTACTTTGCTAACTTTCCATATTGCCTTGATAGTTCATGAATGTCATGTGCGTCGATCCTCTATCTTTTCAAGCTATTTGCTGACCACTCCAATATATATGCAGATGGGTAGTCATTCCCCTGTGGCTAATGGTCGACTCGTACGGACACATCGCCAGCTCCATTCGTGCTGCGCAGGCAAACGCTCGGGTGAAAAAGAATTGACGGGCGTCAGCTCGCGCCCATCATTACCGATATTGGGCATAGTCGCACTAATACCCCCCATTGTACTCATTGAAATCCATTTCCTAATGCCATATTAAGCGGAAGTCTGGGAGACGCGATACCATGCTCTAACTTTTCCATTCGGCCGAACAAACCGTGAGGCAAAACGACTATCACGGCCCATGGACTTTGCCTTCTTGACGCGTGCAATGAGTCGACAATGGCATATGGTGACCGATGATATCTGTGTCAGGGACGTGACCTCCAGCACACAAGCCCAAACTGGAGGATTGCTGCGAGCTCGCCGCATGTCCCTTTGGGGCTCTGCATTCACGGTTAATGCGAGCCCAATAGCGGTAGCGCATCGTCATATTTTGATAACTCATGATCTTGAGTGCTAACTACCATCATCCTTACAATAGACCTGCGCAACATTCTACTATGTCTGCAGCCTTGGCCCGTGGGGCCCGCTATGATGCGGCCAGTTTATCGAGTCATCCGGTACATCTCAAGCCACAGAAACAAGAGCGTATCGGCCTTCTTACGGGTAGCTATAGCATCAAATTCGATTTCAGACGCGAATCAAATTCCACTTGTCGTGGTTGATCTGACCAATTGAATCTACGCTGTCTCTGAAATATTCTTGGGTATGCTTTGTTGTACCTGCGAGTGTAGAAATGACCCAACATCGTGTCCATCTGATCGCCTTCCCGTCTACCACCTCGGCAGCTGCCCGAGCCAGACCCGCTGTGCTGAAATATCAAAAGTTTGAGGCCTCAGCGAGCTTCAGGTTGTGGGGCAGTCGGGGCATAGCCACGCGCGCAATTGATTGATTGATCGCGTCGCGTCGCGTCCGAGTCTTGCTCCATATATCTCTACCGCGCATTGGCCCAAATCAATGATCATATGTACAGCATTCGTGTAGACCTTCCCAGCAGGTATATAAGCACTTGCAGATTGCTCGTCCAGCTCAACAAAACACTCCCATCACACACTCGACTACTTGTTTCTTACCAACGCAACACACGATCATAATGCAATTCTTCAAGTCAGCCCTCTTCGTCGCCGTCGCCGCGCTCTCTTTCGTTGCCGCCGCACCCACGTCTGAGACGGAGTGCCTCAACTACGCATTGCCCTGCACCTACGACTCGGACTGCTGCTCGAACGAGTGCATCGCCTCGGTAGGCCCATTTCTATTGAGAGTTTTCCCACTTTGATACTAATCCTCTCGGTGTAGATTTGCGTCTAAGCAGATTGCCCGGCCAACCATTCACAAACAAAGCTTCCGGATATGTAAAACCGCACATATCATTATTCTATTTTATTCAATGCACTTTGTTTTCTCCGAAGTATCATGCTTGTATGACACACGCAAATCCACAAAACGCGATTATAGGGCCATGCATAATATAAAGGCACCAGCACGGCCCCGCGTCCTTGAGAACAACCTGAGGTTTTGGGGTGAGAGATGAGACCACTTCTCTTCAGTGGCACCGATGATTTAGCTTCCGTGGATACAAGGAATCCCGGGCAGCCTCTTGTGTTGCCTCAGAGCCCTGCTCTCTCAGGGAAACAAACTAGGAAGGATACCATATAATTCAAGCCCACCAGGACTTAGATCCAATTTTGATACCTTGGTTACAGGAGACGCGCAGAGTTTGAAGTTTGGGGTGCTAACCTATCTGCTCTTTTTAAAGTTTGTGACTGATCCTTTATAGAGCGACGCTCTACGACTTAGTATCTTGGTGATCCAGTGATATGAATTACGCATGTGCCAATCTTGACTAGTCGGTGGATCCCAACGAAGGAGAGGTTATTATGAATAGTGAAGACGAGCAAAACGACACTACATCATATAAACGCAATACATGCATAGGACCGAACAGAATCTGTGGGGTAGTCTCGGTTTAGACTGGTTTAGATCCCAAGCTAACTTAGCGGAGGACTTACTTGGGTACTGGTGTCGTGGGGCTCGAGCATCTTTGCTGGGTAATGCTGCGTAGGCGGGAGATCGGATACGGTCCAAGTACCCATCTCTAGAAGGTACGGACTAATTTTTTCTTTGCTTCCCGCATGGTGTATGAGCAACCGTGTATAATCGGGGCGTGTGCTGTTACTAGGACGTTCGACCCACCCGGCCAGTAAGTAGATGTAATTCTGACGAATCAACATGACCATGTGGTGTATGCTGGGTATGAAAGCTTTACTCTTGTATCTGGATTCCGTGAGATGAGTCAATATTCAGGCAGGTCAGCCGGCCAACGGCTTAGGACCTAAAGTTTCGGGTGAGAGGGGACCGTCGGTTGACCGTCGGCGAGCAGGGTGTGCGACTTTAGCCGTGTTTGATTGATTAGTACTCTCGGTTATGCCCTCATGCAGCGTTTTACCAACTATCTAGGTGGAAGAAAACCGCCAGTGCTATTGGCAGGGTTGGAGTGATGGATATCCAATCGATATTTGAACCCTGTTTGAGCTGAGCTCCAGCAAGCACATACAGTCGCACCTGCAGAAGGGTATCATAGTCCTTCGCGCGCCCGCCGCGTAGTTTTACTCCAATCGTTGCGAGGTTATGCGCCGAGCTGCGCCGAACGATCATCCGTTGCGTAACACCCCCTCACAACTGGGGTGATCACAGTGCAATGTTTACCTTGCAAACCCTCAAAATGATAGCAAATCAGCGCATAAAAGTAGCCAGACTGACTTGAAAAGGCTTCATAGTCAAGGACATGAGTGGGCCCAGCAAGCCTAAAAAGGATATACAAGAGTCGAGGTGAGGTGTGACGGGCGGGAGTAATGCGCAGAATGCTATTTGTGGTATGCAGCGCACCCGATCAGGCTGAGCTTCTCTCCGTGTTCGGTTTAGCTCCACAGACGGTAATCCATCCGTTTTGGGGGCAACTCACTTCTGTGACGCGCCTCGCTCCTTCTATCACTCCAGGATGGAGGCCAAGGGCATATATTGAAGGTAAATGCTCAACAGTGGACATATGCATACAATGATACATGTGAGCTGATTA
This sequence comes from Athelia sp. TMB, assembly GCA_014898675.1. Classification (NCBI taxonomy): domain Eukaryota; kingdom Fungi; phylum Basidiomycota; class Agaricomycetes; order Atheliales; family Atheliaceae; genus Athelia; species Athelia sp. TMB. The sequence goes on along the minus strand of JACXVL010000012.1, from coordinate 205,419 downwards.
AGGCTGAGCAGGTATAAATTCATGAATGAGATTGCACATCATGGTATAGGATCGGCGGCTGTAGCTGTAGAATAGAATATCGTTCTACATATAGGCTAAGCGAGATTGGCTCGCCAACATATATAAACCCTCATCTGCTTCGCAAAATCCTCATCTGCTCCTTTCTCCCCTCCCGTCCTCCCGTCAAGTTCCATACCCACACAGTCCTTCTTGTTGTTTCCCATACCCCTATCTACCACCATGATGATGCCTTCTTTCAAGCTCACCGCCGTCCTAGCGCTCTTCGCTGCCGCCGCGACCTCTGTGACCGCCGCGCCGCTTTCCCCTATCTCCGACATGGTGTTCAACCCAACCATCACCTCGCCCAAGGCCGGTGATGTGTGGACCCCTGGTCAGACCGTTACCGTGACATGGGAGACGGATAATATCCCTACGGTCGCGCAGAGCTACACGGGCACTCTTGACCTCGGTCACCCCGACGCCAACTCTATGAACATCGAGACTGGTGCGTCATCTAGTCATTTCATGTCATATATTTATTGATGCACCCGCCTATGTAGACCGTCCCCTTGCGTCCGGGTTCAAGTACTCCGCTGGCGCAGTCTCTTTCGTTGTTCCCAACGAGTTGGTGCAGCGCAGCAACTACGCTGTTTTCCTCTTCGGCGACTCTGGCAATAAGTCACCGTTCTTCACCATGTAGGATTTTTTGCGTTTGGGTAATATTCGGTCCCCATGCTGATGACCCTTGCTTGTAGTAATGGCCTGATCCCAGCTTGAAGCTTTATCATTCGAAACAACGGATTTTCTTGACTCACACGGACCTCTTACTAGCCACTTCTATCCATCACACACCACACCAGCTGTCTTTCTTTTGTTTGCCCTTCTCTTGCACTGCGGACTTAATTCTCTAGCTATTAGCTACATTAGCCACATACGTAACGCATGTACGCTGCAACGTCTTCTTGCCTCATGGACTTTGGAATTGTTTCCCTTTGAACGGTACCGGTACCGCATATGAGCATTATATGTCTTGAACTCTTCGCGCGTGATTCTCGACGCTGTTTGAGCTTGGCTTTTCTGAGGCGGCGTGCTGTATTTGTTGCTTCTTGAATGATGCCGTTTCGCGTTGATATGTGCGCTGCATCTCTTGGAGGCGCTGCTACCAGATGCAGCCATCATCAATGTATCCGAAGTAGCTGGTGTTGGACCCGAAAGGTATATGTCTGGTTTGTGTCTGTTTTGGGGCAGCTTAACGATGCAACGAGTTGAATAATAGCGAGAAAACAGATGCATTGAATAAAATATGATAAATATGCGTGAGTCTATCTCGTGTCTTATCCGTCGTGTTGATGTAAGCTGTGACCGGACATGAATGATTGCGAAATCGAACTGAGGCAAGGACAAGTGCATACCTCATGTCCATGCCTTGACTATGGATGAGCAGGGTATGTCAAGAAATGCTCAGACGCAAATCTATAACCAAAATATCAGTGTCAAAGTACGTTAACCGCAGGGAAGAGAGGCGCTTACCGAGGCGATGCACTCGTTCGAGCAGCATTCCGAGTTCTCGGTGCAGGGCAACGCGTAGTTGAGGCACTCCGTCTCAGACGTGGGTGCAGCGGCAACGAAAGAGAGCGCGGCGACGGCGACGAAGAGGCCTGACTTGAAGAATTGCATTATGATTGTGTGTTGCGTTGGGAAGAAACAAGTAGTTGAGTGCGAGGTGAGAGTGATTTGTTGATTTGAACGAGCGAGCTGCGTTTGCCTTTATACCCTCTGCGGTGGTGGCTCACGGCAAGCATTTGACTTTGGTGGTGCCGATGCGCGGTAAACATCATGGAGTGAGCTGTGGCTTGAATAGATTTGGTGGAGACACGACGCGATCAATCAGATCGTACGGGCGATATCCGAGCAAGTCGGCCTCTGACCATACTTGCTTCCGACAAATTATTCTCTAGGCTCGACTGCACCTTGGATTAGGCTGAGCACCCCGCAGGCGGTTGATGGGGAAGATATGACTGATACTGTGGAGCTCGGGGAGCTGGAAATCTGGACAGGCTGTGCAGGCTTGCAGGTTATCTATGCGGGGATAAGTCTAGCCAGGCGCCACCAGGAAAATGATTTTGAATACTCGATGTCAATTGTGGCTACTTAGGCGCTAGGCATCTAGGTGATCACTGATCGAAGAAGCCTGGCATTTTGAGCGCTCGGGGGGCGTTGGTGGCTTGGCGGATGGTAGCAAGCTTCAAATGTCGTTACATACGCGAGTGTCTGAGCGAGCCCCACGGCTTGAAAGTGAGATCATTTTGTTCATCCACGCATGGAGGGAATTGATTTCAAGGAATCTTGGCTAGGCAACAGCTGCATCGGCCAAATCATCTGTAGTCTTGAGTCAAAGCATGCTATCTGAGAAGCCTAGTATAGTATCTAGATAGCGGGTTTAGCCAGGTATATGCTAAAGGGTGAGCAGAGACATACCTCAAGCATGCTATGCTTCCCATATAGGCTCATGCCACCCTTGACAACACCGCCGACGCCAGAAGACCCTATATGCGCTCTCATGCTTCATCTGCCACTAATGAAAAGGGTCATGCACGTGATTGTCGTGTACCGCCTAAGGGGCATATTCAGGAGGTCCAGGCCGCTAAGCAGTGGTGCGGTATAAATGTGATTTCAAAACCGTTTTCCTTCGATGCACTAGGTCAAATTTGGAATCCATCCGATATGGTCTTGCTTTCTACACAACGCGTATAGAAATATCTTCCCAGAACCTCGCATTGGCTGGTGCGAGATTTAAGACCCAGAGACCTTTTGAGACTGCGGCTGACTGCGGCATGGGAAGTGGAAGTCGGCATTGGTCCAAGATGTCAATCTGCATTGGCTTGCGCATGGAGGCTTCCTCGAATCCCCAGGCTGCGCGTATGTGCTTAACCGTAGAAAATTATTCAGAGCGATTGGAATAGTATCGCATATAATGGTGCTTGCACGGTGTACAAAAAGGCATCAGGATGATGATGGAGCGAGTGAAACCGCAATCGAGGTTTAAGCGCCAGCTCTTGACACTTTTCGCTCCTGCTACCGTTACTGTTGCAATTTCGACAAGCAGTGTCGAGCAGCTTTGGCATATGCTTTACGGAGCTCTTGGTCTTGGATTCTGGGAATGCAGCTGGAGTGCTAGACCTGGGAGTTGCGATCGACCCGAACGGGGGAGCATTTGGTTGCTTTGTCGATGATTTGTAGCTGCTTCACCGCGCTCGATGATGGTATGCCAGCAAAGTCACTCGATAACTTCTCGAGGATGATCGCCGCGAAAGTACCTCGGAGTATCGTTCCCTATTTTCACAAGCTGCCCTTGTTGGGATGATCTTGACCAGCTTGTGCCGGAAGTCAGGCAACGCTTGCTATCATCAACGGGTTTCTCCTCTTATCGCATCAACACCCTATGAGCTTGGTGTATCTAGCGGTTTCGGAAAATTATGAGTGATATTCGCGAAACGATTCTTTTTGCGCGAATTTCGCGACTGAAGTGAGGCGCGATCGGGATGTCTTGCGGGATATTCGCCAATTGCACATAGCTATTTTCAACCTACAAATTTGGATCGTCTCAGTTCATTCCCACATCGTCTCCGCCATGAGCTTGCCCCTCGATGCTCATGCTCAATCCTCTAGAGTGCTTGCTCCAGATACCTCAACTCTCAACAATACGAAGAGTGATGCTCCTGGCGAGCACCGCGGCTCAAGCATGGCCTACACCCTCTTCAGCGAGAACCTGCGCTCAAAACTAAGTTATGGAACTATCTCACATATCAAACGATCAACCGACGAAGAAGGGGCCGTGGGCATGGGCGGGGATGCTGGCGGGACTCCTGAACGTCCTCAAATCCCAAGCGCGTTGGAATACAAGAGCGAGCCACCTACAACACCGCTGCCTAAATTGCCCATGGTTGTGCTTTCCATCGTGCGTTTTCTCTCCCACTCGCACTTTTCTTATATATCTAATCCAAGCGTACTTAATAGGCGATGTTAGGCGAGTTCCTATCTGCCAATGTGCCGACCCCATTCTTGTTATTCATGGTCAAAGGTGAGCAAGTCTTTTATATTCATTCTAGACATTTCATTGAAATTTCTATATAGGATTTGGAGAAGCTGATGATGAAGCTGCAGTAGCATCTTGGACTGGTGTGCTAGGTAACGATGGTTTTTCGCGCGACATGCCACACATGACCCACGCGTTGCCCAGTCGCTGCCTTCTTCCTGACTCAATTCGCCACTTCACTCCTTTGGGTAGTATTCCCTCTTGGTCTCCACTTGTCCTTTTTCTAAAGTCTTGCACTGCAGGCAACTATATCTCAGAGGTACGGTCAACGTATCGTCCTGTTCATTTCCCTCCTCGGCTCAGCTGTGACCGTTGCCGCATTCGGCACCTGCTCTTCGCTCGCTGGAGCCATCACTGTACGTCTACTTCAAGGTATATTTGCGGGGGCAGTGGGCGTAGCTCGAGGCGGTGTCGTAGTTGTCACTGATACTAGTAATGAGGGCAGGGCCTACGCGATACTTGGGTAAGTATTATCTGCTTGATTATGTGCAGGCGTGTTGATCTGCATTAGATTTTGCTGGGGGTTAGGAGGTGTGGTTGGTCCTATCATCGGAGGATCCTGTGAGCTTGAGACATTCACGACGCTACCCACTGCTCATGATACCTCATAGTTGAATCCCCAAGCCTGAAGTGGCCCGAGACCTTTGGGAACATTCCCTTTTTCGTGGAACAGCCTTATATTTTGCCATGTGCCATAGCCGCGTCTGTCACCTTCACTGGTCAGCCACTTGCAATAAATCGGCTCTGCTTTCACTCACATATCTGCAGGCTCCATCCTGAGTCTATTCCTGGGTCGTGATGGAGGGCTGCGCGAGCGCTCCGTCCATCTCCAACCTGAGAAGTCTGATAATGACCCTCTGGTCATCCCAGACGAGAGCGTGCTCACCTCGCCTGCTGCGATCGCTGAGGAGCAAGAGCCGCAAGGAGCCGCCGGACCCCTGCGCAAGAAAATCTCGAAAAGATCCTCAGGCTACTTTCCCGCGCGTGGCGCTGATAACTTCGACACTACGTCCCAACACTCGACACCGTCTGCGTCTGCTGCACCACGACCTTCCGTTCCTTTTACTTACACGTATTCGCGCACCAGCCGCACGGATGGGTCAGCTTATGGGCGCCCTCGGAGCTATAGGCCTCAATCCAACGTCGACACGGCGAGTCTCAACTTTGGGGAGAGGCTGTTAATGGCCAACGAGAACGCCGTGACGAACATTGCAGATTTGTGGGTGGCGGCAGCAATCAGTGCAAATAACGAAGATCCTTTTGAATCCGAGTCAGAAGATGGTTCAGAGATGGAGTTTGATTCGCATGTAGAGGCTCAGGATGTTGAGGGAATCCCGGCCTCTATGCCCACGGTGTCACGACCTGGGAGCAGATTGGGCCGCGAGGCTCATCGCCCCTTGACGCAAGACTCGTTCCCTGCGCGCCTCAATTCACGTCCCAGTCCTTCGCCGCATCCACGCCCGCACTCTGCTGTGCGTGGAGCAGCGCGTTCCCCATCCATGCGGCACGCATCTTCGATATACCTCGAAGCCGGCCCTTCCTCTCGTCGTGGATCGAATTCCTCTACCATTTTTGCTCACTCTGGAGTACGCCCTTCGCTTCTCTTCCAAGATATCCGGCAGGTAGGATCCCGTCCAAACGATAGTGCTGATGCGCTTGCGCCTATCATAGAAGGTCGCCGGTTGAGTGATAGCCAAATATGGACTTCGAATGCGGAACAAGTTCCTTCTTTAGCCTCACAGCTGCCAATTTTGGTCATCGTGCAGTATGGACTGCTGGGGTTGCATTCGACCACTCATGACCAGGTGTTCTTGTCCTACCTTGTCTCGTACGTGGGCTTCTTTCGAAAAACAAACAAGCACGGAGACTGATTTCTCTTCAGGGAATACGACAACGGCGGCCTAAATCTGAATGCGGGACACTTTGCACAGCTTGGTCAGTTGCGGATTGTTTGACATGGCTACTTTCGCTACACTTACAACTATGTTAAAGTTGCGTTGATGTGCTTCGCGCAGATTTTTTTTCAATTCTATCTCTACCCGTGAGTGCAGGTAACTTCAAACTTTATGAATGGATTCTTAAACTCCAATTTCTAGAAACATTGGGTAAGATTGCTACCCTTCATGTGAGCCTTTTCTAATAATTTCCACTGTAGGCCCCCCAGAGGCCGCTTCTCACATCTGTCCATGTTCCGCATCGGTTCACTGTTATTCATTCCTGCATACCTCACCGTTACGCTTTACCGAGTATTCGCAAGCGAGGAAGAGGATGGGAATGCCTTTCTTATGACAGGTGTGTGTCATAGTCATGCGCGCCCAACAACACTCCTTATAGATATCTTTCCCAGCATTGGCGATTAGCACGTACGCGTCGTTGTCGATATCACGTCTTTTAGCGTGCTAATCCTTTGACAGGGCTGTTCGATATTGCGGAAGCACATTTGCATACACTGCTGTGGCGATTTTGTTGAACTGCAGTAAGGCTCTAGTGTCTTACAGCGGGTACTTGTGTCTAAATATTTCACACCACAGTGACGCCACCGCATGCTGTGGGCTACGCGAACGGTGTTGCACAAAGCATCGTCAGTCTTGCCCGCTGCTTTGGTCCTATCATTGGAGGTTATGTCCGTTGAATCTCATTTTGCCCCAAACCATCACTCACAATTTTGTCTTCCCAGCTTTGGGCAGTGACCACTCGAGACAACCCATCTGGCTATTATGTTGGATTTGTTGTTTGCTCTGTGGTGGCCACAGCCGCCATCGCACACAGTTTTACTATACGCTGAGTATGCATCGCAAATCCATCGGAGTATAGCAGAGGATAGATAAGCATCGAACATCAGCAAGTACATATAAGCAAGGGTATACAACACAGTAGCGACCGTTTCAGTTTAAGTATAGACATGTATGACAGAGAGCGTAGTATAAATAGTGACAGCTCGCCTCGCCATGATTAAACTTCCATCTTGCAATACCCTTGAACAACTACGAAAACCAACACTCAAGCGGCAAAGTGAAAAGTTGACATAAACGCGAAGATCAGAAGACAGCACCAAGCCCCATAATTACCAACACAGCTATTGCTAGCAGTCCACTCGGTGGGAGCCCCTGGGCCCACAACGCCGAGTTCGTCGCGTTACCACTAGGTGCGGCAGTTGACACAGCAGAAGGGCTTGATGAAGAACCCGTGCCAGAAGCAGTGACGTTCGTAGCCGCCGACGGTAATGAATAATTCATGGCCGAGGAGGAAAGGAGAGAGACGCCATCCAAAGTGTAACCCTTGATGTAGTTGAGCTCGAAATAGGCGTCGGCATAGTTTGACCCGTTTCCTATAACGTTGCTCACGTACTGTGCAGATCAAACGATTAGTGTTGTGGGATGTTTAGCCAAGAAGTGTTTACTTACGCATTGATTAAGTATCACGATTTACGAGTCATATTGGGTCCGAGATCAACCGCCGGGAAACGCCATCGTCACCTCCACCTTGGATTTATAATGGCGTCTCATGCTTGGGTCTCTGCGAATGCTTCGACGAGCCATGTCCACAAAAGTCAAGATATCTGCTCTCCCGCTCGCCCCATCAAACCATTTGCTCACAAGTCACCTCACTCCGGACCCGTTGACACCCACCCCGAGCGCATTCCGCTCCCAGATCCTCCCCACTAGGCCCAGCGTCCAGCGCCGGGCCCGTCTCCTCGCAAATGAATCGCATTTCTCATATGTAGCACCTCTTCCTTTGCCATTCCCGTTCGAAATTGCCCCGCCGGAAGGGAGGGAGCTGAACACGCCAGAAGAGCGATCGGCGTATGTCGAGACCTGGCTCGCTGCCCGGGAGGCCACACACTCGGAGGCGACTACGGCGAAGGAACCCGAAGGCCTTACACTGTATCGCCCGAACAAAGAGCTCAGAGACGAACCCCGCCATCTGATCGGGCTTGCACAAGCTGGGATTAGGGACTGTCTCCCGCGCCTCGACGTTGGCGACGGCTTTGCTCACCTCGGCGAGCCTGCATTAGTCCCCAAGGATATAGAATTACCTGAAATAAAGCCCAATGAGGCACGAGAGGAGCTTGTTGACGTGCTCAGTGGTCATGCCGTTCTCATGTCCGAGAAATTTGCGCCGTGGACATTGCGGTACAGCGGACACCAGTTTGGCTCCTGGGCAGGCCAGCTCGGCGATGGGCGTGCTATCTCAATCCGTACGTATCTCTCACCTCCTTTCAAGCTCCAACCGAAATCTAACGAGACGGCCTAGTGGTCACCCCACACCCGGCCGACCCCACGCAGACATATGAGCTGCAGCTCAAAGGCGCAGGCCGCACGCCGTTCTCGCGCACCGCCGACGGCCTTGCTGTCCTTCGATCCTCTGTGCGCGAATACCTCTGCTCGGAAGGTTCGTCTCTACCTTATAGTTCCCTTTCCCCCGTTCGTCTAGTACCTTCATTCTGATCTTAATCTATCTAGCCATGCACGCTCTATCCATCCCGACCACCCGCTCCCTTGCTCTCCTCTCCTTGCCTACACTCCCGGTGGCACGCGAGCGCCAGGAGAGCGCGTGTATACTCACACGCGTCGCCCCCTCCTTCCTGCGCCTCGGCTCCTTTGAAGCGCTCAACCCACCGAAGAACGTGTTCTTCTTCGGCGGTGGGCAGCAGCCACGCGACCTCGAGGCGCTACGGGTGCTAGGGGAGTGGGTTGCCGGCCGCGTGCTCGGGCTGGATTTGGAGAGGGAGCAAGGCAAAGGGTGGGGAGAGAGGCTGGTGATGGAGGTAGCCAAAAGGAATGCGCTGATGGTAGGCAGGTGGCAGGCGTATGGGTTTATGCACGGGGTCATGAACACCGACAAGTAAGCTTCTTCTTTGCCTTTCTAGCAGCATATACGCGCGTATGCTGATTTATTCTGGGCAGCATTTCGGTGTTGGGTCTGACGATTGACTATGGTCCATATGCGTTCATGGATGTTTACGACCCTTTCCACATATGCAATCACAGCGACGAATCTGGGCGATATGCATTCAAAGTACGTACTTTGCCACGTTTATTCCTGTATGCGCTAACACCACCTGGTACATGCAGTACCAGCCCGACATGATTACCTACGCATGCAACGCGCTGCTCAACGCCCTCGCACCGCTCGTAGGCGCCGAGCGCGCTCTCGGGCACGCCGTGTCTGCCGGCTGGGCCGATGGTGCGGATGACGCGCAGGTTGACGCATGGACAAAGGCGGGGCTGGAAGTGAAGCCTGCCATGGAACAAAGCGTACGTGATGGATGGGAGGCGGAATGGCTGCGCGCCATGCGAGCGCGGCTGGGCCTGCAGAAGGAGGAGCAGGCGGACAAGACGAAGATTATCGCACCACTCCTGCGGCTCCTGCAGGATCACAAGCTTGATTTCCACGGTGCCTTCCGCCAGCTGTGCTTTTTCCGGCCTTCACTTCAGGGCGAAGCGCTGGATACGTTCGCGGGCCGCATTCTTGCGCTTACCCCCGATGCTCTCACCATGGACCGCCAGCAAGCTCTTACAGACCTCAAGGCATGGCTTGAGGCTTACGCCGTGCGCCTTCAGGCCGAGGGTGAAGTTGAGGCCGAGCTCGATGCACGCAGGAAGGCCGTGAATCCGCGTTTCGTGCTGCGGCAATGGGTGCTCGAGGAGGTCATCTCCGTGCTCGAGAAGGATGAGGAGCGGGGGAAGCGCGTGTTGGGCAAGGTGTTACGCATGGCTGAGCAGCCATTTGAGGCGTGGGGTGCAGAAGGCGAGGAGGGTAACGATGAGGTATGTATTGGGGAGGAAGAGAGGGAGGAGAGGAGGTTCTGCGGGATGGGGGCAAAGGCAATGCTTGGGTTCCAGTGCAGCTGCTCGAGTTAGGTGAGTGATGGCTCAAATCTCTCGCCATCAAGCTCCCTTTCGAATACTCACCGCCGGCTTCTGGGACAGTCTCGAAGATAGGCCCCGCTGAAGGCTACACTGCCATATAGATTTTATAAGGTAAATCGCACACTGTACCCTTTTACATTCATCATGCAACCATGAGCTGCAACATAGTGGTTATCCTTCAAGACGAGTATATTTTGCTTTGGAATAAAGAGGGATTTGGTAATAGGTGCGGGTGTATTGATAAACTAATGGAGATGTTTGTGTCCAAGTACGCGCTCTGCGCTCTTTCATCCTCGCACTTTCTCCAGAACTCGCCTACCTGTCGCTTCGCCTCCTCCTGAATATCAACAAGTTGATGCTTGGCCTCCTCGTACTCTTTCGGGAACTCGTCTGCCTGTCGCTTCGCCTCATCCTGAATTTTGACAAGTTGATGTTCTGCCTCCTTGGCAACTTTGAAAGCAAGCTGCTGTGTTCGCCCCTCAGATGTATTCTCCCATCGCTTTGCTTGCTCCTTAGCTCGCTTGTCGCGCTGCTTTACCTGCTCCTTACTCTGCTCCATAGCTTCGTGGAAGCGGCGAGTGCCTCGAGCTTTTAATCATGCAAGTTCCGAAGAGGGTTCACGTACGAGCTTGTACTAAACTAATTACCCGATATGACTGGAGGAATAAGCGTGGAATTAGTTTCGCCAGGCGGTCAAATGTCGCAGAGGTCGCAGATGGAGAGGCCTCAGTGTGTGAAGCATGTACAGTGTGAGATGATGGAACGGCCATCTGGCGTGCTCGTGATGGCAGAAGGGGGAGAGACTGAGAGTAATTAGAGCTGACGGTGTTGACGACCTGGTACTTCGGCGGCCCGGGGTGCCCGCTCATTGAGACTCTGGATAATCAGCTTAGTACATCATCATCAAGTGACCTTCGAGCGTAAGAAACTATGCTCGTCAAACTTATAAGTTGCGAGGTAACGCTGATCATATCACAACCTCTACACAATAAGGCCAAAATATGAGCCCACATCACAAGCATTACGAAAACCATAAATAAAATATAAGTTGAAACAAAGGTCTCGCAGATGTAGTAGTTTGGTGGGGTGGCCTTTTCATTCATCAAGCGCGTCATTGCTTGGCGAGAACAGCCTGAGTATGCTCCTCTAACCAGGCCCACAGTCTCTTTCCAATGACCTCGTCTTGCGTGTCCGGCCGTGGCGTGCCCTCGCGCGCCCATGGAATGAAGTATTTCCCATTGAAAGAGACACTAGCTGTTGAAGTGCCCGCATACAAAGGCGTTAGCGCCCCAAAGCGCGCAGGATACATGAGCGGTCTCTGAGGAATCACGGTCAGCGATAATTCTTTGTCGATTGTCGCAAGATCTGTTCACCATGACTGCCTTCTCTATCCATTCCAGATGGCGCAGGAGGTCTGTGTCAAGATTACCTGTCAAGCAATCTCAGAGTAAGTTGACGCGTTGAGACAATGAATACAATTCTCTTACCAGGATTGACAGCTGTGGATACGATTCCATGCTTGCCATATCGGCGTGCGAGCTCTTGCGACAGTACAACTGTAGCCTGCAGTCAATATTAGCATACATGCCACGGGCTCTCGAGGGTTTGATGCCGAACTAACGTTTTTGCTTTGGCAATATAACGCCGTCTCCCCGAACTTAATCCGCGATGGACCATCGACGAATGTGTCGAAGTTTATACCGCCCAGACGATGCATGATGGAAGCAGTATTTACGACGCGTGCTTTACCGTCGACTGAAGATTTGGCGCCTGCAAGTAGGGCAGGCATCAAGAGCGTGGTGAGCAGGTATGGACCCATGAGATTGGTCGCCCATGAGTGGTCGTAGTTGTCGACAGAGACTTGAGCGAGCGGTGGGCCCATGACACCAGCATTATTGAACAGAGTGTGCAATTCCGTTTCTTTACTGAGCAAGGCTATTAGTCCATGTCACCTAAACGTGATGATGAACTGCAAAATCTCACCTGAGAAAGTTCTCAGCGGTGGCCTTGACTGATTTTGGACTGGAAAGGTCGAGCTCGATAAAGATAGCTTCACGGCCGGTGATCTCTTTCAGCTGGGCGATTGCCTTATTGGCAGCTTCTCCGCTTCGCGTGGCCATGTATACTTTAGCATTATGGTTGAGCAGAGCCTACACGCAGATGCCGTTATATTATTGACATTCATACACCAGACCTTCGTGCTTACCCTCACTATCTCAAAGCCCACTCCTCGATTGCCTCCAGTGACTAGCATGACCTTGCCAGATAAGTCAGGAATGTCATCCACAGAAAATTTCGAACGTGGCGGCAGGCCCTCGTTGATGATAGAGATTAAGACGCCCATGGGAGAACCGGAAGAAAGAAGCAAAGAACCAGCTGGTGATACGAAGTTGAGGAATTTTGGCAGGTTGCGAAAGCTGAACCAGAGCACAGAGCTAACCGCTATGAGGAGTGAGATGAACACTGGCGTGAGCTCCATTCTTTATATGTCTGCTCTTTGCTCGTTTTCGGTAATCGGAGGCTAGACCGCACGGTGGCTTGATGTTTTTTTCCTTTCCAAGGCCCTCTAATCGGCGAAGTAACCTTCGTATCCGCGTAAGGTGCTCTCTGTTTTGCGCAATGGCAGAGCAATGAACACCCGGTAGGTTCCGCAAGAGGCGGAGATGTTACACTTTTTCCGCGGCAATGATCCACAGGCACGCTTCAGGCTCAAGAGCTATAGGGTCACACAAGGTTACAAACAAATCAACCCCCTGGTGATTGAGTTCAACTTCAGGAACTGACCGAAGTATAGAAATTACTGGGCAGGACTTGAAGCAGGTGTTTCAAGTCGCCGTGTCATGCGGCGGCGCGTGCTCTCCGCCCCGCCGGCACCGGGGACGCGGGGACGGAAGATCGCTCCCGGCTTCAATCGTCCTCTCCTGCTAAATCCCACTTCAGTATTCTTCGTCCTACCATTTCATCACAATTGGAGCCCCCAAAGTGCAGCATACGAAAGATCGGCGCTCAGTATATGCATTACGTATACGTGGCCTCGCGTCACTCATTTACGTGCACGTAATTTCACCATACCAGCACCGTATGGCGCCCACCACCCGGAGTTTTTGCCTTTCCGCCCCCGAAACCTTAACGCGATAGGCAATGCCTTTCAGCGTTAGGTAGGATCGTCGGCGCTAGAAACGCCAAGAAAACGTAACGAACGTAACGCGTCGGGAGGGCGGCGCTGTCACTTTGCTTTACCCACGTCTCTCTCAACCACTATGTCGTCCCCGCCGTCGCGCTGCCCCTCGTCCATTTCGTCCACTCTCCTCCCCATCTCGACACATGATCTTGGAGCTTCCTCTTGTGTCCCAATGACACTTCCTGTTCAATTTTTCACCCGCTAGTTGCTCTACAGGACCCTCTACCCTGCTATGTTTACATGCCACGGGTACACACTTGAAACCGTCTGTCCCGGCTGAATGGTGAGTCACGCAAACCCCTGCTTTTGAAACTGAACCTTTCTTATCACCTTCTTTGTGGGTACTTGTATGTGAGCTGGCACTGCACACACATGCCTGGACCATATCCTTCCGCTGTCAAGGCACTTCCCCATGCCTTCGCCCCTCTCTATTATCTTCCCAGTCATTATCTCCTCCATGTACCTCTCCTTTCTCTATTTTTCATACCGCCTGAACCCGTCACTTAGCACTTGTGCATGATATTATACTTACCACTTGCTGTAATGCATAATCACAATAAAATCGCATTTATACGCATTAATCTCTGAGACAGTCTCAATGAGAGCATTCTGTCACTTAGGTATCACTCAAAGACTTGTGTTAAATTTTGCTGAAATGACTTGGTACTCGGTGCTGTGACGGGCGGGCGGGCTTAGTGGATCTGGCGGCGCTTGCTAGCGCGCCGTAGAAGCATTGTGAATGAATTGAAAAGCGCTAAACGCGAAATGGCATTGCCCATTGCGTTAAGGTTTCGGGGGCGGAAAAACCCCAACTACCACCCGGGTCCTTCTATCAGTTGAATCATAATGCTTCACTGCTTCTGAGACGCCCCGGTTGGAAGCAAGCTTCATATGTCAAGTATTGAATAGTCAATTGAATGTAGCATCGAAGGATCAATGCGAGAAGGTGTGCTTTGCATGTGACTGGTTAGACTTTGAAATGCTCATGTACAGATCGATTCAAGGCAAGGCGGCGAATTCAAACTGACACCATACGATTGCCATACTGTACGATGATGACATTGACACTAACCTCGAACTGTTCAACGGTGTGCGTCCCAATCTTAGATTTTCGGTACCGAACACCCCTGTTTTCTGACAGGAGGAAATTAGACTTAATATGCAGGACGGTGTTGGCCGCGGCACCACTTCTTATCATATATATGTCTTGACGGAGCGAAGACAATCCCAATCCACTACCCATACCCCCAACTCAAGGCTCATTCGTACCTCCTTATCCCAGCCAACATGACTAATGATATAGTCAAGCCTTTTGGGTTCATTTTGATTGGTACGACATTCATTATCCTCTTTCATGCCAGCGTGATCGAACGATCCATCAGGCGCCTTCCTCAGTTTCTTGCACTTTGGTATCGTCATTACGCAGGCGAGTAACCCTTGCTCTACCTAATAAGATGCATATAATTTACTTCCGTTTCAGCTCGTCACGTATTTGGACACTTGCAAAAAGTAAGCATACCTCGTCAAAGTCTCGTCTCAAAGATGCTAATATCTTTTAGAGATCCACTATGGCAGAAGGCGTTTGTAGGGGTTTTAATTGCGCTGGACATGCTGGGTGCGGCGCTAACAATAGTCTGGTATGTGTGCTGTGTCGATTCCTGGCAGTGATTATTCATACCAACCAATCTCACAATAGGTTTTACCGGACGCTCATTGAAGGCTGGGGTGATATCAATTATTTTGAATCTGCCAACTGGGACCTCTCGATAGACCCTATGATTGCTGGCATCGTCGGCGGCATGGTGCAGATGTTCTTCGCTTGGCGCCTCCACATTCTTGTGAAGCGGATAGAGCTCACCCTCTTCCTTGTTCTACTTTCTGTGTCGACTTTCTGCGGAGGTGTTGGCACAGGCATTGGCTTTTACTGGATCAAAGACTTCGCGAGCTTCATGAATCTGCGAGGAATTATTGTGACATGGTTGATTTCGGCTGCCGTCGCGGACATCATCATTACTGTAGCCCTCACGTATCATCTGCATGAGCTTATGGGAAATTTTGCTGCTACGGATCGCTTTCTGGACTCTATTATCTCGCGTGTGTACCTTGTAGAAATTGACTGTCCGCGCTTGTCCTGATGATATCTTCAAGTCACTGTGCGAAACGGCCTCCTAACCGCAGTTTTTGCTTTATTGGATGTTATCCTCTACCTCGGCCTTGTAAGATTTCTCCACATCTCACCAATTGTTGTCGTTGATCAGTATTTTCAGCCCGGAAAGCCCTACCACCTCGGTATTATAAATAATTTACACCCGCATCAGCATTGTCTAACGCTTTCAAAGGCCTGTCCTTCCTGATGCCTATGCTCTACAGCAATACGGTGCTCTCGTCACTCAACGCCCGCATGCGCCTGCGCCCACTTGTCAATGCATCTGTAAACATCACTGGGTTTCAATCCACGGTATGCTTTGGCAAGTATTTGGCACTGAGGTATACAGCTGACAGCAATTTGCATCTTAGCATTCCGCTCCCCAAATTCTCGACTTTGACGCGGCCGTACCGTCAGAATCGCATCCAGACTATTCCAAGGTAAACCCACATACCTGTAGCTTCAGTCTCTCCAGCTGACAACATCCCCAGACGCCTGCTAGTGAATCTCACGAGATGACCGAAACAGTGAGCAAAAAAGACTCAGATTGCTGATCTTGCATGTCCGCTCAGTGACACCATTAACAAGCATTGTACTACTACCTACATCGGTTGAACCGTTGGCATGTCCCATGTCCCTCTTTCAAACACACTCGTTTTTATGCGCACTCTTTCTTCTGGATTATTGTAGTTTCGTTCTAATAATATTTCTGGGATCTCGATGCCATGCAGTTGTGCACATATCTACTATCCATTACTAACCGCAAAGACTTAAATGCTCGTATAAGGTATGATAATATGTAGCGAGATACCTTTATAGTGCGGAACTACTGTCATTGGTTAACCTGTAATGCTCACGCATCAAGCCCGTCGTCGCGTAAGTCCTCAACCTACAAGTCGGTGCACCTCAGGATATAGGGAGGGAGATCCTACTGTAAATTGAGGCAAGCAAGCGAAAGACTAACTGGAGATGCTATCTCGGGTCGCTGAACGTCACATAGGGGACAGGCGATAGGTCGTTACAGTAAATTGATATGAGCCCTCATACTGGGAGGCTGCTAGTCTTGTCAGATATGCCATCGCTTGCCGAGTTTGTCTGGGAAGAGCCAGGGTAGCTGTTCGGTTTCTCCTGAGGGAAAGCCAGTGCATATGGCTCGGTGACAACGCTGGCCCTGAGGGGGTTTGGATTAGGCCTACTCTGTTAGAAGAGATATTCAGCAAGATAAGGTTAGACTGGCACGGTAGAGTTTACCCAAGATACATTAATTGAAGCGTCGCGTGTGGCAGAGACCTCATTCTGCTCCTGCTTCCATTTGCTTCTGATGTTCAGGCTACACATCATGGACGTGACATAGAGTTTGGAAAGAGGGGCGTTGAACATTAAATGGCTAGGCCTCGTGATCAGGAGTCATATCAAATAATTGATGTCTTTGCAAATACTTACGATCCTGTCTTGACCGAGAGGTATACGATCATGTCTACAGCGGCGACAGTTGCGGTGGCAGCTCCGGTTTGGATAACTACTATATATCAAAGGCATTGTTCAGCTGCGCACTAGCCAACTGCTTAGAAACACGTACATGTTATTACACGATTTATGAGATGATCTGTCTGAGGGATGCCCGATCTTCCTTTTCGCTGCAGAAGAGAGGTAAGCATCGCTCAGGAGTGAATCACAGGTTAGACTTTCCAAATACCACACCAACGACGAAGTGATGATCAGGTCGCACAATATAGCAGACCCTAGCCTGTAGTATACAAGAGTAAATGCCAGATACCATGAAAAGATAGGATAGAATGTACCACACGCATGCGAGCCAAAGAAGTCCTGACAGTGCAGAAAACGCGGGGTGCTCTCCAATCTGAATCGACACCGCGACGCCAGACGCTGCTTAAGCCGTGAGGGATGCTCTGATATATGAGCGAAGTTTTCTATGCAACTCACCAAGGTTCGCAGTGGCCAAAGATACCACAATCCCAACGATCCAGTTGCTCTGAGTTACACCCTTCACTCGCCACGCGTAGAAATACTGCACACTAGCGCTGATAATACCCTTAGTAGCATAGGAGTTAGGAAATGAAGGGTTGTGACAAGCCCGACGGACGAACCGTCATCGCAGGGTCTGTGGCAAAGTCTGTCGAGAATCATTAATGATCGAGTCGGGGATTGGACAAGTGATCGTAACTCACCCCAATTGCTCTCCATTAAGCCTTCGAGATCACCTAAGACAATGCATTCATATAGATTGGGGCACAAGACAGTGATTAAAAATGATAAACATACCAAAGCCCTGTATCAGCCTATTGTATACATACACGATGTCGAATACGAGTGTTATGGCGCTGGCCACAAGAAGCACAATCACGAGAATCTTGAGCCATATACTGTCCCTAAGTCCCAGGCGTTAGGAAATGAATACATAACACAGCAAAAGAGACTTGCCTTTGGCTGTAGGCCCGGGTGCCACCGACAAAGTATGCATAGACCTGGACGCACAGGACGCCAAATAGCAAGATGGAAAGCATCGTGCCAATGAAGAATGGTCCCAGAGCCGCTTCTGCGATATGTGCGCCTTGACTGCCTGGCATTGTCTCCAGTTTGCCCAGGGACCCTTGCTACTAGAATCCTTGCAAGAAACAACGAAGGCTTGCCAGTAGTGGGTGTCGGTGAGAAGTTGTCGAGGCAAGCGACCCTGGTGTTATTGGGCTCACTCCATCAAGCTTCGAGATGATATCGATCAGCGTCAATAAACAAACTGCCCAGACTAATGTCATAACAGGACATCACTTGAAGAGGCAAGTGGCAGATGGCATCACCGTCGGCGCCGCCCGGCGTATACTATGATAAGTAATGAGCCACCAAGCTATGCCGTGATAGCGCTATGCAGGATACTGTAATTCCATATATACTTGCGCAATCGTCCAGTGTGAAATATGTAAAATATACATATGGGCTATTCCAGCCAGAGATTTGAAGAGGGGAAATGCTTGGCAGCGCAAATAGAAATACACGTCTGTCCATCAAAGCACCGCGAATCATAGTGTCCGTTGTCCAACAGTGGCAGCTGCCCCAAACACTACGGCCACGAACACACTCATCCAAGACAACCCCACGGCCCGCCCATTTCCGTTGCTCTCATTGCTGGTGCTCCCAAGATTTATCTTCCCACCAGGACCGCCGTGTCCGTTTGAGGTAGCAAGCACGGACGGGTCTATTGTGGCGGTAGCCTTTCCTGACAGCGTAGTGGTAGAAAAAGTGGGGATGGCGGACGGGGCGGGGTTCACCTCGTTGAAGGCGTTGTCGGTAAGGAAAACGAGTGCAAACCCAGGCGCGGGGACTTGCACCTTGCAGACGTTGTTCGAGCACTGGATAGTCTGCACGGTCACATTGCCTTGGAGCCGCCCGTCCGCTTGAAACGCCAACCCAAAATCCTTTGAGCCTCTTAGTATTCGGAAATGATGTTAAGAGTTATTAAACGCACCTGCCCAGCCCAGGTGATGTTGTACTTCTCCGCTACACTCGGTGCGCTGAGATATTTTACCTGTACGGAGCTCAATGTTCCGCTATCAACCGCGATACTCGCTGTATATGTATTTGCGCCAGTAGGGTCCGTCATATAGTTGAATAGCGCCACCCGCGCGGGCACGCCTTTTTCATAGATTCCATACGCTGGTGTCATGTCGCTGGCAGAGTTGGCTTGCAAATCAACGACTTGCGCAGTATTGGTTGGCCCGAGTGCTTCCGCCATGATGAGGGTCGAGAAGAAAATCGGGCTAACTGTCCATGAGCGATAGGATGATTGATTTGTCGGAGGTGGTGTAAAAGGCTAACGAACGATCATAAGCATCGTCTATGTCCTTGTAAGCAAAACGAAAAGGTACACACGTTGTAATACACACTCGCGCCGGATACGTGCAGCAGTGCCTCCGAAAAATTAGACGACGCCATCGTCAGACCGTAATCGAGTCCCCACAGCGCAGAGCCATACGAGTCGCTCAGCCCAGGAAACCCACCACACGAAGCGGTGTTGGTTTCGAACATTATCATCGGCTTCCCGAGCGACTGTGCGATCGTAGAGGCATTAAGGAAACCCGAAATTATGCTAGCGCCCGCGCTGTGCTTGAGATAATTAGGAAATTCGGTCTGAGGGTACTTGGGCTGACTGTTGCCGCCGAAGATGGCGAAGCAGTTGTCATCAGGGTATCTGCTCACGAATTAAAGGAGAATAGGGAAGAAGGAGCTAGAAAGAACGTACTTCTCAACAGAGATGAAACCGAGGTTGCTACCGTACGCTGTGAGATATCCTGTGTTGAATATATCCTCGGGAGACCATTCGTCTCCGGTAGTACTCGGGCCTACAATATTGCTCTTCACGGGTATGTTCGCGTCGTTGTTGATCCCAGTCATCACCAAGCCGAAATCAGTGAAGTAATTCTGAGGGCTATACGTCGTGGGTCTCCCTCCAAACTGGTCCCTGCCGTACAAATCGGGTTCATTTCCAACTTGGAGTCCGAGCAAGTTGTTTCCTAGGATCGTCTCCCCGTACTCAGCGATTGCCAGGCGCAGGTTAGACGTGTCGTTCATTGGTACGCCGAGGTACCACTTCACCCCGTCGATGAGTGCAGATATGTTGCCCATTGTATAGATAAGGTCGGGGTCGAATAGTAGCGCAGGGGTTTGTGTCTATATTGTATGCGTGATAAGTCGAATAACAAGGGGCGAAGACGATAAAAAGGGCGTACCGTATCAGCGGCCACTACGGCGGACTTTTCAAGAAAGGTGCCATTGGGAAGAGAGTAGCTGACCATTGTCGCGGTTTCTTGAGAGTTTCCGCCGACACGAATGTGAACCCCACCGCTTCGGGCTTTGAGCAGGCTCATGAGATTGAGAAACGGGACCTGGAGCCGAGTCCTGTGTATGCTGAGTCCCACAATGCATACAAGAGGTATAGGGGGCAACTTACGAGTTCCTGCCCACTTTTGTGTGTAATCAGCGCTATGATACCATATCGAAAGATTCACAATACTCACATATCTCATTTGCCACAGACATCTCCACCGAAAACCCATAAAATGTGCCCGGGATAGCAATCGATAGGCCTCCCTGCGATGTATTAGTCGCCCCCAGCTGTAACGTGAATGAGGTCGCAGGCAAATCATCGGGCAGCGCAGGTGCGGTGAGCTGGGTCGAGTCGTAGTAAGCGTTCGCTGTCTCATTCGCCGCCGACGCCGTTGCTGTTTTAGTTGAATCGCCGAATGGTATCTGACTGTACACGGTAACAGCTGCGTGAACCTGCAAGACGCATACTAAACCTGCCAATACCCAAACAAGAGACCGATTGTGCATGTTGATACCGAAAGGGAAGTGAGGTTGCCGGTAGACCTCGAACGACAAAGGCGAAGAGGGTAAACGAAAGCCTCCTTGCGACAGCCAGACTCTGGGCCGATTCAGGCATGCCTCGGCTCAAAAGGAAAGATTGGTTCTTGCTCCAAACTGCTCCATAACGTCCGGACGTCCGTGGACGGGAATACATATGACGAGCGAGATGACGCATGCGACACACAAGTGTCCCGTTGGGAAGGCCCTGCTAATGATCATTTGCTAAGGAACAACTTTCCCGTTACTCGAGGCCAGAACTCTTTGAAGCACGACATCGTGCTCCGTCCGAAAACGAAGTGGCATCCCAAGTCCAAGTCATGAGGATATCGATGATAGCACGAGTAGGCGGAGATAAGACAGAGGTGAACCGGTGACACCGTGACAGCTTGGAGCACATCGCCCGGGATCTATGGGTCTTGATACCGAAGTCAGCATGGTGCCACTCGGCATATACTATGTAGGCTTGCGTACAGCTGAGTGGGACGGAATATGGTCCTGGATAAGAAAAAACCATGCAAGAGGACCTGATAAGATGATCGATTTCTCTGGGCACTGCGGAAGCCAGAAGTGATGATATTGAGACTTACCATCAGCGAGCACTTCCATCCTTGCGAATGTATATCATTCGTGATATGAGCCAGAGGATCGAGCCACGACAATAATTGGCAGCTTCGAATTCGCAGGTGAGTGAAATATCGACTAACGCAAGTTTAAGAATAACGAACGTCGTACTATCGCATTCACGGCCTCAGTTTGTTACGAGCGCGTGCGCCGTCAAAGGTGCAGCCATCACAGAGGTAGTCTCGGTTTCGTCTTGTTGCAAGATTTCACAATGGGCTTTCGTTCGTGTGCGTGGTGGTTGGTGATCAAAGGGCAATGCCAAGCAGCTGCTGTGTGCGTGTGCAAATTCCAATATGTATTGGGCGGCCAGTGGCCGCCAAGTGGCCGCCGGTCTTAATATAGATCTTATAGCCGCATTCCCCGAACAGCAGGTTGAATTCCCTCAAGCCTCCTGCACTAGCCCTGGGATGGTAACAAAGAAAATAATGATTGCATAAAAAAAGTGAATGCTACAAAACAAATATGCAGGAATCGGAGACATTTTATACACCAGCCCAAAGACCAGAATGGAAAAGAAATCATGCTATCCAGCGCCGCAAACCCTCACCATTCAATCTCATAATAGCTGCAAGAAGACTAGACAACAATCAGACCAACGAACCAGGGGATTCCTTTTTATTATCGCCTTCCCAAGACTTTGGCGAAAAGTCCCGCTCGTAGTCTGCGATCGGACAGAGGTCGTTGCTGCTCTGCTTGTCTTCAACATGGATCATCTCATGCTGCTCGACATGGACGAACACCTATTGTAAGCAAAGTCAAAATGAGTAGGATGAAGGTATATGATTGAGCTCACCTCCGGTCTACCCGGAGCAGAGTTAACGTTGACTGCTTGCGATGCCTAACGTATGGGCAACGTGGGATGAGAGCACAGTTCGTTCAGGGGAGTGTAGACGAACCCGTTTTGTGATCACGCCTGCGGTGGAAGACTCGTTTTTACTCCCCGCAAACTTCCACCCGCCGCGCGCGTTAAGACTAGACATCAGCGAATTTGTGTACAGCTTGGACAGCGGGATATTGAAGATCAAGTGGCTGTAGCCAATTGTTGATCAGCGGTGGGATCAAGAAGCGAGTCAGACGAGGTACGTACGTGCCTGTATCGTCGACACAGAATACGATGACATCGATGGTAGCGCATATAGCCGTGACAGCGCCAGTCTGCACGGTAACTGAGCATAGCGTGAATAATACACCTTGAGATAACGCCTGCGGATACTTACGTCTGATGATTCTGTTGGCGTGATTCAGCCATGAACCAATGATCCAGAATAATGGAATCGATGGCATACCTGTTGACAATATCATCGGTGGCGGAAAAACCTGTCTTGTGCTTTTGCTACTCGAAATGTCTTCAGCATTGAGCGCATATAGTCTGATTAAATATGCGTACCAGGTGATAGCAGAGCGCAATGGTGATGCATATATCTGCCACAGCAGCACCGACAAGCCTAAATCAAAATTGAAGAAAGTGTGCGTCGGTGGAGGTGTTTGTATGCACTCACCAGAGAATAACGATCACCTCGAACTTCACGAATTCGGTAAACACGGGAATGAGACCGACGGCGATAGAAGTGCCAATGGAAGAGACTGGTTATATATGCGGTTAGGGTGGGTGGCATGAAGGGACTGGATGGACAAACGGAAGCTGACGAGCGAACAAAACACGACGACTGCAGTGGCGATCTTGCTGTTGGTAACCACCTTGACGCGCCAGGCAAAGAACAGCTGCACGCTCGCAGCGATTATACCCTGCATGTGATGTCAGTATCTGACATCGTATCAGATAGGAAGTGAAGCTCACAGTCATGACAGGATCAGTCGCAAAAACTGCAAATGCTTGTTAGTTCTGATATATCACTATGATCGCACAGACGACTCACTCCAATTGGCTTTGGTGAGGTATTCGGAATCACCTGGATGTAGTATGAGCGTGTGGCACGCGTCGACAGCAAGGACGCGACTGACCGAAATGCACAACAAGAGATTGGTACACGTAGATCAGGTCAAAGACCGCGTTCACGGTGTCGGCAACCAGCAGGAAAATGACCAGGCACTTGACCCACTTCTTGTCTCTGCAGATGTTCCAGCTCTTCATTTCATTCCCAAATAAAGGACTCACTTCTGGTACGTGTTGAAATACAAGTAAACCTGGGTGATCATCACCCCATAGAGCACGATGTTGAACACAGTTCCAATGAACATCGGGCCGAGCCTATTGAATGCATGAGCAAGATAATAGTAGCATCACCACGCCGATGAACATACGCGATTTCAGCAATGCCTTTGGCCATCCTGATAGCGGTCAGAGGAGTAGAAATCGAATGCAAGGAATGGATGGGGAATACGAGGCAGAGATTGTGTCGCGTGGGAGGGAAGCAAGCAATGCTAAGAGCGGGAGGCGCAAGTTGTATATATGCAAAATTTTGTTTGAATAGATCGAGTAGGTAGCCTGCTTCTTGCACGACACGGGATTCCCAGTCCGGCATTTAAGGGCATGGACCGCCGTTTCAAGCCATTCAATACGCGTATTCCATGTCTCCACTCCTACGTTCCGTTTGAGAGCACCAATCATTCCTTCTCGAAGTCACTGAGCGCATCTTATGTCCGGCTTGTGGGGCCCTGAATGTTGCATCAATTCGGTGTTTGGTTCACCAACTCAGACCTTGCTGCACCCCCAGTTAGGCTTTCAAAAGATTCAAGGGCTCCATTTCTCTGTCGAATGGATTATCGAATTTTCTACCAAGGGCAGCTGCCACAAGTCAGATAGACATGAGATTTGACAGACTAGGAATTAAGCCTCAGACAGCAAGTTGGAGCTTCCCATTTTCGATCGCTCAGCATCTCTCAGCATTGCAAAAAGACAATTCCAATGGCATACGCCTGTCACAGAGTCGATGTCGACGAAGCTTGATTGAAACTGCATTCAGCAAGGTATTCCAGACAAGGTTCAGAGGCAAGCAGGCTGTAGTGAGACATGAAGACGATCACAATATTTTGCTTACGTCTAAATTCAAAGAGCCCGTTCAGGGGCTTTTCGGTTCCTTCTATCCTGATTCTGACTTCGACTTGCACTTACCAAAGCCATGACCGATGCCTCGACCCGCATCCTGATCGTCTCCCCTTCTCTTGCCCAGGCTAACTCCTTCGCAGAATGTACGTAATCTATAATTGAAGGTATGCGATATGCCCATGTCAAACAAGCTATCAGGCATCAAGAACGAAGCACCAGTAGCTTCCTCTTCGCCAGCCGATCTTTCTAACGGAACAAACATAATACCTTGGACGATTTCCAACAGGTACTACACTGCCGATGTGCATTTCTCGCTCCATGATGCCAAAGCCTGGAGCTCTCTGCTAGCTTATGGGGTGCCTGCCGTGATATTTGTCTGGGCCCACGGAGAGGTGGGTATGTCGTGTGCTGCTTCAGGATCGTCGCGCACACTCTCCAGATGTTCTGACTGGTGAAATCGACAGCCTTACAAAGAAACCCTGCAGTATCTGTCGAAAGAGCTAGAAGATCACGATCCAGAGGTGTCGCTAGCAGTCAGGATGAAAGGGTCCATCCACAAGACACCCGAAGAAGACGAAGACGTGGATGCATTCCTGTCATCCCTTGGATTCGAATTTGTGGACGCAAACGCGCCAGATTTAGAGGCGCGTGACATTGATGAGATGGCACAAGGTGAGTCGCGTCGCGTCTCAATTAGTCTCTGTAGCTTATGCGCATGCGCAGGCGTCCCAGGACTCCCACGCGTTATTGATGCTTTGAGCACTATCATGTGGCCAACTATGGTGCAATCACAAGCTACCACTGCACGCAAGAGTCGAGCGCGTGAGCTCCTCGATTGGGCACGCGATGAGGAAGAAGATGACGGGCTTCGCGCACTCGTCGATCCCATTGACGAAGACAATGATACCACCGTCGCCTCGTCGCCTTTGGTGGACAAAGGTATCAAGAGCAGAATGCAACGTGAGATGGAGGAACTTGAACGATGGCTCGAAGACGAAGAAGCTCTTCGCGCCACCGAGGACCCTTGGATCCTGCCTTCGAACGAACAGTCGCACGAGGATCCTCTGGGTATCGCTGAATCTCCCCTTGGCCTACGCCCTCCCACGGGTTCTATATCCGCTTGGGTATCACACACGGGCGAATCCAGCGCTTCCTCAGGCTTCGATGACGATTTCACGGTGTTCGTGTCTGCTCCCCCTGCTGAGTCTCGGATGCCGCAACCAGTGGTAGAGGTGCCCTCAGGACGCTCGACTCCTGATACAGACCTGCTAAATCCTATGCACACTGGTGCATCCTATCGCTCGCTCGGATCCGTCTCTGACTTTGGCGGCAACATCTCAACGGAAGACCCTCTGGACGATGACGAGGGTTTACCGTCGGAGGAGGAGATTCAGGCGACCTCAGCCCGCATATTTGGCTCCAGCCTCGCACCCAATTCTCTACCGCATTCAGCGGTGCCTCGCGCCAGTGCAGGAAGGGCGATTTCGCCATCTCAGGTCACACCCACGGCCGCTTCCTTCCCGGATTCTGCGGCGTTTTTCGCTGGGTCGGAGGATGAGGATGAGGATTATGAGATGGGAAATTTTGATCTCTCGAGGGTGTTGAACGCACTGCAGAGCATGAAAGAAGAAATATCAGGTATGGATGATGAGCAGGCACGGAGGAAAGCCGCGGCAAGAGCCGCGCTGGGGCTGGTGTATGGTCTGGAGAGACAGGACTCAGAATCTGGATCTCTGTAGCGGAATACAAACACATTAAATTGACATATAGACTGCATCCATGTACAAGATGTAACAACTACTCTACCTCATCATCATCCCCGGCCTTTTTCGTTTCGTCTCGAATGCCCCCTTCGGCAAAGCTTAGGATCCCACCAGCATCTAGGGCATTGACGACCGCTTCTGCCTCCTCCACGCTCATATTCCCTAGCACCTTGTTCACAGATTCAAGCTTCCCGTCTTTGAGTGCATCCTGCAAGTCTTTGCTGAAGCTATCGAACACATCCCATCGCAGTTGTAGCGCCTTCCGGACCTCCTCTACATCCAAACCCTCCGTCCCGGGTCCCTCCAGTGTGATGTTCTCCGGAGGGGGACCATCCGGAACGTTGAACGAAATCGTTTGAGATGGGTTCTCCGGCACCAGTTGTATCTGCTCCGCCGGCTCTCCGTCCCCAGAGCCCTCCTGCGCAGCGAGGACGCGCTGTACGAGATGCGCATAGGTATCCTCGACGTCCTTTTCAAACACGAGCACCGCCCGCTTGTCGCCCGCTACCATTTTCTGGAAGAAAAGGCGCACCCCATCGGGACCGAGCTTCTCGCAGTACTGCAGGAGCAGGCTCTGATGCACACACTGCTTTGCAAGTCCGGGATGCCCGTTGGACTGTGCGCGGAAGCTGGCGACGAGAAGAGCGTCCGAGGCGCCGGGCACGATGACGTCTCGGTGGCTCTGGATGAACTTCCAGGACATCTCGTAGTTGTGCAGGGGGAGCTTGGAAAAGGCTTCCAAGGAGGGCGTTAGCTCGGGCAGATCGTCTTCTTCGAGGTCATCGTCTGCTGATGCGGCAGCAGCTGGCGTGGCAGCGAGCGTGGCTGGGGAGTTGAGTGTTTCGAACTCAGTCACTGTCTCTTTGGCCTTCCCTTTCCCTTTGGACGTAGCGTCCAGCTTTGCGTTCTTGATGGGGGCAGGCTCCGGCGGCGCGGGGACATACTACAGTTTGAATTAGCATATCATGTACATTTGCTGAGCGTAAACACTGACCTTGGAATCGAATCCCTCGTGTATATCTTCGCTGGTAATGTGTTTCTTCTGCTCTTTTTCCTCGTCAGCCAGATCTTTCCTGAGCTTTTCTGTGTGTTCGCCAAGCTGCACGACGTGCCTATCCAGCCCTTCCTTGATCTTCGCAACGAGCACATCCTGCCCTTTGTCCGCAGCTGCCTTTTTCGCCTCCTCACTGACTTGCATCAAGAGACTGAGCACCATCGCATCATACGTGGGCTGGCCCGGTGCATTAGTCGGAGGCGCATCGGGAGAGGGATTCGTCTGCAGCTTCTCGACCAGCTGCGAGATGTAGGGCAGGGGTTTGGCGTCAGCGGAGGACAGATCGGATTGAATGGATTGCAGGCGCGGTAAAAGGACTCCGTTGCACGCGATCTCGGCATTGATCGCCTGTATCTTGGCCTTGCGGGCTTCGCGCTTTTCGTGAATGTCGCGCTGCTTCCATCGGATGAGGGACTTCTTGTCTACGTTCGGGTGGCCTTCAATGTCGGAGTCATCGGAGAGCTACAGTTGCGGTCAATGATTGATTATCTCGATAGATCGGCGAAAAGACGCATACCTCGAGCTGGTCCCACTTGGAATAATTGAGAGGCATTGAGATGGTAGTGGTACAGAGCAAGGGTAGTTGGTCGATCCTGTAGCTGGGTGCGGGCTGTATTTACGACGCGCTGGACAGGGGCGTGGATTAGGCGCGTAATGCGAGAAATTTCCAGAATCGTTCTTGTTGTGCTTCATCCCGCTCCGTTTCTTTCTCTTTGGCTGCAGGACTTTACAGCACATAAACTGGAGCGGATTTTCATTAATTGAGTGCACTCGAGTTTAATCTGGCGCTGGCATTGCCAGTCCGCTGAAGGTTAACATTGTGACTTCGGAGTCTGGTAGACTTGACAAGACGTGCTGCCTGAATGCAGATGATGGGGTCTCTTCCTCCTTCCGCTATTGCTCTGGCTTGGAATGCTGGGATGACATGCGTAACACATGGATGGCTGGCGTGAAATGGCGGTGGCACAACATTTGTCTGTATCGGCCCTGCGGCCGCTCAAACTCTCTTCGCTTCCGACTCCGGCGGCGCCTTGCCAGCTTGCGGTTCCCTTATACAGCGAATCAAATGACAGGCTGTCCTCCCAAAGCCCAGGTATGTGTTCAAAACAAGGCATTCGTTCCATGACAGTCTATGCTATTACCACTTTGCCCGGGGCACTGCGTTCGTGGAGATGAGCCCATGTATGATACGCTGCTACACATCCTGCCGGAGCTTCTGTGAACTTCTACGCAGCCAAGTCGCCGCTTGCTTTTGTGAAAGACAAGCCCGTGCTTACAGTTGGTCATTTACTTGCAACTTTGGGATTGCCACGGAGATCTGGGTGTTTGCATCCTTTGTCGACGAGAGCTGGATCTGCTATCGGTGTGGGCATTTCCATGTTATCTCACTCAGGGTCGGCTTCCAAGTGATAGGCCGGCAGCTAGACTCAGCACGGTCTGGCATTTTTGACAATTTTCCAAAAAGTTATCTAGTATGGCTAGGGGGAGGGACCGACTTAATATCCGGGCCTGCTAATCCTGACTGTATTTACTTGAGCTGCATAAGTATGGAATCTGCGGTGAATGCATGCCGATAATATGGGTCTGAATTTGATTTTTTCGCGGGCGTGCGGTTCGTCTTGGGGCGATGTAAGTGCCCATGGGCCATCAAACGTAGGAACAGCCGCATTTGGCTGATTGCTGGTTTATTCACAGCATAAAAATCTTTCTGCTCCATTTTCGCCAGCCAAAAATGCGGTTCGCCGCCAGCATTACGGGGACGGAGCACGGAAGAGGAGCATCCTTTTTATGCCCCATGACCAGGCCTGGTCGCATTTGATTTAGTTACTTCCGCGCGATGACAGGCGGGTCCATTCTGCACAAGAGTTCGCTCGTGTGCACTTGTGTAGAGATAATGATAATAGTGGCGTCGACGCTGTGTCATAGGAGATGGGGGTCGCGTGTTGCTAAGCTGCAAATTGCCATATGCGATTCGGCGCCTACCGTTTCATGTCTCCCCGTGTAATCAGTCGGGGCACGGAAATTCTAGGGAATCTCAACCTTGTTCAACCACCACGGATGTAAATAGTTCTAATGTACTCGCATCCTCTTGACTTGCAACACTGGCGAACTCAACAGGCGTCGGGGTCTACCCTGGCATGCTCAGTCCATATCCTCTCAAGCTGCGGCCCCGCTCTCAGTCGAACCCGGCGCGGCCAAAGTTCCATAGGTCTCAGTCGTCGCCTGATGCTACATCTTCCTCAACAGAAGTTGATGTGGTAGCGAAGAAACAAACTGCACCAAAAAAGCCACCTCGGACAGCTCCCCGACGTGGATCTCTGTTCTCTTCCTCGTCAACCAATCTCGTCCCCCCTTTACCCACTCCTCCATCTCCTGCGATACCCACCACCCCTTTGCCAAACCCAGCACCCCTTGTACCAACAGAAGAGCTATCCCCAACTATTTCTTCTCGCCATGCGTCCGAATCCCAAATCCCTCCTAAACCACATCGGCCACCTCGCAATCCGGCCCGCAAATCCATGGAACCTCCCACAGTCTATCCCTTTCCGCTGCCCATGCCTTCGCCGTTCCTACCGCCCGGTCCAGCGCCCCGGCGTATGTCCGTAGCATCGACGTCGTCCGCCCGCCCATCGGTCTCATCGGCGCGCCCGTCGTCGTCATCAGGAGGGAGGGAGGCTAAGGCGACGTGGGATGTCGACCCGACCGTTTTGACCGAGGAGGGCGATGATGGAATAGGGAAGCTTTTACGAAGGCACAAGAGCATCAGCCATACGAAAAGCACTACAAGCACGGGAGGGTCGCTGTTTTCCAAGTCTGGGCGCATGGAGCGCAGAGAACGGGGCAAGGAGCACGAAAAAGTGAGCGTCCTCACATCTCCGAAGGGAAAAGAGAAGGGCAAAGCAAAGGAGAAGGAAGAGAAATCACCCTCGTCACCTGGCTATTCCTTCACCCACACGCTCAATTCTTACTACGCCTCGCTCAGCATCACGCCTAGACACAGCTCCGTATCCCTCAAAAAAGCGCCCCAGCCACACATAATTTCGCACAAGCGTATTGAAACGTCACCCAGCGGCCCACCTCGCCGCGACTCCCATTCTATACCTTACATCCAGTCCCACTCATCAGAGTCCATCTCCGCATCAAGCTCCTCACATTCCCGAAATAAAGGCAAAGGGAAGGAAATAGGTCACACTCAGACGAGCGGTCCAAATCTCTCCACGCTCGACCGCACCATCCTCCAAGAACTCAAGCTTTCCCTCTCTGCGCGGGACTCTCAGTTCGTTCTCAAAGGGCCCTCTCCCTCCTGTTCGTCGCCATTTGGCCTCGGATTAGGCGGCGGCACGCGACATCACCCCTACCCTCCCTCCGAAGTGCCATACCCGCGATCCTACGCGCGGTCCATCGTGGATCTCGACGTCTGGGAGACCAAGTGGTGCGAGCAGCTCTGTGGGAGCCTCACATGGCACGTCTTTCCGCCCGATGCGCCGCCCAAGAAGGTTCTCGATATTGGATGCGGCACAGGCACGTGGATTATGGAGTGCACGAAGCTGTGGAAGGACGCCCAGTTTGTCGGGCTGGACATTGTGCCCTTGCAGCCGGATTTGAAGCGGGTGGGCTCGCGGGACGTGGCAGGGAGGGTGCATTGGGTGCAAGCGAATTTCTTGGAGGGCCTGCCTTTCCCGAATGACGAGTTTGACTTTGTGTGAGTA
Source organism: Athelia sp. TMB (assembly GCA_014898675.1). Lineage (NCBI taxonomy): Eukaryota > Fungi > Basidiomycota > Agaricomycetes > Atheliales > Atheliaceae > Athelia > Athelia sp. TMB. The sequence goes on along the minus strand of JACXVL010000012.1, from coordinate 174,589 downwards.
CCCTCCTGGATGTCGAGGATGCGAAGCTGACCCGCTCCTAGGCATGCGAAGAGAATCGCGAGAGGTGTACCTGAGGACAAAGTAAGTAGTTTCTTTCATCACGATTTCTTGTGGAAACTGACCGGCCTTGTAGTGGGATGCCCTGTTCGAAGAGATCTCCCGCGTGATGAAGCCCGGTGGGGCTTTCGAGATGTTTGAAGAGGAGCTTTATTTCCCTGGAGCACTCCGCGATGTTGATGGCGATGGGCTCACCGACTCCGGCACCGACGGCCAACCTTCCTACTTGTCAAGATCCCGGACACCCTCCTCGGAGCGACCCGACTTCTCCGAGTATAGAGTTCGCGCGCGATCTTCAAGCCCTGCGACACCCCGGACTTCGAACCGCAGGAATACCGAACCCCCGGTGCCCAACTGGACCCTTACCTCCCCCTCGCCTGCGCCTAAACGGCACGATGCGGCACCTCGCTCAGTGTTTGCCCCATCCTCTCCACGTGCACCGTCGCTCTCGATCTCCACGATGCTTGAAAGCGCCGGCCCCGAGTCGCATCCAGAGCACAAGCTGGCCAGCCCTCCCATGCGTCAATCGCTATCCACGGGCTCTGCGACAGAGTCGACCGGCCCTTCGTATTATCGTGGGTCCTTTTCGCCATCCTCGCAAGCAACCTCGCCGGCGACTTCACAGCCCGCGTCCCCTGCTAAGTCCTCCTTCGCGGCTTCCCCGCTGTCGCCACTCGTGCGCATAGTACCTATAGCGCCACCGAACCCACATGATCACTCCGTGTTGGAGGCGATCTATACCGAGATGCACGCCGAGCGGTTCATCAACCTCGCACCTCTATCTCTCCTGGCGAATACTCTTTCGCTGTGGTTCAAGGACTTGAGGACGCATCCCCCGCTGATACTCACCTTCCCGCCCCCGCCAGTGCACCCACGGCGGAGGTCCCCCGAGCCAAAAGCTGCGGCATACGACGACGAGACGGGTTTGTGGGAAGACGACAGTGACCCGGTCATGGAGTCGGAGCTGCCTCGGCACAGCACAGATAACTCAGGTGTCGTCGAGCAAGCAGAGGCTAACAAGCCAGAAGTGGGCCATTACGTAACCAGCATTGGTCTTCTCCTGGGCGCATCGCCATACGTGTACCTCGACGATGGACAGTTCGCTGCGTTCTCGCCATCCACCAAGGCTTCTTTCCCGTCAGCCACGGCGATACAAGGGACCCCATCTTCGCCGACCACGGCGCTCCCTTGGACTATGATGGACAATGAACTCGCAGACGTAGATCCAGACGCCGTGATCAAAACTTTAGAAAACATTTCGTCCGCCCAGACACCGGCTTCAGAGCAGGCCTCATCGCAGGTGCAGCAGTTAGCAGCTGCGCTTGCAAATTTCAAAATGCGCTTGCCGAATCCTCAGTTGCACATGGACCTGCGCACACTGAATCTTCATTTAGCATTGCGAGTAGCAGAGATTTTGGCAATGGCAGAAGCGATGTGGGAGTGGGTAGTGACCTACCAGGCAGAGTTTCGAAAGCGCCCAAAAAATAACACGCGAACCATTCTGGGTGCACACTTGAAGGAGCCGGTAAAGACTGCTATTGCCGAGTTGAGCAGAGCCGATTTCGATGGCCTGATCGCCCAGTTTGACATGTGAGTCGAAGTCACTCGAACATGAAGCAAAGTGCTAATTATGACTGACAGGGACATGCGCGACCGGTATTCTCTGGGGTCGGTGTTGGAAGATAGATTCGCATGGAACGTGATCTCGATGCCTTCTCATCAGGACCGCAAGGCATTTGACACAGCGTGCGAGAAATGGGAAAAGTACCAGCACCAAAAGAGTGGTCATGTCGCAGAAGCACAGCCAGTGATTCGCCAAGGCCGCCGGCACAGTCATGGCCAGGTTCTCGTAGAGTCACCTTCGGCGTTTACACACCTGCCAACCATCCCTGATACCATCAGTGTGCGCAGTGACGGCAGTCGGCCCACGATGGACTTCGAGGAGACTGGTGCAAGCGCTTCATCTGGCCAGCTGGGTCGCAGCGACAGCCACAGGAGCACCCACCACGGCACGACTCGCACTGCTCGCCGAGGAATATCCAAAAGTCGTTCGCAAATCAGTCTACCGCTCGAGTACGCCGGTGGCAATGGGCCTGGCGATGGGCTGCCGCATCCTTCCAACATGCTGAGCCGTACGCTACGCGTCTTCGCAGCATGGAAGGCATGACAAAGTCAGAGATGAAGTATGGTTGAGCTCTGGGATTCCTAATGCCTAGAATGTTGGCGTTGTTTAGCCAGGTTTAGCCTCGTGGGGGTCGGGCTTTACTGCAGGCGCATGCTTGTTTGTTGCCCATTTCGGTGGATCTGACAGATTTTGACTTTCCTGCTCCGCGAATATGCCTCCCCTTCCTTTTCCAACATTCCGTGCTTCATTCGGATGCCTTCTAATCTCGATTCAAAGACGATCCGGATCTTTCTCCTTTTGTATGTCCAGTCCTCGACCGTCACCAAAAATGTCACACTTTATTATTTTATTCCATATATTATTATTCGAGTCTATACTTGCTTTACTTCGCTGCAATCGCTTTGTATCTACTATTCGAGCTTTCTGACACACTTCTATCCCGTATTCACTGTTGGACAACTCAAATTGTGGATTCAAGGTAATGAAGAGTATGATTCAGTAGTAACGCGCGATCAGGGTAACTATATGTCCTTTGGTAGGTGCAAGAAGACAGGAATCGAAGAGGGAACGACGCCCAAACAGAAGACTGCATAAAAGAACAAGGATCGTGAGGGATTTCGTGCGGAGGTGGTGTACAAATTTTGTTATGGGAGACGATTCACAAGAGCACAACAAACAAAAACAATTTGAACAAGCCAGGGAACGCAAACATTGATTATGAACAAATGGACCATTATCTTCTTCACCGCCTGCCGTAGTGCTGACCCTGCTGGCCCACTTGCGGCGGCTGAGGAGGCTGCTGCCAATGCGAGTGCTGTGCCGCCGCTGCGGCTAAGCCGCCTAGCTGCTGCTGGCCGGGTTGCGCAGGCCCACCAGGACCCCCGGGGTACGAATACTGTGGAGGCATCATATGCGAGTTGTACATATTTGGATCCGCCGGATTGCCTTGCTGTTGGTGATGTTGTTGATGGTGCTGCGGCTGATACCCAGGTCCGCCCGAGTTGTACTGCGGCGACGCCGGCACCTGCTGGTGCTGGTGTTGAGGACTCGTCGGCGAGCCACCGAGGGGTATCTGGGGTGGCGGCTGATGGTGTTGCTGGTGCTGTGCTGGCGGCGGGATGGACAGTGGTGCTGGAGGCGGAGCGTTGGCACCCTGCGGAGAGCCGGGGCCTGCATTGCGCTGCGTGGCGGAACCGCGGCGTCTGCGCTTCTCGCCGGTGCGCGCGGCAGGCTCATCCTGCTCGTCGTCATCGTCTTCTTTGGGAGGAGGACCTCCGCCACCGATGGCTAGACCACCGGGCATGTTGTTAGGCGGACCAGGCATGGACATAGGACCAGACGTACGACCGATGGGGGTGCCGACGGGCATAGAGGAGGGAAGTGTCCCATGGGGCGCGTTCAGACATGCTTGGATGAGGTTCTTGCCTTCGGGCTGGGTGACGAGGGGCTGGAGTTTAGCAGTGGTGAAGGTATATACAAGCCCAGTCTCAGACACGACAAGGAGTAAGACCTGGGTGCCAGTTAACGTGGACAGCTCGTATGCCTGGGGTAGCAGCGCGGTCAGTGCGGAGTTTACAGCATATACGAGGGTGTGCATACCTTTTTCATGATACCTGGACGAGAGAGACATGTGGTAAGCCCGAGATGGAATGGTGGCCACAGCGAAAACGAACATACCAGCTTTCCTTTTAGAGAAGGTTATATGTCGTCTCGATTTGTCTTGAATAAATTCAATCTTAATCTTGCGGCGACCTGCCTTCTTCTCTCCTTTGGGTTTCTCGTCGTCGTCATCATCGTCACCGCCGCTCTCTGCCGCGTCGTGATCGTTGATAAACGCGTCCTCAACAGGAGGACCGCCAGAATGGATGGAAGGGTCAACAGGGGCTACGTTTCCAGGATGCATATCGACTTCAGTACGTTGGCGTTTGCGCATATCAAGGTGATACGCGTCCTAATACTTTTCGTTGTCGCAAACTACGACTGAGCAATGAGTAGATAAATTTGCGGCCTTATTTGGGTTGTCTGCACGAAGTTACTTGTTACGATTGGGTCGACCATAAGAGGAATGAACAGCACGAACAAAGTTGTATTGAGAGAAAAAGAGACGGGTCGAGCTTGCGCAACGACGAGCAAAGAGACTTTGTTAGAAGTGTTTGATTTGATGTGCAACGGTGTGCCCAACGTCGAGCTCGTCACTGAAGACGATGACCACGAGTTGAAGTACGGCGAGGCGTCCGTAAAAGGAATCAGTGGATGAAAAGGGAGGAGGACCAAACGGGTGAAGACCAAGTTGGGGTTGCGAGGTGAAACGGTGGGAACCGTCGTATTTGTAACCTGTGCGGCCCAGTGCCTGGAACCCGTTGAACCTTGTTCGGCGCTAACTCTCCAGCTAAAAGAACCGCATCTGATTATTATTCTATTTTCCAATTTCCTCACTTCAGTTCACAAAATTATCTCCCACCCTGCTCTCTCCACGTAAAATCCCCAACGCATAGCCAGCAAACGCTCCCTAAAGTAGCTTTTCCCTTGCCAGGTTTAGACCTACCTGCTGCTTATCGCACCGTGGTCATTCCGACGATCTCGTAGCACGTAACGCCATCACGCCACGTCAGAAATGAATAGACTGCGGAGCAACCCTGATTCTATTCGGAAAGTCTATTACCATCACAAGATGTCACAGGATCACAATCCTCTCAGCATGAAGGGCACGACGGCAAACAATGGGCGAACAAGATACAATTAATCAGACGTGAACCAAGACATTGCTAAAACTCCCAAAGGTATAGATGAATCCACGAGTCTATAGAATTGCTGAACCTAACACAAAAAATGGGCAAACGCCGCAGTCGGGCAGCCACGGCTGATATCATCTTATAAGGTTCCGCTCCACGCAAGAACGGTCCTAATGGCGCTACGCGCTCTTGTCCTTTCCCCTATGTTTGTTTTTCCCGAAGAATGCCATCCTCCTCTCCTTGAACTGGCCTGGAAGTGGCCCCTCTGGGTGGCCAAAGTGCGGATGTCTTCAAGTTGGTGCCGGAGGTTGCAGTGTCGACAGAGTTGCCGCAACACGCTCTTCTAATGTCTTGCCGGTGCCGCGCAGAGCCTGAAGCGCATCTTGAATTGTAGCGACCACAGCACCGCGCTCTTGAGATCGCCATGATGGAGGAACGTCGATGGCGGAAAGGTTATCATAGAGGTACTCGGCTGTATCTTCATCTGCAGGATAAAAAGTAGAAAAAAGGGGAATGAACAGATCCGAGTACAAAAGCGCACGGAACAGAACACAAAAAGAAACGCAATGAAAGAGATTGGTGAAATCGCATAAGCCAGCTCAACAACAAGACAAGTGAAGGATGCAGAGCATGGAGCACATACCTGAGGGCTCAGCATTCCTGCTATCGACATCTGCAACTCGACTCAAGTGAATATCCTCGCACCCTGCGTCCCTACACACACCACCCCCTGGAAGTTCATATTGGCAGATCTGCTTCGAAGGGTCTAGCGCCTTGAAACTTGTAGACTTCTTGAGGGGCGCGAGATCTGGGACGGTATAACTAGTTGAGGCAAACGAGGACGATGAGCTCAAGGACGCCGAGGAGCCAAGAGAAGATAAGGACGAAGAAAAGATGCTAGATGTGGACGCCCCAGGATGATCTAGTGCCGATGGATCCGCTGATAACATGCGATGTGAGCGCGAACGCAACAGAGGGAAAGAATTAAAAGGTGAATTATATGTTGGAAAGGTGTCCAAATTTGGGGCATAACTTGAAATCGGTATCTGAGATACGATCATCAGTAACCTTTTGGAGGCGACATTCGGTTGAAAAGGCAGCCCAAGGATGGAAGCGCACCTGAGTCAACGGTGAATGGTCGCCGTCGACTTGCTTTAATTTGTTTGACGTCGTCAAACTGCGTCCTTCCTAAAGATGGACAGAAATCAGAGGTAAGATCACAAACCATGTCGTGGCTGAGGAAAGGGAATAATCCTTGCCACTGCTTCTTGTTTCGCTTCGGCGGTTAGCACTGGCATATGTCAGTTGGACCCAGGGCGGTAGGCTGCCGAGAGGGAAGGGTACTTACCTTGCTCCCCAGTGTCCACATTCTCCATTAAGTTTGCATACGGGGTATCATCTGCTACAAAGACAGTGGGAGCAAAACAAACAGAGAATGGGCACAGCAATCAGTCGGCAGAGGATTGTGCAAGGGACTGGGAGAGAGAACCGATGGGAGGTGTCGCAGATGCAGATGCTACTCTCAGACCATTCGCGGATGCCAAAGCTATTTCAGAAGACGATAATATCGAGCCTGAACCTTGGCGTCGCGGAGTGCCTATAGGGTCGTTAATGATAAGCAGGGAGGCAGAAATGCATCACAGACCATTGGACAATGCAAGAGGGGCAGGCGCGGTACCATTCGAGATCGGTGGTGGGGTCGCATTCAAAGAAGGGACAGTCGGTGTGTCGGGCTCTTCCGCCTTGATGGGCAGTGCCGACGCGACAGATTTTGTTGATAGTGGTGCAGGTTTAGACTGCTGAAGACGCTGAGAAAGTTGACAGTGAAGACGAGTGACCGCACGTACCACGGCAAGCTTTTTCAAACGGCTCTGCTCCCTCAGAGCAATCAATTCCTTCATTTTCTTGATTTCCTCCTCCTTAGCATAGAGTTCGGCCGGTGATTGACCGCGATTGCCATTTGCACGTTGCTGCGCCTGACTCCGAGCACCATTGCCCACCGATGAAGTAGGTCGCGTGGGTATGGGGGAATACTGCCTAGACCCGCGTGCACTCTCTCCATAACTGTCATCGACGTCCCCGTCATCGTCGCTGTCGCTGAGATCGATCACGCAGCGGCGCATGCCACTGACACTAGCAAAACTACCCGTCTTTTTCCTTCGCATGGACGGCGGCTGAGCTCCACCATTGGCATGCCCGTTAGTTGACCGTTGTGGCCCAGGTTCGAAATCGACGAAATCGGAGGCAACTGGGCGCTTCGTCCCGCGACGCGCATGATCTTGATCTTGGAGACTACCAACCGATAGATTGTCTGTCGACAAACGATGGATGTCGACATCGGAGGGGCCAGCAGTAGAAGCGGAGCGAGGGGGAGACTCGATGTTGCTGGGCGTGGAGAAGTCGCTGAAACCAGGTATTTCATCAACCTCCATAGCCTCTGGGCTTTCGTGATGTCGTCCAGGACGAGCGTCGTCCAGTGAGAAGGATGACCGACCATTGAACTCAGTCATAGGCCCGATGCTCTTCAAGAAATCGTCCACGGACTCATTCTGAATATTGTTTACCATATGCACATCCTCATTTGTCGAAAGCGGGGGAGCGGGAGCATCTGCGAAAGGCGCCTTGATCTTCCTAGATGCCTGCGCGGCTTTGCGGGCAATGAGCTCCTGTTTTCTCTGCTGCTCGATCTCATGCAAGTTCGCTTCAGCCGGGTCGTGCTTCCTCTCCTGATCCGATGGGTGAACGTTGATAACGATCTCGAGTTCGGTCGGTGGGCGGCTAGGTGGTTTCTGAGGTAGGCTTGGGTGTATAGTGCGAGGAGCATCATGCCGAGGTGGAATAGAAGGTGGAGGCATGGCCATGGCCGATGAATCCGCGCGAAGTTGGCGAGTGTGAGGCGCCGGGGCGAGTTGCACTGCTTCTGTGTTGGCCGGAGGATAATACGGAGTGAGTCCAGTGATGTCGAGGTTGTTCGGCAAGCGCAAACGTAGTTCAGTAAAGACGTAGAAAATGACCTCTCGGCTGATACCAGTCTGTGCGAGATATTCCGGGTCCATCCCCCATCCCAAAAGGTCAAGAATGATATCTTTCGAACGGTCATAATCATCTTGGGGCACTATTATCAATGGTCAGTTGCATGCACACCAAAATGACAAATCATACGAACTTGCAAGACCAGGCCTAGCATGATTAATGCCCACAGGCGGATGGAAGCCTGATGCAGTGATCGATTGTGCAACAGGCGGCGGTGATATTCTGTTCACAGGAGTTGTGGGACCGGAAGCGACCCGCTGAACAGGTATCGTCGGAGGCCTAGTGGGTGGCTGAGTGGTAGTCGCAGAAGCGTCGGAAATCATCTTCGTGTTGTATGTGCCGATGCTTTGTGGGGTTTTCGCTACTGACAACGATACCGGCGAAGGAGATTCTGTATCGCTAATCTCACCTTCTTCGCGATTATCTCCGACTTCCGAAGCCTTCATGGATTTGTCGACCGCGAAAGTAGCAGCCGTGGTACCCGGACTGGGTTCGTCATCCCCATAGTTCAGCGTAATCCCACTGGGCACTGGTCGTGGTGGTGGTGCGGTCATGTACGCAGGTTTGCGACGCTTTGATTTGAGAGTCAAGAGAGCCGCGGCCCGTAAAGAAGATGCTGGATCTGAGGAAGAGGCGTCTGATTCAGGCAAAACTTCATTGGAATTTGGGATAGCGCTTGTTGACGATTGTTCTTCGACTTTTACTGCGTCGGCGAAAGAGAAGCCAGGTATATCTGACATTATGTTTCTAGTGAGACAGCTCGGTGGCGGCGATGAGATAACCCAAGAAACGATGTGTAGCCAAGAAAGAAAATAAGCAGAACAAGGAGGGAATCGAGTGGTCCTCAGTTTGGGTCATCAAAGCGCTCTACTGCTGCCGCCACATGGCATGACAAGCTGAGGCAATTGTGGCGTCGCGATAGACAACCTACTCACATTTTATGCCGAAGAATGACCCATGACATCAGTAAAACAATTCTAGCAATATTGGATTATATACGTGTTAATACTTTCAGATACCCATACAGGGACCATCTACATTAGTTTTAAGTACGACACTAAGCTTAGGGATGCGGTGGATCAAAGCTACTCTAATAACAAACAAGGTTGAAGGCAGCCATGGATCGTGGCAAGTCTTTTTATCCTCAAAGATTCAAAGAGCTTAGACCATATCCGCTTTGCTTTTGACGTCGCGATCTTCCCGCGCACTCAGCTGACTATCTGAAATGCAAAGACTACCCCGCTCACCTCCGACATCGGACATTTCATGACGCTCGACTCGTACAAGTATCTTAAAAAGATAGTAGTTAGAACAATGATTGTGTGCAATATACCAGAATATTACCTCTTGTCTGCCATTCGTGGAGGTCAGACCTACAGCGTTCGATGCCATCTAATACAAATCAGAGAATCAGGATGCGAAAGCGTATGAGACAAAATAGCACGAACCCCTCGCGTAAGCACACCACTTGCTATAGAAGTACTATCCCCTTGAGACTCTCCAAAATTCCACCCTTTGCGGGAATTCAGGCTCGACATCAATGAATTGCTGTAGAGCTTGGAAAGAGGCACGTTGAAAATCAAATGCCTGATCATATTCGTTATTACGAAAACACCAATATTAGATCAAAATACTTACGTCCCCGTATTATCAACCAAATAAACGATGAGATCTACCGTTGCCCAGATAGCCGTTATAGCGCCAGTTTGCACCGTCACTGATGGAGTGCCTTAGTGCAGTTCCCAAAAACTTCGAATGCGGTACGTACATCTTATGATACGGTTTACCATGTCGTTTGTCTTTGAGAAACTAGTTTTGTGCGTTTGCTAATCACACTAGACGTTAGCACTTCCTGGCAGTAACGCCGTTATATAGGATGAGTACTGACCAGATAGTGAGACAGCACGAACGCAATGCACACGTCTGTAGCCACAGATGATACTAGCCTAAAGAGAATGTTAGCATCTGATGATGAGAACATGAAGCCAGAGCTCACCAAATGATCACGATTGACTTGAATTTCACGAATTCGGTGAACTCAGGGACAATTTCCACTGCAATGGACGTGCCAATGGATCCGACTAAAAATGACTCATAAGGCATATTTTGTGATGGGTTAAAGTGGAGAAACTCACAAACGCCCACAAAGGCTCCAACCACGACAGCCGCGGTGGCAAACTTGCTTTTCGTGATTATAAAGATGCGCCACGCAAAGAAGAGTTGCACGCTCGAGGCGATGATGCCCTGTGACGTGACATCGGATTTAATACGCCAAATGGACATGTAGACGACTCACGGTCATGGCAGGATCAGTGGCAAAAACTAAGTGTAGTGTCAGCCATGTCGATTCAAGCAGTAGTAGAATATTACACACCCCAGTTGGCGGTCGAGAGATACGGAGAGTCGCCTGCAATGAATATAAGTGGTCTGATTCACAAGCCGAAGGCCATTCGCTGCTGACGGACCGAAATGTATCACTAGCGACTGATAAACGTAGACCAAGTCGAATACTATGTTCACGGTATCCGCGATGAACAGGAAAAGCACCAGGCATTTGAACCATTTCCGATCCCTGGAGAACAATTAATATCTGGAGCTATGAATAAAGTAGACTCCGCACTTTGGGAAGGTGGCGAAATACAGATGAACCTGCGTGATCATGATGCCATAGAGCACGAGATTGAACACGACGCCAATGAACATCGGACCCATTCTACATGTTGATGGATTAGTAGAATATAGGGATAGAACCGAAACACTCACGCGATCTCTGCGACGCCTTTGGCCATGGTTATCCTTGAAAGGAGAGGAGGAAGAGAAAGAGAAACGCGTGGTAGCAGATGGTGCCGGGTCGTGTCTAAGATGGGAGGTTTGTGGGAAATGCAACGCCTAAGCGGTCAAGATGTCTGAGAGTCCCGGATTATATACCGGATACACAGCGTAACGTTAACCTATGAAAAGATCTCACACGAGGAAATCTCAAATGAGCAAGGTTTTCAGGTCATGGTATTCTAACCAGATTGAATTTCAGTTTCCGCTCGCTTAAATGATAAATGGGCGATGGACCGCATGATACCATGACCTAGGCGTATTTAGTATAAGTACATACGTTCTACCCTGAAAATTATTGTCACCTACAAGTTCATTATCTCAACGCCTAGGCGATACCGAAGACCTGTCACGAGACTTGAGACGGTGCTATCACGCGTGGCAACCTGCAGATGAATCTCAATGGATGGAGTATCAGATGCCAATATATATACATTCAGCTTTCGGTCTCCAGCGGGGAAGCAAAAATCGATCTTGCCAGCAGGCGCTTGACGAGAGTCCCAAAGAAGGCAAGAGTCCGCAAGACGGAAGATGCGTTTCAGTTCCCGGGAGGTGGCTTTCCAGCGGAGCCCACGCAGTCCCCCGGAAGATTGAATAGGGTAAGTTTGGTTACCACCAAGCACAGCCAAGCTCGCCTGAAATTTGGAAGGATCGCGAGAATGACTGGACAATGATGCCCATGATACGATGCCATCGTTTGACAGATGATCTTGAATGCCAGGTTACAGAGAGGCGCAGTGCATCCTGGCATAGGCGGACGCGGTGAAATGAGATAATGATTAGCAGGCCCGTTTAGCCTTTTCATATTCAGATTGCGTTTTGCGCTACGAAATGATGACGAGCTAGCATAGACATTCGAATATCAGTTTGTAAAATCCTAATTTGCAAAATGAATTCGAACTTTTGGGGGGCTGGCGTGCAATCACTTGCGGTCCAATTCAAAGCAAAGAAAATGTGGTCGGCCGCAGTAGTACCTACACCAGTGCGAGAAGATTTCTCGACGTGACCCTGCAGCAGTGAATTTAATCCCGGTTGGCTCCGTAAAAAAAGTTTAAAAAAGAATCTAATCCCGGTTCGGCTGCGGAAGGTGCGGTACCGCGGAAGTTTCAAGTTCTATAAATTCACAGACCCCGTGAACAGTCAATCGAAGGCGAATTTTGTGCCATTTCTATGGGAATAAGTACTGTAGCGTTGTCAAGACGTAGCACACAAATTAGACAGCATGAGGAGAGAAGTTGATACCAAACCCCCGTCACAGTCAAAGTCTATGTAGAAATCGCTGGCAAATAGCAAACATACGTCATCTTCAGTTGCTAATCGAGTCACGCATCGACCCGCCAGATTTCTTTGCCAAATTGCCAATCCCAGAGTCTGACCTTTTAAATTGATGGGTTCAAGGCAATACTATTAATATCACAGTGACTTACCAGGCCGCTGCTGGTTGGCTGCTGGCCAATTTACTACCAATAGTGATCGTGGGTCAGCGGCCCACCGGACCGTCGTCACCCGCCCGTCCCGCCGCCTGATGATTTGACCCGCGCAAGCAGTGGATAAGATCCTTCCAAAGCCCTCGCAACCCCCATCGTCTTTACTGACTCGGATATGTCTGCCCTTGCTGCCAGGAAGATATTCGATCTGACGGGTATGGTCGCAGTCGTGACGGGCGGTGGTACAGGTATGGCCATTGTCGAGACTCATCCCCCCAACTGTCTTTAGCTATCCTCTCTCTACACTCCAGGCATCGGCTTGATGATCGCCCAGGGATTCGCAGCAAATGGTGCCAAAGTATACATCACTGGAAGGCGTAGAGAGGTCCTTGATAAAGTGGCCAATGCTTGGAAAGAGCAGAGCGGGAGCATCGTTGCGTACGTGCCCTGATTATTAGAATAATAGAAAGTTAACGAAAGGCTGACGAATGTGTTCAGATTGCCCATGGATGTAACAGATAAGCAAAGCATATTGGCCGCGCGTGATGAAATAGCAGCCAAAGAAGGAAAGCTACACATTCTCGTGAACAAGTATGCTTTGCTTTGCCTTGCGCACTTGTTTATCCTCACTTTGCGCATAGCGCAGGCCAAGTTGGCCCAGTTTCCAGATTTTTGGGCGATCCATCTGCGCCAGAACTTAGGGACGCTGAGACCCTCGGCCAAGCGCTCTTTGATAACGAGACCTTCGATGCCTGGGGTGACCTGTACAAGATCAACACATTCTCTATATTCTTTGTGACCAATGCGTTCCTTGGCCTTTTGGACAAAGGGTCGAAGGAACTAGCATCAGAGGGCTTCTCTTCGAGTGTCATAAACACCACGAGTATCAGCGGAATCACCAAGCTCGCCCAAAGACATGTGCGTAATCTCGTCTTATCGACCTGATTCTCCTGATTTATGTGTCATCAGTTCTGCTACAACAGCGCCAAGAGCGCCGCATCACATCTCACCAAGATGCTTTCGACGGAATATGCCCTCAAAGGCATTCAAGTGCGCGTGAACGCTATCGCACCAGGCGTGTACGAGTCTGAAATGACGGCTGCCAGTCTCTCTGGCGAAGAACTTGTCAACCGGGTTGGTAACGGAATTCAACCTGTTCCATCAAAGAGAGCTGGAACGTGGGTAACCAGTTACATGATTTCATAGCCATGAACCTAACCTCCCTGGCAGCGCTGAAGAGATGGCAGGAACAGCGGTGTACTTAGCCTCGCGTGCGGGATGCTACGCGAATGGGCAAGAGATTATCATAGACGGAGGGTATCTCGCTGTGAACCCTTCTTCAAAATGATTGTCGAATATTGCTTTTAAGTGGAATCTATTTCTCCGCTGGAACTACGCACTTATGACCCAAATGACGATGGCCCTCGCTAAACGGCTTGTTCACGATCTTGCATATGCTCAAAAGCCGGCTGTCATCGTTAGAAGAAGTTGGGAATGGGTCCATCTGAGTCGACGTAGGACCTAGGTGCAAGTTGAACGTTGAGGTCAGTGCCAGTCAATGGTTCACCGCTCGTCGTGACCGTGTTGGACGTTCGCCAAGTTCAAGATCGTTTTATTGGCGCCGGCGATCATGCTGGGTTACTAGACCCGTAATATTAATTGCTCTTGAGTCTCTCGCCTAACTCTCGCCGCTCGCGTCTATATCTCTAGTGGGCCATCAAGGTGCTCGTTGACTCAAGTTAGAGCAATCATGCTACAGCTTTCTTCGTGAGTGTAACCTTGCTTTGTACCTCGTTACTCACCCCAAAATTATGAATCTGTTTTTGCGACTACAGACGCGGCAGACTGAGTATAGCCTCGCTGTTAATCATCTGTATCGTTGCTGGAGCCTGGGTATCATTGAGCGGAATGATAATCGCGCCTGAAGAACGCGTCGTGACGGAGGGAGAGGTGGGCTCAAGTGCAGAGCTTGTTTCATGCCCTGCCATAACTCCTTGTCCTCCACAACCAACTTGCCCGGGCTACTTCGTTCCTGACAGGACTAGTGATTCGGTTTTCCCGGTACAAATTGGAAAAAGTCAGAATCCGTGGATTGCAGAGAACAACCAGCGATTGAAGGCGCTGTATCGTTGTTTGGAGGACAAGAACTGCGGCGAGAACCAAGCAAAAGGTCAATCAACAAAGCTTTCATATCACAAGTGTTATTGAACTAGCCAGGAAATAGTTGTCATTCTGGGCTCGTTTCACTTCAAAGGAGCGCGCTTGGGCTGGATGTCAGGGGAAGACATCTGGTGAGTGTTATGGTTGTGCTTGACATTATGGCTGCTCACCTTGCAATCCATAGGGCACGCTCTGTGGTATGCCACATCTTCGGTATTCAGGGTTCTTTACTCACATGGCGCAGATCAATGCGCTGGATAAACTCAAATACACATACCTTTACACCACCAACAACCTGGAGCAAACTGTTCAGCTATATCAGACGATGCCACACCTAGTATCGGTGATTCTTCTGGAACACGAGGAGGTCTTCAGCTGCTTCAACGACAAAGAAAACTGCATTCTGTCTGAAGTTAACCCTGACGGAATGCCTGCATGGAAGCTCTTTTCGTTCTTCTTTTGGGCTATGAACAATAATCCTTTAGGGGCCTCGTGGACCTTGGTCCCGGAAGATTATAGGAGGCTCCATTCTGACTGGGACAGAAACACATATCTTGGCTACTCTATCGAGGCATCATGCCATGCGCATCCATTTGTACCTCACATTGAACGCAAGAAGCAAGCATATGTGATGAGCAAATTCACGGCCCTCTTGCATGAAATTTCCGGCCCCGACTTGGCTTGGCCTGTTGAATTCTGGGAGGCTGCCAAGGCGGCTACAGGATTAGACCTCATCATGGGTGGAGAGCACGAACCACATTGGCCCGAGCCTCCAGCAGGCATCACGAACTATGGCGCGCTGAACCAATCGGAGTTTTTGGGGCATGTTTCTCACTCTCAGGTTCTGATCGGTGTCGGTCGCCCCGCAACGTGTGTTTTGCACATATTCCTCTTAATGTCAATTCTGACTGTACAGACAGATCACCCACACCCTACGAAGCTATATGCTTGGGCGTGCCGTTCATAAACCCCATTTTGCAGGTAAGAGTTCTGCAAGCCATCAAGTGGCATCATATTGATTTGTATATGATCGCAGTGGGATCACGATAATCCAAGCGACCGGAGCAAATGGACTGCTCAGCACTGGCTTCTGTCCCTTGAAGACCCTCCCTATGTCTACAATGTCTTCGCAAATGATCGAGAAGGGTTCATACGCGCGATTAGAGACGCTATAGCTACGCCGATAGATAGGTAAAGTATAACAGCTTTTTCACTTTTGTAGACGCTAATCAGATTGCAGTCATGTATTCGATTGGATGCGTACCTCCGCCGTCGAGGAGCGGGTTAACAGTTTAATACATAGAGATTGGAAGAGTGAGGCGACCGCCTTGTTAGATCGCCGGAAGAATGGAGAAGAAGGACCGGTGAGTTTGCTCTTATGGTACCAACCTCACTCATTCTGACGCTTTTATAAAGCTTTTTGTATTATGATTAGATATTGTTTGAAAATGTATCACCTTGGCTCACACCGGGCGTTTACTGCACTTGACTGTTCTTGTACCGAGCGTCACTATCTCAAGCCTCACATACCAACACCATCGCTCGAGTGGCCATCGAAATCATCTAAGTTAAACTCCTCGTCTACGAGCACCGCAACCAATAGCTGCGCATTAATTGAATTCATTACAGATAACACTACCAACCACCAGCACTGAACTTAATCGTCTCTCCATGCCACTTCGCCGGATGTCCATTTCTCTCCCCACATGACCCTCTTGTGATACACCTTGCGCATGCTCTTGAATTCCTTTACAAAGTCATCAATCTCCCCATTTCCTGGTGCCAGTGAAGTCGACGATGCCTGCACAAACGTAGAAGCCAAAGCCTCAGATTGGTCATCTTGAGCGGTTGTGGCATGACGAAGACGCATAAGCAGAAACTGCGGCGTAAACCGCTGATATATCATCAGCTGTGAACGGGTCGATCGTCATAGATTGTTGTAGACAGACCTGATACACATCGCGTTGCTCCTTCTCAAGATCAGCCCAACTGGCTTCAAGAGCTTTTGCCTCGTTGAAAGCATCCTGGGTCTCGTTCCTGAGGCCGTATAACATCTCCTGTAGAGCCAAGTTGTTCTCTACGCACCAAATCATATCAATAGTGATGTAATTAAGCAATGGAAATATCGCCTACTCGCTATCGACTCATTAGCAAGTCCGAGCTCAGAATTCTCTTGATACAATGCTTGGACCTGATGTAAAGAGTGAAATATTGCCTGAAAGTAAGCTGGGTCGTTTAAAAGGTCTTCTAGATCCTGGCGACTGTGCGGTGTGCACTTAGATAGTTTGGAAGTGATCATGTTGCAGAATTCTCACGATAGGTTTGACAACTCTGGAAAGTCCTTGAAAAGCTGGTCGGACATGGCATAGAGCTCGAGCGCACCCGCAGACGATGATTGTGGTGGTGGAAGACCACGGCCAATGTGGAGTCTCAGAAAGCTGCCGACGCGGACCGATCATGTCTTCATCTTCATCCATCGTCCTGCCAGGCGAAACGGTCCCCGCGCAGCATGTTAATCTCAAACTTGGACCTGGGCTTTTGAAAATAACGCATGGTACCTCGGAAAGCTCGATTATATCTACTCGAGCGGGCGCGGTGAACCATTCCGCCAATAAGAGCAAATGGTGGGTTGAAGGCAACTCGAAACGCGTGAGCTTAGATAGCTTTTCATCCATGGTTTCTCCAGATATTTAATGCTTGACAGTATGTGCCGGCTGCACAAGAATCCGTTGTAGGCGCGATAATTGGGAAAAGCGGAGATGGTTGGCGCGTGGATATCGGTTCCGCACATTTCGCGCTCCTCGATGGCCTTGCCTTTGAAGGCGCAACTAAGCGCAATAAACCAAATCTCAAGGTCCCCTCAGGCTCTATTTCGTGACTGTGACGTCGCTTAAATTCATATAGATCAATTCATTGATATATGCACGCGTCTCGTTGGCCCATAAGGACATGGAGCCAGAGCTGGAATGTTTTGATGCGCAGACCAGAAAAGCCGGAGGATTTGGAGAGCTTAAAGGGGGTTTCATGGTTCGATGCAGCCTTCAAATGTGCCGACAGTAAGTGTCTAAAACCACTGCATTGCAATCTGTGCTTCAAATACACTCGCAGATTACTGGATCCCAAACACTTTCTGCTTCCATTCCTCGGCTCTCGATTCCCACTGGAAGCAGCTGTTGGTACGAATGGTAGAGTATGGATCTCGTCAAAAGAGGTAAAGCAGACGATTGCGATAGCAAGGTGCATAGAGGCCGTGGATCCTGCCGGAGGAGCCATGGACGAACGGAGCTTGAAATCCTTTTTCAATACATTGGATTTATGAATCTGATTTCGCAGCTCTGGGATGATGTATAGTGAATGCGCTGGAGAAGTCAGGACCCTGGCTCATGCTGGCAAAATCATAAGGGCTCACCTTGGAACATGGTCGACAAAGCTCTGAGCGCATATTGTGCACGAGTGACAACTAGTCATCATCGGCCAATCTGGCTCTCTTTCGGGCCCTCCCACTGCTACTGCTGACCATGATTTCCTCGTCGCTAATGTTTGAGGTGCTACGTCGCCCATTGTTAGCCCGCTTCCTCCTCTGGTATTCCCTATCTCGGTTCTTTTTTTGCTGCGCAGCACTGGTCTCTTGACCACGCGTTGCAGGAGGTACGATAACTGTCGTGATACCAGGAGTTGTTTGTTTGTAGTCGTCCACAGTGGCCGTCGATTCCTCGCCTTCTCCAAAGAGTTCCAGCGACTGAAACAAGAGAATGAGACACCGTGATATGTTCGATTATATGACACGTACCCGCTGATATGTCAAGCTACTGTTTGAGAACATGCGATCGGTCTCGCTGACTTCATATTTGCGCCGAGTGACGCTCTGGTTCTTGAGGTAACCCTCAAAGCCTTGAATGATGTTACCACCACTATGAGCAGCAGTTTCTGTCAAGTAAGACCCTTCGAAATTGTAAATCTGAACTTCGATTTGTGCCTTTATGCAAGACTCAGAATGTATAGAGCCAAGACATAGGAGGCTGCACGCACCAGTTGCTTGTCTACAGCTCGTTTCTTGGGCAATGCCTGAATAAGCTCTTTCCTTATGGACTCATAACGCGCTTTATCCTCGGCTGAAGGCTCAGTAGACATAGCAGTTGCTCAACGCACATCAACGAGCAGAACCAAGATTGACGCCGCAGACGCGCCAGGCCTGTCAGTGCCACCGTGATACCGTTTTTGGTGGTACGCGCGTTCGTCAGTGCTACCTTCTCTTGCTTGTTCATCTATGTCTGCTATTCCTCCCCCGAATCCTCCACCAGCAAATCAGGAGAAGGCCGCAGACGGCGCGGCCTCCTCAGCCACACCTTCTCCAGGTACTGAAGGAGAGATGGATACTACGCCCGACGCACCTACGGAGGAAACTTGGGACGATATCCCGGAAGATGTCATATCACTGAGCACCGATGAAATTCTGACGAGGATCAGACTTATTGAGAATGATATAAAGGTTCGCCTGCCTTGCTACAGGAACTCAGAGCTGTAGCTTATTGGCGGTGGGATGGATAGGTCATGCGGTCCGAGACGCTGAGGTTGCAACATGAGCAGAGTGTCATGAAGGAGAAGATCCGCGATAACGGGGAGAAGATCAAACAGAACAAAGTTCTGCCTTATCTTGTTGGCAATGTGGTCGAGGTGTGCATCGTTCCATACCTCACAACTATGCACTTATGCATCGCATCATCCATAGATCCTCGACGTAGACCCCGAAGTCGAAGAAGACGGTGCAAACCAAGACTTAGACTCCATGCGCAAAGGCAAATGTGCTGTTATCAAGACTTCCACCCGACAAACAGTGTTCCTTCCCTTGATCGGTCTCGTACCTGCGGAGAAGCTCAAGCCGGGTGACCTAGTTGGTGTTAACAAAGACTCTTATCTCGTTCTAGATACCCTTCCCGCTGAATTTGACTCTCGTGTCAAAGCCATGGAGGTAGACGAGCGTCCTACAGAAACATACACCGACATTGGTGGTTTGGAGAAGCAGATTGAGGAGCTTGTGGAGGCGATTGTTCTGCCGATGGAGCAAGCAGACAAATTCAAAACTTTGGGAATCAAACCACCTAAGGGGTGCCTCATGTATGGACCGCCAGGTTAGTCTTTGTCTTCAATTTAAGTATACGCAATGCTCAACGAAAGCCAGGTACCGGAAAGACGCTACTGGCGAGGGCTTGTGCTGCACAAACGAAAGCATGTTACCTCAAACTCGCTGGGCCTTCGCTTGTGCAGATGTTCATTGGTGATGGTGCAAAATTGGTACGAGACGCATTCGAATTGGCCAAAGAGAAGGCACCCGCTATCATCTTCATTGATGAATTGGACGCCATCGGCACAAAGCGGTTCGACTCTGAGAAAAGCGGTGACAGGGAGGTGCAACGGACAATGTTGGAGCTGCTCAACCAGCTTGATGGTTTCGGCAGCGACGAGAGAATCAAGGTAAGTATTATGCATTTCGAAGTGCTCCACGGGCTAAACATTGCAACAGGTCATCGCGGCGACAAACAGAATAGATATTCTTGACCCTGCCCTGCTTCGGTCTGGTCGTCTGGATCGCAAGATCGAATTCCCTCTCCCGAACGAAAGCGCGCGCGCGCGCATCCTCGAGATCCATTCAAGAAAGATGACGACTTCCCCCGATGTCAACTTTGAAGAGCTTGCGCGGAGCACAGACGAATTCAACGGTGCCCAGCTCAAGGCTGTATGTGTTGAGGCAGGTATGATAGCCCTAAGAGAGGGGGCCACGAAGTTGGGCCACGAGCATTTCTTATCTGGTATCGCGGAAGGTGAGCAGCTTTACGATTATGCAAGGTTATTTCCCATTCTGACACTGCTTCATACAGTACAAAGCAAGAAGAAGAATGATTTGGTCTACTTCGCGTAGTCCCCGCAACCATGTACCTTTCTAGCCGAATACACACCTTTACACGTATTCATACCTCGGTTTATAAGTCCAAGTTGTCATCTTCGCGTATCAAATGTCGCACTTGCTGGCTTCGTCTTCTACCCCATGTGGTGAGTGACACGCGACTACGCCCCGCTTCTCATTATTCTCAACCGCATGGTCCTCCCTATTTACAACTTCCTGAGGTAATTCCATAGCCTTTCTTACTCGCGTCTTCCCTCGATTCTGTACAGAATCTTCCAGAACTCACGGATGATCCACAATACCAGCGACTTCATATTTGCATAAGGTGGGGGTACAAAAGCCTTATATTGCGCAAAGCCTTCGGTGTGGCCATTCTTATCATAACCCACATGTTAAAATTCTCCACTGTCTTCGTGTGCTTATGCGCTTTTCTAGGAACTCAAGTTGATGCAGAGCAATCAGCGGGAAGAATCGTTTCCCCTGCACAAAATTCAGTTCTCATGCCGGGGCAGCCTTTCAGATTTGTGAGAGCTCAGTTTTAATTTCCCATGTCATCTTAATGACGAGAAATAAACATTGCTTCAGTCTTATATTTCGCATGCCGACTACTCGACTTCAAGCTACAATTACACCGTGTGGCTGAGTTCCAAGGATCCAAACTCGTACACCCAGGCCAACGATTTATTTTCTGGTCATTATTTCGGCCGTTTTGCTGAGGCAAATTATCCTGGTCCGCACTCTATATGAAGCCGCTTTACGCCTGCTAAATACCACTCCTCAGGGAATCCAAACCCATCCAACCCGCCGCCATCTCGGCTTGTGATGCCCGATTTTGCGAAGGGTCCGGGCGGCTTTGGCAGCGGTAAAAGTGCGCACAACGTTTCGTTCTACTTTATTGTTCTCGAAGAGTGGTCAGATGGATCGGTGCGTAACTTAGCTAGATATTCTTTTGAAAACCCCACCTAATCCCAGCTTATAGCCTACTCTTGGAAATAAGTTCAGTTTGCATTACAATCGCATCCTATACAACGCCAGCAGGCCTTCCGGCCAGTAGTGAAAATGCTAGATGGGTGTCGGCGCTAGGCGCTCGGTATGTGCAATGCTTGCTCTGAACCCGCGCCAAAAGCCCAACCGCTCAAGTGTTCTCAGATGGTCCCGCTGGGCGGATACCTTGCCAGAACCGCTGAGGTGAGGCCGCTCAGCGGGAGCTGCAAGACATGTCAAAAAAAGTTATGTTGGAATTTGCGTGATAGAAACTGCCTAGATCAATCCAATTAAGTTGCGCGCATGCATCGGATGTACCTGTGTATTCAAATTATAGTGAGGTCCGCCCTGGTCCGCCCTGGTCCGCAATCCTTCTGTATCAGGTGCGTCGGCGGATAGGATACCAGAGCTTAAACTAAGTCTAATTTATCTCAATGTTTTTTAATAGTTCTGGCTCGCCTCGTGCTAGTGGAAGCAGGGCTGGTGCGTGCAACAAAGACTTGTCCATGGAGCTCGGTGCCAGGCCCATCCGCGACGCTCGTTATTCGACGGAGCCGAGGGTACCGGCAAACGCCAGACGGGCGATCAAACCTGCGGAAGTCATGATGGGAACTGCTATACAATATCTATCAACGTTCTACGGGCTAAGTGGTAGTTAAGGCCGCCTAACGGACGGCATAGTACGGCATGCGCGTCGCGGGTAAGTAGCAGCTTTTGAAGAC
Organism: Athelia sp. TMB; assembly: GCA_014898675.1. Lineage (NCBI taxonomy): Eukaryota > Fungi > Basidiomycota > Agaricomycetes > Atheliales > Atheliaceae > Athelia > Athelia sp. TMB. The sequence continues at coordinate 152,618 of JACXVL010000012.1, read as the reverse complement.
CCTTGAGACGTTCCATGCAAAGTCACACATAGATTGTTTAGCAAGGAGTTTCTGGGCTGTTCCGCTAGAACGGACCGGGGAGAACAGTCACAGAACCTTGCAGTCGCCGATTTCCTGTCCAAAAAACGTGTATTCCTCGTGACCACTGGATGCCACCAACAAATTCATAGAGCACCAGTGTCTCTGCTTTAATGCAAGTCACTTGCGATCGGTCTCCAGCTGATATGTTGACTCGTGCTGCCAAGTGGGCGAAGGGTGGCAAAGTCACCACTTCGGAGACAGCGCTGCGGCACACGATCGCGATCGAGCCTACAAAATGAGCCAAAAAAAAAAGACTTTTGAGTCCATCAGAGACTCAGACTGCAGCCGATCCTGATAATAAAATTTTATTCATGGTCAGTAAGGTGGCCGCTCGATATCGCATGGATCGTGCCCCTGAAATTTGAATCGCGATTCGCAGCCACAGAGGCGTTAATGAGAGCACAGCCACATGCTGTCACCTAATTTCATAGTCGGGTTTCCCTAAACATTCCCTCCGAAACTAGTATTTCTAACTTACTTGTCTTTCTGGCCATCTTGCTTCTCTTACGGAATGGTCAAGCGTATGTCCTTGAAACGATTCTGTATGGTCCTCTACAGGCTCCTTGAGGCTCTATACTCCAGAGGTCGAAGGGTCACCTCAAACTCGTAACCAAGGTCCAATTCAACCACCCCCGGACTAAATCTTATTTTCATTGATGAACCAGCTGCGGGCCCTGATTGGCGTTTGACATGAACGGAGAACTCGGCAGCGACACTGATGCTACTGCTCAAGAGTCGTCTCAGCGGATGCCTACAACAAGTTCTAGAAAGGTTGGTGTGCCTAGATGATCGATGGAAAACTGCTCTGGGTCGGCCTTCTCTTCCCCTTTGGCTGCATTGTGGGGCTTGCTGGCTTTGGAAGATTTACATACAGACGGGAAACTCAAACAATCACGACTCCGGCTAGCCTACTAGCTCCTGTTTGACTACTGCCCCCTGTGACATTTATAAGACACTCGCTGAGTGTCTGTAATATCATTGCCCCACCACCCACATATCTCTGCACATACGGCTTGATCGTCGAGCCCCTCCGTTCATTTTTATCTACCACTGATAACCAAAATGGCCAAAAATGTTGCCGAGATTGCGTATGAAGCGCCTACCCACCAAATCACCACGCGATGCTGATAAAGGACATTACAGGATGGGGCCAATGCTCATCGGCACTGTGTTCAATATATGCCTCTATGGCATCATGATCACGCAGGTTCATCTGTACTTCCACTCTTTTAAAACGTGTGTGCTGGATATTCTGTCTTGTTGCGACGTTGTATTTACCTCTTCACAGGGATAAGGCCTGGTTCAAATTCTTAGTCCTATTCCTCTTTCTGGCCGACACCGTGAACGCCGTGTTCGACGTGGTCTACGTCTACGACTGCCTCGTAATCCACTTTGGTGCGCCCTTCTCATCACATGCATTGTAATTACCATTGCTGATTTAATTCCAACAGGCGAAGATCAATATCTTGCCAGTGCCAACTGGGGTGAGTTCGTGTTCGAAAAATATTGGTCAATATACTGACGTTCTTCCAGTCTTCGCTACCGATCCCGTTATGACGGTGCGTTATTAATCTGTCGGCTGGATGATGAACTCCGCTCACAGCATTTTCTAGGGAATTATCGCAGTAACCGTGCAATTCTTCTTCGCTTGGCGAGTGAAGGTGATCACGAACAGCAAGATAGCCACTGGGGTTGTTCTCATCAGCTCACTGGCGAGTTTCTGTAAATATCCGCGTTGTTACTGGTATGTGATTGTTGCTGACATATTTCCTCGGCTAGTTGGAGCCATTGGCACATCTATCGCGGTTGGAAAGATCCCCGTGTTCACCGAATTCGTGAAGTTCGAAGTGATTGTCATTATTTGGTGCGGAGTGGATCTGAACATCTGCATTTCACAGACAGCTGAATTCTCTCCCAGGCTTGCCGGCGCTGCAATTACAGATGTGGGCATTACTACAGCCATGACCTATCATTTGGTTCGTGCCTGATAACACTATCAGCAGACAAGCTAACTAAGTCGGACGCGATTAGCAAAAGCACAAGACTGGGTTTTCCGCGACGGATGATGTTGTTAACCGGTATGCAATCATTATTGCAATCTTTGCCCTCGGGCTGACTTATTTGGCTATCTTCAACAGGATCATCAGACGTAAGTATCCATGTCTACTCCATTGAGTCTCTTAACTCATCATACTCTAGTGACGGTACAGACCGGCGCAGTGACAGCCGTGGTGGCTATTATTGATTTAGTTCTGTTTTTAACGGACACAACCGGCACGTGCGTATTGAAAGTCCTAAGCTCTGCTTTGCATTCTGATTTATCTGGATGCTTAGCCACTTGATTTTCAACGTTCCTCTATCCAAGTTGTACACCAACTCATTGATGTCGAGTTTGAATGCTCGCGGCGGCTGGAAATTCGGTGGATCCGGAGCGGACACTACTTCTGGCGCAGGAGACGCGACAAAGAGGGTTTGTTGATTTACAAGATCTTTCACGCTTGCCATCTAACCTTCACTCTAGACTGTGAATGGCGTTACCATAGGATCCGCGAGCAGACCAGAGGTAAATTAATTCCTTTCTCCATCTAAAATCAGCAAGTCTTAAATTCTCCTAGGTCTTTGTGCACGTCGAGCAGCATGAGCAGCACGAATTAGCCGACTTCGACGACAAGCAGAATTCAGCTACCCTGTTTCCAGACGCCGACTCCGACCATGGCAACCCTCCGGCCCCCTGGACCAAGACGAGATCATTGAAGACGGGAGAAAACATTGTGTAGTTGTCATTCCAGTATCTCCTCCCGGCTTTCAGTGTTCGAGTTGTACTGTACACATGCCAAAGTAATTTTAGCTCATGTACCTGTGAGGATACGAGTGGTTAGGGTGTACGGGTGCTTGTAGACCGGCTTCAGATACTCTTGTGCATCTGCTAGCTTGTATCTTACCGCCATATTGATTTGTATATATTTACAACACACAGGGACGTGCGAGCATAGCCGATTCGATTAGACTGGGAAAGCCTGACTCTGCTGAAGAGGCTGCAGCCTACTGGCAGAAAATGAAAGGATCAACCAGTCAACCGTGAGGTTCGGAAAGTGTGAGCAGGAAGGGTCAGATCAACATTCGAAGCGATGTAAGGCTACAGAGTATGTGCAGTAAGACCAGCGAGAACGGAGAAGAAAGCAAGCGTCACAGATAGATAGGTTTAGGTGAATTATAATAAAAGTAAGCAAGTAAAGTTTCAATAAATAACCTCCTTGCGATCAACAATCAAGTCCCGGTCCCTTCTCATAATCGTAAAGGCTCGACCTAGGTAGTAAGGGGACGGTATTCTTGCGCCACAGACGACAAGTCGCCTGACGCTCTTCAGCGAACGGAGGACGGAAGGTAGGATGCGGTGATCTACCCAGCCGCCTTCCATCATGACGAAGCGCATCTGGGGCGGAAATCGGAAGACCTTGAGAAACGTGCCCAGGTGTATGAACGGGTGCTGAGAGCGAAGAGGATCATGCATGTACAGCGATGAAAGGTGAGGAAGGGATAAAAGTGGAAGGAGTGTAAGAAGCTCTTGGGGGATGCCAGGTCCTTCGATGCGCAGGTGAAGCCTGCTGAGGCGCGATAGCGCAACACGCCGATGTGGGCGCGCGTATGCGTTTGACTCGCGAGAGCTTGGAGCTTGTCTTGCCGGGAAGGAGATGCGGAGCTCTTCCAGTCTGGATGAAATCTCGAGCATGTCCAAGACCAACGATACCGCTTGGTCTCCGCTGGTCGGCCCCCGGTGTGTGTAATCGAGGAATACCAAGTTGCACATCATGCGCGGGATCCATGCGAGCCTGATGCCATCGATCGTGAGGCTCCTCAAGCGAGGGGCCACGCCGCCAAAGAGCGTGAACTCTTTGGTGTCATCGTTGCCAGGGTAGATGAGCGATATCTCTTCTATCAACGGAGCATGAACTGATGGTGAGATGTTGTTGCAGCACCCTGATAGTGCTGCATTCCACAAGAAAGGGGTGGAATGAGCAAACGATATGTGCAGCGACCGCCAGCGCGGAATGGTTGGAAGAACGAGGTGCATATACCACTGAACGGCATTCGCGCCCATGTACGGCTTCCTGCCATCTCTGGGACCTGTGCCGAGCTCGATGTCCAGCGAGCAAGCCTTGGCACGGAATATGCGCTCCCTCCACATGTTGAGGTTGTAATGAGTGTTGGAGGTCATGGTGACTCTCCGCCATAGAGAGGGAGTGTGAAGTGCTACGTCGCGCCAGGCGCCGCAGACATGAGATACAGTGATAGGGAACGTGACAGGGTCCAGGGACGACCCAAGTGTAAATATCAAAGCGAGGAGCTCGGAAGGAATGGTTTGGATGGGGTGTGTGCGTCGGTGGGGTTTATGGGGCCGCGAGACGCGTCTCGTGTCGCGGTAGACGCGACTGCTTGGGTGTTCGCGACGCTTATCGCCGTAAGGTCCATCGTGGCTAAATAGAAATCTGGTGGCATGGGCGTCAGCTGGTATCAACAGCGATCCTCGGGAGATGGCGTACTCGTCTGTGATGATCTTCGATCGCACAATGTTGCTGCTGGACCGGGTGAGAGAAAGCTCACGAACTTGACTTCGTTTCAGGGTTCCTGGCATCGATGCATGGAGGTGGTTGGAAAGGGAGATTAGGACCCTTTCACAAATGGGCGCGCGGTTATATACGCCCTCGATCCGCCAGATCTCCTAGAATGGAGAACGGTGGACTTCGAGACGGCGCGGACAATTGACCGAGGGGCCGCAGAACGAAACATGTGGCAGATGTGGTGACCAAGTGAAAGAGCCGAATGACAAAGGCGCAACCGGCGCAATGGAATGCCTGTATATATTTGCTGTGTTGCTACACAATCAGGCAGGTCCCGCCGCTGTCCCGGTCTTGTTCATTCCATTCATTTGATGTATGAAATAGCATTCGTTGTCTTTTGACAGCAGAAACGCAGCAGACCGTCCAAGGACAAGTAACATCATACTATCCAGGCCAAGGGTGCACAGGAGGGACGGTGGTGGGCGAAGCAGCGAGAGACGCAACATCAATAGAATCCGACGACGTTCACGTCACTCTCGGGTTTAGACCTTCGCTTTCTCGCTTGAATTGGGCGACCGAACTGCTATGCGAATAGCAGACTTGCTGTGCTACTGCGATCCAGCTACGGGGGCAGAGGTAAGGCGAACTGTCTACCGACTGACGTGACACCTCGTATATCTCTTGCGATGATACGCATGTTCACAGCTCGGGAACTTGACTCAAAATTGAACCTATATAACTCCACACCCTGGCCTAGCTTCTGACTTTATCAGCAAAAACATCAAGAGGTACTTTGCGAACGTCATCGAGCCCAGAGGATTGAATAGACATCACTGGGCAGACTCGAGCTACTGTATATTCTGGCTACAGCTCGTGCACGTGCAAGCAACCCCCGGATTCAGATCGGGCTGCGTCTCTTCCGAGTCTTATCTCTGTTACACCCATGCTGGCTTCGATACCAAGTGCCCCAGCTGCACAACGCCCCGGAGGCCTGGGATATGCTACCATGCGGACAGAGAGCACCTTTGAGCAGATACCCGTCATGTAACTTTACCCCGATCGCGACTTCGTTTGCGTGACATGCTGAAGCGCACCGCTGTCTTGCCAGAGACTTCACGAATGCGACATCCACCGATCCCGCTTTGCGAAGGAAGCTGGCTGACGAAATACGCGACGCGAGCATCAACGTCGGTGAGTCTCGCTATGAGGCACTCGGGCTCTTCGTGCTCAGGCTGTCTGAACGCTGTCAGGGTTCTTCTACAGTGAGAGCCACTTTACCAATCTCAGACCATATGAAACGCTAACCAGGGTGCGCTAAACTCAGTCAAGAATCACGGTGTATCTGCAGACGTGATCTTCAACGCCCTGGACGCCGCCAAGTGTTTCTTCGACCTGCCCGAAGAATCAAAGAAAGCTGTCAGTGCAAACCGAGCTCCAGCACGCCAGCTTCGCTGACGCCCTTTATCCAGATCGACATCCACAAAAGCTCGGCGTTCAAGGGATACACGGCCCTGCTGGGCGAGAACACCGACCCAGAGAACCGCGGGGACCTCCACGAAGGATTCGACATCGGGTGGGAGCCAGAGGAAGGCTCGAGCGCCCCAGCCATCGAGCGCAACGACGGCGCCATGGCGGGCGAGAACGTCTGGCCCGAGGGTGTCCCGGGCTTCAAATCCACCGTGCTGGCCTACTAGTGAGCCTCGTCAGCTCAAACCAACTCACGCGTCTTAACGGGGTTGACTTCATAGCCATGCCGTGGTGCAGCTGGGCCAGCTGCTCTTCCCCCTGTTCGCGCTCGCGCTCGACCTGCCCGAGAACTTCTTCGACGACAAGACGACCAAGCCCGCTGCGATCATGCGTCTGCTGCACTACCCCCCGCAGCCGCCGCGGCCGCTCGAGAAGGTCCTCGGCATCGGGGCGCATACCGAGTGAGCACATCCATTATATGGGATAAGATCCGTTTCTGATGAGCGCAGCTACGAGGTGTGTTGTGTTTGTCGCCGCTTTTGAGAGAGCTGGACGAAATACCGGCAGTGTTTCACCATCCTGTGGCAAGACGGCGTCGGTGCGCTGCAAGTCATGAACGCAGACGGGAAATGGGTCGACGCAGTGCCCATCGAGGGCACATTTGTGTTGAAGTGAGCACTTCCGCCTCGCTCATTTGCAGTATTGACGGTGCTGCAGCCTAGGCGATCAATTCGCGAGATGGACCAGTAAGAAACATCCCATACCCCTCCCCTGCCCACCCTGGGACTGACTGAACATCCCACCAGCAGATGACATCTTCAAATCCACCCTCCACCGCGCGATCAACAAGTCCGGCCGCGAGCGCTACTCGATCCCGCTCTTCTTCGGGACGGACTACGATGTGAAACTCGAGCCGCTGCCCGGGTGCGTGACGGAAGAACGGCCGGCGAAGTACGAAGTGGTGACCGCGGGGGAGTACGTCAAATCGCGGCTGGAGGCTACATACGCGCATTCAAAGGCTTGAGGGGTAAGGAACAGACACTCTGGAGTCTGGCTGGTGGTTGAAGCTGCATCATATACCCCCTTGCTGTTCCACAACGTAACGTGAAACGAACAAGATTACATTGATGTTGTAGCAATGGAGAACATACATTGCATACCAACACAAGATATACGGTATTGAGATACTATTTCCAAAGACCGTCCGTGGATGATGTACAGCTCACTTCATCTCAGAGCGCAAGCAGGGCGGTGGCAGCGACTGCACCGAGAGCCGTAATCATTGACCACGAACCGAATGCAGCGGTTGCGGGTGCACCATTGGAGGAGGTGGTCGATGCGGATCCGTTGCCGTACACCCGCACGTACGAAACTTCAAAGTACGCATTGTCGTAGTTCGACGGGGGGCCGATGACATAGCTGCCCATCCCATCAGCGTCTATCATCCAAAGAACAAGAGAAAGAAAACGCACTCGTTGTAGCACACCCCCGTGCACGTCTCATTGAACACCGCCGGCGAGCCCGCGTAGTCCCCGCACAGCGTGATGTCGAAGATGAGGTTCTGCGCCGCAAAGTACTCCGCGACGTTGCACCCGCCGCTCGGCCAGTTCGCCACGGGCTTGCCCAAGCTCGCCGTGTCGATGCTCCCCGCGCTGCTCGACACGCCGCTCGGCACCGCAGAGCGCGAGAAGAACCAGATGCTGATCCCCGTGCTCGCGTACTCGGTCACGAACACGCCGCCGCCCGCCGCCGCGAAGCCCGCGCCGTACGACGCGGTCGACGGGTCCGTCACGATGCACCCCTGGTTCCCGTTGCTCTCGTACGAGCAGTCCGTGCTGTTCACGAGCGTGGACGACTGCACGGGGGCGACCTGCGTGCACCCGGGCTCGGTGTGCAGCGTCATCGAGTTCTGCACGAGCTGGTTCACGCCCTCGAAGGTGTCGATCTCGCCGCCCGTCGGCCAGTTCGGCGCCTGCGACCAGAAGGCGGGCCAGACGGAGCAGCCGTAGGGGACGTGGCTGCGGGGGTGCGTTCGTTAGGCTGCGGGAGGGGGAGGAGGGGGCACGCACGTCATGTCGGCGACCCAGACGCTGCCCACGCCGAAGGACTCGGCGGAGGTGATGCGCACTGTGTTGCGCTTGTCGTTGTACGGGACGGTCGTGGTGTTGTCGACCTTGATGATGGCGTGGTCGGTGGTGGTATCGACGTATGCGAGCTTGTCCGTCGTCGCGTTTGCTGCTGAGACGAATCTGTTCACAGTGAAGGTCAGCTTCGAGCTGTCGCTAGGTGGATAATGGAGGCGTACATCGCGTCTCCGTTCGTGAGATTGTCGTCTGCGTGATCGAGGTCAGATTAGGTTCCCGAGGGCGCTGAAGCACGCACAGTTGTTGTAGAAATTCCATCCATCGAAAAACGTCGAGCCAGAATAGTCTTTGACGAGGTTGTAGCTCGTCGCGGTTACCACGGCGGGGGCCGCCAGGAGAAGCAGCGAGGCTGTTGTTGTCGAGCGCATTGCGGAAAGTCTAGAGATCTAAAGGCCCGCAGTAAATGGATGAAGAAGGGGAAAGGGTGATTAGGAACTAAGCGGACGCCTTGATATAAGCAGATGCCGAGGAGACGGAAGTGCTGCGCGTTGGAGCGGTTGAAAGGAAGAGAAAGTGTAGCGAGGCAGGGGACAAAATTTAGCAGTGCTAAATTTACCGCGGTTGGCCGTCGGGGCTAATGACGCGGCATCCTCGGCGATCTTCACTCGTTCAGAATCACTGATCTCGCCTGCGTCATATTCCCCGTGTTCTCCTCGTGCATCCAGTGCAAGTTTCAACAAGTTCTGGTCTATTAACTGCAGAAACATGCCCCAGGATCTTGCGGGAAGAGGGCGCAGGTCTTGGTGCCTTGTTTCCTGACGACCGTCTCGACCTCCGAATTCGACCGCTGTTGTACTTCTTGGCAGCTGCTGGCGGGTCAACACGTATTTGGAAGTGCGGGCACCTGCTGCCCGTATTTAGTCAGATTCTGTGATCTCAGCATCTCAGAGCAAACGGTGGCGCGCTCACCCTAGAATGAGAACACGACTCTGAGTCGTGGTGGCACCGAATACAGTAATCGATCATGCATTTATGTGTCCCAACAGTGTTTTGTGAAGGCCCGAAGGCCCGAAGATCATGATGATGCAAGGGCTCGAGATCCCTCGGAGGTCTCAACTGGAAATCATCCGCAGGCCTGGCGCCTGGCGCCGGCTTTGTCGGCCGTCCCCGGCCGAGTTTTGTGAACAGCAGGATCAATTATCTAGAGGTATGTCTATCCATATGCGAGCGCGAATTAAGTCCATTTCAAGTACCAGGCAGACTTCTATTGCTCAGCCTTCTGCGTCTCCTTCACAACAGCTTCCTCTCGCCACTGTGCTCCTCTCCAAAGAACGAGGACAATCAGCAGCTCGGCGATGACCAGCAGGCCCGCCCAAAGCGTATACATCCCCCCATCTCCAATTGAGTTCTACGAACCGAGGGTATTGTAAGCATGAGCCGGTAAGGTGTTATGTGAAATGCGCAAAACACTGACTTGTAATGGGACGGCGACCTCGGCAGCGACAAAGGCAGTCAGCCCACGGAACGCGCTGTTGGCCGCGACAGCAGTGGACGAGCGTCCCACGTTCGCGTCGACTATGTACGCTAATGTGCTCGCATAGATCCACCTGTCCCATCGTCATTTTCAGTAAAGGTGAAAATATCCATTGAACCATTGCTCACAGAGAGAAGAACCCCGCCAGGAAGAGCATCACGCACACCGCCGCGACATGCACATGCTGCTGGCACACCCACGCGTAGCCCACCACCGCCGGCGGCAGGAACCACATCGCGCCCACCGTGCTCCGCAGCCGCATCTCCGGCGCGCTCTTCCCCCCACTTGCGTCCCGCAGCCTGACGAACTGCCGGTCCGACCAGCGCCCGCCCAGCACGCTCCCGAGGATGCTGCCGAGCCCGTACGCGAGCAGCACGAGCCCCGTCGTGAGCGGGTCGTACCCGTACTTGTCGGCGAGCGTGCGCGCGCAGGTGTAGGTGACGCTGAAGCTGAACGCGAAGATCAGGCCCGAGGCGAGCAGGATCGCGACGTTGTTCTTCCGGCGGAGCACGAGCACGAGCGGCGGGAGGGGGTTGATGTCGCGCAGGGACAGCGTGACCGCCGCCAGCGGGGGCACCGCGAGCGTGCGCGCGTCCCCGTCCACCGCGTCCGTGACCGTGGCCTCGCTCGCGCCCGCCGCGCGCTCGAGCGCCTTGCGCCGCAGGACCGCCTGGTACGTCGCGCTGCGCTCGCGGCGGAACGTGTCCTTGAACAGCACGAGGAACGCGAGGAAGTTGACCCCCGCGAAGACGACGAGGAACCAGAACACCGCGCGCCAGCCGCGCGCCTGCGTGAGCCCGCCGCCGAGGAGCGCGCCGACGGACGGGCCGAGGAGCGGCGCGCCGTAGTACACGCCGAACTTGGCGCCGCGCTCGGCGGGCTCGAAGACGTCCGCGAGCGTGCCGGCGCCGATGGCCATGACGGCGGAGGAGCTGCGTGTGATTAGGGTGGGTAAGTGGAGCGTACATGCTGGCTTACCCGGCTGCTTGGACGATCCGCATGCCGATGAGAAGGCCGATGGATTGAGAGACAGCGACGATTGCTGATCCGATGGCGAAGACAGCAAAGGACGCCAGGTAGACGATCTGAACGACGATATGAGCGACGATGAAGAGGGGCTTAACGTAATTCAAACAGACCTTGCGACCCTTGATTTCGCTAACGGCGGCCCAGAGTAAAGGGAAAAGGCCCTGGATTAGGATGAAGCAAGCCAGACTCCAGCTGATCTCCGACGAAGAGGCATGCAATTTGTCTTGGATGTCCTGGTTTGCGGCTGGAGCGCTGGTCAGCGTCACGGGTCGGTCGCGTGAGACTGGTTTACTCACGATTTTGGATGTTGACAGAGAGGCCAGCGCCCATGCTTGCTGCTGAAACGATCAATAGTACGGCCCACTGCAAATGCAAATGAAATCATTAGACTTCTAGGCTGCGTTTCTGGGTTACGCCCATACCTTCCGCTTTGGCGACCAATCCCGGGGATCATCCTCTACTTGTGCATGTTCGATGTCCAACTTCCCAAGTACAGACGTTGTCGGTTGCTTTTCAAGATCTGCAGCAGTGCCAATAGCAGTCGTGTGATTGGACGCGTCCACTTTCGCGGAATCAGGTTCAGCAGTGCAGTTATCCATAGCAAATGTGCCTTTTCGTCAACAGTCGTCCCAGTCGTCGAAAATTGAGAGTATAGATCCGAGCTGCATGGACCGCACGCCCATTTTATAGGCTTGTGCCATCACTGGCCAGACGTATAGAAGATGGTTTGCCGACCGACAGGTCCTCGTCATGGGGCAGGATGAGTTTTGTACCGGCGATTTCGGAGCGAAACGTCCGATTTCAACTGCATGGGCGTTTGCTTGTGGCTGTGTAACATAGTTCTCCGAGTCGTGACTCGTTTGCTTGTCGCTCACTATCACTCAAACTACTCAAGCGTTCACAATTAGTGCAGACAAGAAGCCCGTATAATTTTATTAAACGATAACGCCGAGCAGAATATTAGGTACTTTCGCAAATTGCATGACCATCACCCTATTCCCAATTACATACTTGACAATGCTGTATTCGGAGGTGTTGACCGACACATTTCATCGGAGCAGCAGAATCCCACCTCATGTTCAGGGTGGCAACTTCGATGGTCGGCCGACGAGCACCAGTGTACTTCAAGGTGGTACACGGTCATTTAATACTGGTAGTAGGCAAATGGTCATACCTGCAGCCCAGCAAGCGCCACAACCACCTGGATCTCGGTGATGTTTGATTAGGAACTTTTCTCTAAACGTTCTCAAGTGCATCTTATTGGTGTGATAATGACAAAAGAAGCCTGGCAAGCATGCTCGCGCTTTCCAGTGTCAAGTATTTCTTTTGGGGCGGCCAGGCCCGACGGTGGCGATGTGGGATCCTATTAAGCCACAATAGATGTTCTGAGATATTAAATCAATGATTTTTACCGGTGGAAAGAGTCATTAAGCAGATAGAATATCCCCAATGGCTCGAGATGTGCCTGCACTCCCTGGTGGCACCGATATTTGGCTTCAAAATGCATTTGTTGAATGAAGCATTAGCCCTCCCCTTGATATACCAGATACCAACGAAAAATTTTGTGAGAGCGTCGCCACGCTATGAGAGGCATGTCAGGAGACGCGATACCGATGTTGTATGAGGTTGTATGTCACGTCGGTGGCAAGGTTGCCGCCACAGCGTGGCAATTGACAGCTTCGGCGAAAGCCGGTTGTTGAACAAACGTTTCTTCACTGCCTTTTGGCTGCCCTCGTACTAAGTAAGTTTGTTTCAATTACTGATGCGACGAGCGGCGTCTAAAAGCTTTGCTGTATATGATTTGACTGCTCGTTCATCTCTTTATCTTCCCTCTCCCTCAGCACTGTTATTTGGCTCGACACTTCTTGGGTATTCACCATGTCCCTCTCATCGCTTAAGCAGCAGCTTTCGGTGAAAGCGCTCTCCCGCCGTCCACATCCCGATTCAATGTCTGCGCTCTCTGTGATGATTCGCGTGGGTCTTTTCACGGTCTTGGAGCTTGCATGGATCGGTTTTGCAGCTGTGTGCTACAGCAAAAACATACCGATCGGCTCGGATGGGGACGTTCTTCGGATCAAGGCGGTTTGGACAACATTTACGGTATTCTACCAGCTTGTCGCGACCAGTCCTCTCGTCGGGGTATTTATGTACACTTTCTCCTGCGAGTGGAATCGTAGAGGCGTACATCATCAATCCAAGGAAGGCATAGCCGTCTCTACCCTCACAGCGGGGATGGCGGACCGAGGGATATACGCACTCTTCAAGCGCGGGAGTGTTCCTTTCATTTTGGCGTTCATCGCCTCACTTTTGACGACCACTCTTGGTACCGTCGCACCGGCTACAATATCCATCAACCCGACCTCTCTGAACCAAAGTACTTCGTTTTTGGTAGGGTCGTTCCAAGGGCTTTTCACTCCCACTGTGACCACCGCCACCTCCATTCTGTCCAACGCGCTGGTGGTATTGGAACAGGTCCAAAACGTCAGCTATGGGTATGACATGCCTCCAGGAACGTTATTCGGCATGCCAGGCCGCTCTCAACTCGGCCAAAATCTCACGTGGATATATGATGTGGTGTACTTCAATTACACTTGTAACTACCGTGCTCCCGTCTTTAGCGGGACTGGACCGGGGGCAGGGGCATTTAGAAACTCGATGTGGACGGTAGATGGTGTAGATTATTTCCCTGATTACACAAATGGAGAACCAACACTTGCGGACCGCACTGGTTTTTTTGACACAGGGTATGATGTTGCCCCTCTCTCAGGCAAGTCTTTCATTCTATCGAACATTGACAATTACTTATTCCAATCATTGGTACATAACAGGGATCTGGCCGCTGAAAATAAATCCTCCAACCGTCGACAATGGGACACTTGCCTGGCTTTTCATCGGTGCGAATGAAAGCATTTATCTCACCGGTGACCAATTCTACTCCACTCATCAATCATGGCTAGTCGAATTCCTATCGATGGAGGGCATCCCCATCCAGAATACGACATATAACATCACTGGATTTCGTGACATCTGGCCGATGGGCACGCCCACTGTCAATGGTGAAACCGGGGAAGGAGTTCTTGCAGTCAATGCATCATACTCGAATTCGGCATCGGTTTTGCTTTGCGACCCCCATATTCGGAACGAAACTCACTGGATATCTCAGATTAATCAGACATTCAGCGTGCATGAGGCGGTGCCACAGAGCATCGAGACGGAGGAAGAGGATTGGGGGACGCTGCGGGACGCTGCATCTTCCCTATCAACCATTCTTAATCCTTTGCTCGGTGCGAGCAATCAAAAGTACACAGCCAGGCCGGATATCTCAGATGACAGCCCTATGAGCCCTGTCAACTTGGCGGCAGGACAATTGACCTTGCAAGCGCTGAACCATACCTTTGCCGTTAGTGATTACCTTGAAGGTGTCACATACTACGACGTCCCACTTCATCCCGAATTGATAGCTAGCAAAATTGGTTACTATTTGCAATCCGCTGCCAAAACCCAGCTCGTTTATGGTCTCCTCCCCATTACTTATGACGCCACGCAGATGCAGGCCAAGGTCGGAACAATTGCTGACAATGCCTTAATAGTGGTGTCGGTGACGATACTGCAAACATCGTTAGAGCAAATGCTCGCCGCCATCGCATTGTTGGTGGCCATAATAATATTGCTCGTCGGCCTGTTGATCGCTGGAATTGGCAGCCAACCGCTGACGGTGGCAACTGTCGAGATGGTACTTCACGGGAAAGGGGGCAGTCCAGAGTGAGTACCGAGCAATATTGTGACCCATCCAGTCTGACGATAAGAGATTCGCAGAGAGCGGGAGTTAATGGAGCCATCTGCTGACAGTGTTGCACTGGGAGAGTTCCCATCGCATGACGATTCGCATTAAATGGTCAATCGTTCAAACCCCGTCCGTCATGTACTCGCCCCACCTTCTAGTAAGCTTTGGTTTGAGGCGCCTTACCTCCATATTTCTCTGACCAGCATCTGTCATGGTGGTTCGAATTCCACGTCGATGATGGTTCCCATGCCTCACTGACTGATGTTCAATTGAGTTTGCGAATTTGGCGCTAAATATTGGAATACGAAAAACTCCAGCTTTAAGACTGCATGCCTACAAACGATAATGGTAGATAATGCCCCCTCTCAGCGAAGATATCGTTGAAATATTTAATCTAAGCAATATGCGAGATAGCTTCATGTTCTAAAACAAGGCGCAAAGAGGCCGCCACGCTGCCAGTCGCCTCCAGAGTCTAGAGGTCTCCTCTGTACGTCCAGCTACGTAGGTACTTCTTATCCCTCAGTGGCGACCTCGGCTCCAAGTTATTCTCGCTGCATATATTTGAGTATGCTTTAAAGAACAGTGCGATGTTGTGATTATCTATATTATATGACGTGATTATATGAATCAAGTGCAATATACTGAAAGCGTGCAGAAATAGGCCTTAACTCGGCAGGTCACTCGCGAAACCCTTTCTCAGAGAGAAGAAATTCAGGAGACATTGAAGGATCCGCAGCCAAGATAGCCTTTGAAACACTACAACAATCCGCCGTGTCGTTGCGTCCCGATTCTGGAGGATTCTGGTCAGATCCTGCCACATCTGAATTCGCGAGGAAGATGTCGAATTCGACGGCCCCGCTGATATCGATATCCATCAGCGATAACTTCGGCCACACGCCGTTCGAGGACACATGGAGCCGCGGCTGGCCCGCGCACTCCACAAGAATCTCTTCAGACCTCCTCCGCACCACAAACTCCGCCCCGCCTCGCGCCGCATACAGCGGCGCCCCCGCCGGTATCCGGATGGACCGCAAGACGTAGCGGACCATCGTCGCCGGCACGCGCACGAGGCAGAACTCCGCGGCGCACGCGAGCTCGACGCGCGCGGGCGGCGGCGCCCACGACTCGCCGTTGTCCATGTCCGCGAGGCGCACCACCGCGAGGCGCGGGCAGGCGCGCAGGACGCCGACGAGCGCGTCGGGCGCGGGCCCGTATTCGGAGCCGGAGAGCGCGAGGTGCGTGAGGCCGCGGTACGTCTCCCAGCAGCCGAGCGCGATGTTCGACACGAGCAGCGTGCGCAGGACGGCGTGTGCCTTTGGCAGCTCGTTGAGCCCCGTGAGCAGCATGCGCGCTGGCGCCGAGAGGCGCAGCGAGGTGGTCTGCTGGAAGTGGTGCCGCAGGAGGGTTACCAGGTTTGGGTCGGGGATGCGCGCAGGGTCGAGGCGAGCGGACACGTGCAGCTCCTCTGTATCATTGCAGTGGTAGCGCCGGAGCTGCAACTTGGATTGGCCGAAAGTGTAGTCGCGGACCTCGAACATGAACATAGGTGGCTCAGACGAGTAGAATATGGGCCTGTTTGTGGATGGGTCGGGAGCGCTGGGGCCGTAAAAGCCATCGCGGTCGCAGGCGCCCTCCAGGGCGAGAATAAGATCTGCTGGCGGGCAATGTTCTTCCCAGAATAAGGTCTCTCGTACGCTGTGTCTGAGGTTAAATGAATCTGTCTCGTCCCAAGATGCGGCGGTTGTCTGGTGTGGTGACAGGCTTAAGGCGGCATGAGAGCGTATTTGAACGACAAGGCTCACCAGCAATCTCATCGTCCAGCAATTGAACCGTCAGCCAAGGAAGTCTACGCGTGATCTGGGGGCTTGGGGGTATGTTTGATAGGTCTAGCGGAGGGCGTCAAGAGAGATGAGCCTGAAATATAAGCAATAGCGAGAAACAAGAGGCTGCATTGCAATGGCCAAAGAGTTGTTCTGAATAGGGAGTGTGGCGTGAGCCGCAACAAGCTCCCAACAATATCGAATTCGGAGAAGACATAGCGCTGACGAGACAAGCGGCAGAGCTGGAATACAAGTGTTGTTTGGGTGAAGTTCAGGTGTCGTATTGTGATGGAGGTCCAATGCAAAGAGGCGCCTCGGTATCTTTACCGACCTTGAACGCTGAGACGATCTGAATATTTTGCAGATACATAACAAACGCCTCAGATGTCCCTACTCCATGACCGCATGCACCCGCAGGCGCACATACATCATCGCCCACCCACCCTCCTCCGCCTCACCCACCGCCACATCTCGGTTGTCCACCTCCTGCGCGCGCACGACCTCCTCAATCACCGCCTCGCACTCCGCGTCGCCTAGGCCCTTGAGGAACGTCGAGTGGCGCACGAACGTGTCGAGCCACGCGCGCAGCCCGCCGGGCGGGAGCGGCGTGTGGCGCGGGGTGAGCGAGACCTCGATGGGGCGGAAGGACGCCGCGTGCAGGAGGGCGGTGTACGCAGCGACGGAGGGGAAGAACCACGGGTCGCGCGGCGCGGGGTCGAGCCCGCGGGCGCGCAGCGCCGCGTGGACCGCCGCGCGGACGCCGATGCAGTTGGTGAAGCCGCCCATCTCGACGACGAGCCGCCCGCCGGGCCGGAGCACGCGGCGCGCGCTGGCGAGCACCCCGGCGGGGTCGCGCTTGCACCAGTGCAGCGTTGCGTTGCTGAAGACCGCGTCGAAGCGTGTGGCCGCCAGCGCTGGCGGCAGGACTAGGGCCTGTGCATCGGCGACGAACGCGTCGGGCAACCCGTTCGCACGTGCTTGCTCGACCTGTGTGCACTGCTGTTAGCCAAAGCTGCGCGTGGGGAAATAGGCGCACCATGCTCTCGCTGTAGTCGAACGCGGCGACGAGCCCGCCCTCTTTCTGGAGCACAGTCTGTGCGATGGTGAGCGCGAGCTCGCCGCTGCCGCACCCGAAGTCGATGATCTTCTCGCCGGGCTGGGTGGCGAGCATGTCGAGAATGGGGGCAGTGAACTTGGGGGAGTACACGAAGGCGGCGTGCGTGTTGTACTGTGTGGCGGACCACCCAGACGAGTCGGGGGCATTGGCGTTGGTGGGTGCGGAGGACATGGTTTGCTAACTGTGTGAGCACTGTTGACTCAAGTTGATCAACTATGGCCAGTAATTTATATCTCGCCAGTCATACCCAGGGCGCAGGGCAGATCATCACGATTGCATCAACCAACGAGCAGGCCTAGTCCGAACAACGCCGATATCATGCTTTCGATCGCATTCGGCCGAAATTTGGTGCAGCGTCAAGAAGAGAATGAGTCGGCTCTTCGGGGATTCCAGCTCGCCCAAGTTGAAGGAGCCCAGATGCGGATCTATAATCGTCGTTGATGTAAGTAGTGCCATTTCATTGCAGCAGTCCTGGGCCCTGGCAATGGCTGGCATTCCCTGAAAAGCTCATGATCATGAAGCGAGCGACGCTGACCCAATTAGGATGGCCTGAAGGGGGAGTATTCACCAGGGACGCATGCACTGGCATTAGCTATAGGTGATTGATATGCTGAGTCCATGTTTTCTGCTTGAGTTTGCCACCCGTGTGGGTGCCCCGTGACCTGTCGATTTTTGTTAAGTAATACAGCTGTTTCCTAAAACTTAGTAAAAGGCTCGCCAGCCAATTAGAATGTTTATCTTGGTGTCACGTGGTACAAGCATCACGGGACATAACTTCGACTTTGTATGGGCCTCGTGTCTTTCTCCTTGCTATATATATCCTTCCAGATGTTATTACCTTCCTGCCCGAGTCCTTTCTCGTTCGCTGGCTTCTGCCTCCCAGCCATCGCCGTCTCCTAGTTTCATCTGGGAACTTACATAAGGTATGATTTTTACATTTCTGGTGTCCTGATCGTGGTGCTCGAGCCTGACATGGTCAGAATGTACAGTATGAATCTTACGCTCATCGCCTCCAAATCTTCCAAGTTGACTACCCACTTGATATCGGTTTTTGGTGTTGTATATTCATCACTCCCGTCCTTTCGCCGCTCGCCGATCACCGTCTTCTCACCGTTGGCCATCTTTGCATCTTTCCCCCGACCCACTCTCGTTGTCTGCTATCCTCGCCTCGCCCGTCCTGCATTTTGCACCCATTCTCTCACTCTACCAAACGGTTTACCGTCGGGAAATAGCCTCACTGATCTCCACGGTCTAACCCAATCTCCAAATCTCATGGGGACCCATTCCCACTTGTAGCGTATTAACAGACACTTTGCTTGGGACGACTATATCTCGGTCTTTGGATGTACTGGCGACCCTCAACCAGGCTGCAAGATTCACACGGTCTTGATTAACAAATCACCCAGGCTGTGATTTTGCCTGACCCCAATCTGGAACTGGAAGAGTCTATAATACGGCCGATGCTCGAGCCGCCGCATGTTCCGACAAGCTGATATCTACAGTATTCACTTCGCTGAATCGACATGGCTACCTTTAACACGACAGATGCGGCTGCTCGGGCAAAAGTGAACAACTACGGCGGTTCTCGGACCAGTATTCACAATCACTTCAACATCACAGGGCCAATCCACAATTGTAAGTTTGCGAACAATTTTGGTATCCTGTGCATAACACTTGCTAACCTCTATCTTCTTGCGCCTACAGTCATAGTCAATGGTCCACCAAATCAAGAATCAGCGGTACGTACATATATGATTCTGTGACTTGGGCACTGCTGATAGATATATCTTCATAGGATGTTCCCCTCCCGGGCCCTACGAATGGAGGCTCAACACAGCGCGATGTAGAAAACTTTTATAGAGATCTTGCGGCAGCTGTGCGGGCGATGGACCCTGCAGCGGATATGGGTGCAATGGTGCGTCTCTTCATTCTTAGTTGCTCATTGTCCTTGCTAAATGTACCACATGCAGGAAGCGCAAGTTGAGCCCAGCTCCCTTGATCAGCAACGACCACTGCTCAGACGGAGACGGACCATTCCCCAAATCTTCTCACAGTTCGCGTATGCCCTGCGCCTGCGGAGACCCACCACATCTCGCCGATCGGCCCTCGCATCCCAGGCATATTGACCATACTGCTTACTTGTTGTGCTCATCTCTTTGTAAATGTATCCGCTTCTGAGCCCATGCTTATCCATCGTTTTTTGTCACCCAAGGTGCCATTCTGATAGCCAGCCTTGGGTCTGCGCCTCCTTCCATGAGACCCTGCGTCCTTCACCACACATTTCGCCGCGATCAACGTGTGCCAGACGCGAGGGATATTGTTAGAAGTATAAACTCCCGGGGGCTCGCATTCCAAATCATACTGAAGAATGATACTCGCTGGGTCAAGTAACTTGAAACTGCAGCGGTGCAAAAGCATGGGTTGGAGAACGGGCTTGCTCATGTTGAGACAGCACGCCTCGTCTCGACTCAATGGGGATCTTTTTCATGCAGATCTATGTCCACAGCAGTTAACCATACTTGAAGTGCAGACACGATCCCAAGGTGGCTCAGATTGCTCCAGAACAGGAGAGCAGGACTTCATCCAGTTCGCAGCCCGACAGGGAAACGTGCAAATAGGCGCTCTGAATGTTACCCCACGCCACTAAATAGGAGCTGTGTTTCTTAGTTTGCCTTCGCCCCTAGAAAATCGGACAGATGAAAACCGCGTCTCCTTCGACTCATTTGAATCATCAACTGGCAGTACCAGTGTAATCAGTCTATTGTGCAGATACATGGCCCTGCTATAGGGTTCTCCCCAGACGCAAATAGACGCCCACGTTTCGGGCGTCCGCGCCGAAACTGTCGCCAGAAACCTTTTCCATGAGCATCATGAGCACCCTGTCGGCCGTCATTTTCATGATGCATGATGATTCGATTTTGTCAGAAGTACCCCAAGCCTGCAGGGCTAGGAGCATCCTTCACTAGTCCTACCAATCATGTCCGGCTCGGAGCTTCATTCGGGACCTCGTTCGACGATTTCACCTCTCGAGAGCGCTGTCGAACCCTCTGGAGATGTTGAGAAGCAAGCTAAGGCAATCACTCCTGTGTTCGAAAAGCTGGACATTGAGCATGCTTTGGTGGACGACGATCCTAGAAATTGGTCTCCTGCGCGAAAGGTACCAGTGTCTGCATCTTCGAGCGCAACAGAACTGATGGCTCTATTAGTGGGTGGTACTGGTGATCATTTCGGCGGCTTCTATGGTAGCGGGTCTATCTGCTAATATTCAAAACCGTAAGTACAAATCATCTTGGCCATATCCCACGCTCTTATTGGCGGTGTAGCGGCAAACCAAAATATTGAACAGGACCTCCATGCCTCGCCATCGGAAATCAGCTGGAGCCTGTCATGTTTCATTCTCGTTCAAGGAAATTTCCCTCTGCTTTGGTCGGCCATAAGCGAAATCAAAGGCCGCAAGGTTTGAGAATCGTTGTTCACTCGAACCAGTTCCTAAGACGTGGGCTGCCACAGATAGTCTATTTACTCTCCTTTGGTATATTCGCTATCGGGTCGACGGTGGTTGCCGTTTCACACTCCATCGGCCTTCTCATTGGGATGCGGATCATGCAAGCAGTAGGGTGAGCCAGCCACCTTTACCATCCTCGCTTACCTGATACAGTTTTCAGCTCTTCGGCTGTCATTACTATCGGTGCAGGCACTCTAGCTGACATATTCGACCCCGCTGAACGTGGCACAAAGTTCGGTCTCTTCTACGGTGCCCCCCTTCTCGGGCCATCCATTGGCGCCATCCTTGGCGGAGGCCTCACGCAAGCATTCGGCTGGCGCGCAGTGTTCTGGTTTCTGGTCATCATCGCAGGGCTCAACTTCCTCTCGTTCCTCTTCCTCTTCAAGGACACATTCCGCCGGGAGCGCAGCTCGACGTACCAAACAGTACTGAAGCGCCGAACGGCGGAGCGCGCGCTGAAATCGCACAGCGGCAGCCAGCTCACGGTCATCAATGCCGCTGCCGGTGTCGAGGCACCCCCGCTGAAGGTGATCAAGCTGTCTCTAAGGGACGTCAACCCGTTCCCGCCGATATGGCTCATTCTGCGCAGGAAGAACAACGTGGCGATCCTGTTCTCCTCGTGCCTGCTCTTCTCATTCAGCTTTAGCATCACGTACACATGCGCGCGCACGCTTGCCAACACATATGGCTACGATCCGCTGACGACCGGTCTCGTGCTGCTGTCTTTCGGGATTGGCAACATCGTTGGTAGCGTACTGGGCGGGAGATGGTCGGACAAGAAGTTCGTGCAGCTGCGCGCTGCAAATGACGGGGAGAGCGTGCCAGAGATGCGGCTTAGAAGCACTACCATGGCTATGTGGTTCCTGCCGCCCTCTGTCGTCGGATATGCATGGGTTTGCGAACAGCATGTCAACGTCGCAGCGGTGTGTGTCATGCTATTCCTCGCTGGCTTCTTCTCTCTGTAAGTGGACTAACTAACGATCCGCGTATATATTCCGTCTCTTATTGCGAATGAACCCTCTGCGGCGACATAGGTGGATATACTCCAGCACACTAGCGTACATAGTCGACGCAAACGTAGGCCGCTCCTCTACCGCTGTAGCGACCAACAGCGCATTCCGTGGCTTGGCTGCGTTTGTTGCCGCCGAGGTCGCCATTCCACTGCAGGTCAGTCCTTGCCACATCCCTGCGTACAACTTGCATTCTTATCTGGCGTTGGGATTTTTAACTTCCAGGACTCGATCGGAGATGGCGGGATGTACACGCTCTGGGCGGGGCTGCTTCTCATCTCCGAGCTACTGATTTTGCTCGTTCTGTGGAAAGGAGCCAAATGGCGAGAGGAAGTTGTTGCGCAGGAGACAGAGCGGGCCACTCGGTAATAATTAGATGCTTAATAGAGTAATAATACACATACACAGGAAGAGCATTGGAAGAGCTGAGTGCTCAAGAAACGTCAGAGACTACGTACACGCTCAGGCTCGTTGTAGTCGAGGACAAAGAAAGGTAACACCGTCATTCATGGCGTTTTTTGTTGGCGGTGCTGCCAGGAAACGGCGGGCGACATCTATAGAGTATATCGATAGACAAGCCTGCTTTCTTCCGGCGACGGTGAAGGACGAGCAAGTTGAGTCCCGCCGTTGGATTAGGTAAGGTCGCTCCAAAGAACTAAACTGGAATTCGTGTGTCTATAGCGATGTTAAGCACTGTCTGCAGTGCTTTCAATATTGGTGCAAGAACAAGGGGCTGTATGGACGTCGATGCAATGTTGCAGCTGCTGTATATTCAGCAAATGGCGGACACCCAGCGATTGCTGGTGAAGCAGAAAAATGGAGAAGGCAAGGCTGTTCTTAGGGATAAATTAGAAATTTAGCTGTTTCCAACGCCCCGATATTTGTCTTCTGCCTGCTATAAGCCTTTGGCGAGTTTGGGTCCGTGACGCCCGAGTGGATTGGGGATGCGCAAGGCGGCCTATAAGGTGTGTCCACAAGTGTTGACAGTATTAGGTGTCGGGATGTTAAGATTTATGTGCAGCCCAAGGTTCTATAACTGCTTCACATATGCGAGTTGAGGTGGTCACGTAGATGCTGTAACGCGCTGCAGTCAATGAGACATCAAGGTTTCTTCATTAGAGCATCAAATGTAATAAAGAAAGGAAATATCGCGTATTGTTGCGATGTATTGGAATGTTGAATTGAACGTTGAACTTGAAAGAGCGGAGACCAAAAGAAACTAGAAGAGTGCTTGAAGGCAGTGACAACTTGTCGAGAAATACCGTAGTTCCCACGCCACAATTGCCTTTCGGAGGCGAAATTTCGATTCATCGACTTCGTCCAACTCTTACTGCGACAGTCATGTCGTTCCCTCCCGGTATGCCCTTTCCTCCTTCACCAGGTATGCCAATGCCACCACCTGGAATGGCGCCGCCGCCGGGTATGTCCTCGATGGGCAGAGCATCGGGTTCTATGCCGCCCGAAGTGCTCGCGCAGAAGTCGCAGAAGTGGATACAAATGCAGAAGAAGCGGTACGGAGAGAAGCGAAAAGGAGGTTACGTGGACATGGGCAAGCAGGTGCGTAATCGAGGCACGTTATAACGCGCTTGAATACTAATTTTGCGAGTAGGATCTTCCTCCTGAGCATGTTCGAAAAATCATCAAGGACCATGGTGATATGAGTAACCGCAAGTTCAGAAACGACAAACGCGTCCACCTGGGTGCTTTGAAATATGTTCCTCACGCCGTTATGAAGCTACTGGAGAACATTCCGTATCCCTGGGAGCAGGTTCGCGAGGTGCCAGTGCTATACCATATCACTGGTGCTATCACGTTCGTAAACGAGGTTCCGCGCGTTATCGAGCCTGTCTACCACGCGCAGTGGAGTACTATGTGGCTTGCAATGCGAAGAGAGAAACGTGACCGTCGTCACTTCAAACGTATGCGCTTCCCTCCTTTTGACGATGAAGAGCCACCTTTGGACTACGGCGACAACGTGCTTGACGTGGACCCTCTCGAAGCCATTCAGTTGGAATTCGATACCGATGAAGACAGTGCCATCATTGATTGGTTCTATGATCCCAAGCCATTGGTAGACACCAAAAGCGTCAATGGCTCTTCGTACAAGTACTGGTCTCTCTCCCTCCCCATCATGGCTAACTTGTACCGGCTCGGACGTACTCTTCTTTCCGACCAGCCAGACAGCAATGCTAGCTACCTATTTGACAAGAACGCGTTCTTCACGGCAAAAGCCCTGAATATGGCTATTCCGGGTGGCCCAAAATTCGAGCCTCTTTACCGTGACATGGAGGCTTTCGATGAAGACTGGAACGAATTCAATGACATCGGCAAAGTAATTATTCGCCAGCAAATTCGCACTGAATACAAAGTTGCCTTCCCGCACCTGTACAATTCACTTCCCCGTTCCGTCCGACTTTCCGCCTACCACTCTCCAAAGAACGTCTATATCCGCACAGATGATCCCGACTTGCCCGCTTTTTACTTCGACCCTCTCATTAACCCTGTGTCTTTGCGTGGATTCACACCGAAAAACGCGCCTCTTGTGTCCCATGAGGACTCTATATTTGGCGCCAATAACGCTGACGATGATGAATTCGAGCTACCCGAAGAAATCACGCCGTTCCTGGATGCGAAGCCTTTGGAGAATGACTTGACTGCAGATGGCATAGCGCTCTGGTGGGCACCCGAACCGTACAACCGCCGCTCAGGTCGCATGAGGCGCGCGCAGGACGTGCCTTTGGTGAAGAACTGGTATCTTGAACACTGTCCTCCGAACCAGCCGGTCAAAGTTCGCGTATCATATCAGAAGTTGTTGAAATGTTTTGTTTTGAACGAGCTGAGGACGAGACCGGAGAAGGCAATGACGAAGAAGAATTTGTTCAGGCAATTGAAGGCAACAAAGTTCTTCCAGACGACCAAGTTGGATTGGGTGGAAGCTGGTTTACAAGTCTGCAGACAAGGTTATAATATGTTGAATCTTCTCATCCATCGCAAGGTAATTTTCGTTTTTGGTCTCACTATCCTCAAAAACTAAAGTCAAACTTGCGTCTCTAGAATCTTAACTACCTCCATCTTGATTACAACATGAACTTGAAGCCCGTCAAGTAGGTACCACTCTGTACAATCATGATCCCTACTAACTGGTGTCATAGGACCCTGACCACAAAGGAGCGTAAGAAGTCCCGTTTCGGGAATGCTTTCCATCTTTGCCGTGAAATCCTCCGTCTTACCAAGCTTGTTGTGGATGCCCATGTTCAATTCCGTCTGGGTAACGTCGACGCATTCCAGCTGGCCGATGCTCTTCAGTATATATTCGCTCACATCGGCGCACTCACTGGCATGTACCGCTACAAATACAAGCTGATGAGGCAAGTGCGATTGACGAAAGATCTTAAACACTTGATCTATTACCGTTTCAATACGGGTCCTGTCGGTAAAGGGCCAGGTTGCGGTTTCTGGGCTCCCGGCTGGCGTGTCTGGCTTTTCTTCATGAGAGGAATTGTACCTTTACTTGAGCGATGGTGCGCACTTACCTTCCAGATGCAATGGACAGATTCTAACATATCCCTTGTAGGCTTGGCAATCTGCTTGCGCGTCAATTCGAAGGTCGAAACAGCAAGGGTGTCGCTAAAACCGTGACTAAACAGCGAGTCGAATCTCATTACGATTTGGAGCTCCGCGCCGCTGTCATGCATGACATTCTGGACATGATGCCCGAGTCTATCAAGCAGAACAAGTCGAAGACCATCTTGCAGCATCTTTCTGAGGCTTGGCGTTGCTGGAAGGCTAACAGTAAGTTTTACCATCCTATTTTGAAGGTTTCATATTGAAGCCTCATGCTTGCAGTTCCTTGGAAGGTGCCGGGGATGCCGACCGCAATTGAGAACATCATATTGCGATACATCAAGAGCAAGGCCGACTGGTGGTGCTCGTACGTTTGTTGATAATTCACCTTGCTCGGTAGGAACTGATATATTGTCAGGGTTGCTCATTATAATCGTGAGCGTATCAGACGTGGTGCCACGGTAGACAAAGCTGTCGTCAAAAAGAATCTTGGCCGCCTTACACGTGAGTCTATACGATAGATTCAGTCTTATCCGACTCACCTTGTTGGTAAGGTCTGTACTTGAAGGCGGAGCAGGAGAGGCAGCACGGTTATCTGAAGGATGGGCCGTACATCAGTGCTGAGGAGGCGGTGGCCATCTATACCGCCACTGTCCACTGGCTCGAGAGCCGGAAATTTGCTCCAATTCCTTTCCCGTAGGTTTGCTTCTCTCCCACTCGTTGACTTATCTCACAAATTTGTCTGCAGTCCTCTTTCATACAAACATGACACGAAATTGCTGGTCCTGGCACTAGAAAAACTCAAAGAAGCGTATTCTGTGAAGGGTCGTCTCAATCAATCACAACGCGAAGAACTTGCTCTTATCGAACAAGCATACGATAATCCTCACGAATGTATGGACTTCTTCACGTACTCCTCAACTCTGTCTGATCCAGTACATTACAGGTCTCTCACGAATCAAGCGTCTTCTACTCACGCAGCGTGCCTTCAAAGAATCTGGCATTGAGTTTTTTGATACTTATGACAAACTTATCCCTTGCTACGACATCGAGCCCGTGGAGAAAATCACTGATGCGGTAAATCAAAATTTCTTAAAACTGACAACAGCTTGCTTACTTTCAATGCGCAGTACTTGGATCAGTTCTTATTCTTTGAGTGAGCCGCTTTCCCCATTTGATAAGTCAATTAGCCTGATCGTTTACTAGGGCTGACAAGCGAGGACTATTCCCTGCATGGATCAAGCCTGCGGTAAGCCGCGTTCCATAAATTTCATCGCAGTTAATTAAACGATCTCTACAGGACACTGAACCTCCACCTCTCTTGGTATACAAGGTCGGTTCGCCTCTGCACTCATTTTAACGTATTGCTGACAGCATCTCCAGTGGTGTCAGGGAATCAACAACCTGACAGACATTTGGGAGACCAGCGAAGGAGAGTGCAATGTTCTCATGGAGACTGTTCTTTCCAAGGTCTATGAGAAGATCGACCTGACTTTATTGAATCGTCTGCTGCGGCTCATCCTGGATCATAACTTGGCTGATTACATCACTGCCAAAAACAACACTGGTCAGCATATCATTTCCTTACACGTGAAGCGTATCTAACCAACGTCTTTCTGCAGTCCTGACTTACAAGGGTAAGTACTGACAGTAATTTTTCGCGATACGTTATTGAGAAATCTCAAACAGACATGGCTCACACGAACGCATTCGGCCTGATCCGTGGTCTGCAATTTTCTGCTTTCGTGTTCCAGTATTACGGTCTCGTCCTCGACTTGCTGATTCTCGGCTTGCAACGTGCAAGCGAAATGGCAGGGCCGCCACAGATGCCTAACAATTTCCTCCAGTACCGCGACTCGGCCACTGAAACTCGCCACCCCATACGCCTTTACTCTCGTTACGTGGACAGACTGCACATCTTATTCCGCTTCTCGGCCGATGAATCTCGAGACCTCATCCAACGCTATCTCAGTGCCAACCCCGATCCAACAAACAACAACGTTATAGGTTATAACAACAAGCGCTGCTGGCCTCGTGATTGTCGCATGCGACTTATCAAACACGATGTCAACCTCGGCCGTGCTGTGTTTTGGAATGTCAAGCAGAGTCTGCCACGTTCACTCACCACTATCGAATGGGAAGACACCTTCGTCAGCGTCTATTCTCAAAACAATCCCCAGCTTCTTTTCTCGATGTGTGGGTTCGAAATTCGCATCCTGCCGAAGATTAGAACCATGGGAGGAGAGCAGTTCTCTCTTAAGGACGCTGTGTGGAACCTCACTAATGAGCAGACAAAGGAGAGAACAGCTCAAGCCTTCTTGAGGGTCTCAGATGATGGTACGTACTGTAAAATAGTATGCCATTAGAAAATTGTGAGCTGATGATACATCGACAGGCGTACAGCAATTCAACAACCGCATTCGACAAGTACTGATGAGCTCCGGGTCCACGACGTTTTCGAAGATCGTCAATAAATGGAACACGGCTCTAATTGGCCTGATGACATATTATCGCGAGGCCGTTATCCATACGAACGAGTTGCTTGACTCTCTTGTCAAGGCGGAGAACAAGATTCAAACACGTGTCAAGATCGGCCTGAACAGCAAAATGCCCTCGCGTTTCCCACCTGTGGTCTTTTATACCCCCAAAGTAATTATCCTACGTCCACTGAAGGAGAATAGCCACTAATTTTGCTTCAGGAACTCGGTGGTCTGGGTATGTTGTCTATGGGCCATGTGCTCATTCCGCAGAGTGATCTTCGTTGGTCCAAGCAGACTGATGTAGGAGGTCAGTTATATTTTTATTTTTATTAGGCTATCACAAAGTTTGAGCTATCGCTTACAGTCACCCACTTCCGGGCTGGAATGAGTCACGAGGAGGACCAGTTGATCCCCAATTTGTACCGTTACTTGCAACCTTGGGAGGCGGAGTTCCTCGATTCCGCGCGCGTCTGGTCCGAATACTCGATGAAGAGGAAGGAGGCTAATGCACAAAATCGCCGACTGACTCTCGAGGACCTCGAAGACAGCTGGGATCGTGGTATCCCTCGCATTAACACCCTTTTCCAAAAGGATCGACATACGTGAGCCGACTACATCTGCCTGCACCTCCAACTTATTAACCGCTTCTACAGATTGGCGTACGACCGTGGTTGGCGCGTTCGGACTGATTGGAAACAGTATCAACTGCTGAAACAGTGCGTAGTGTTATTCGGGAGGGCTAATGATGTTCTCACTTCGATATTGCAGCAATCCTTTCTGGTGGACGTCTCAGCGCCACGATGGCAAACTGTGGCAATTGAACAACTACCGGGTCGACGTTATCGCTGCCTTGGGTGGTGTCGAAGGTATCTTGGAGCACACTCTTTTCAAAGGGACATACTTCCCTACATGGGAAGGTAAGTTATTTGTCACTTAACATCATCTACCTAGACTGACGTTGGATTTCTAGGTCTCTTCTGGGAGAAAGCTTCAGGCTTCGAAGAATCTATGAGATACAAAAAGCTCACTAATGCTCAGCGCTCTGGTCTCAACCAAATCCCAAATCGGCGGTTCACGCTGTGGTGGAGCCCCACCATCAATCGAGCAAACGTTTATGTTGGTTTCCAGGTACAATTGGATCTGACAGGAATTTTCATGTCAGTTGCGCCTTGATCATTGTATCAAAGTATAGCCAATAGCTTATGCGTTCTACAGGCACGGCAAAATTCCCACTTTGAAGATCAGTTTGATTCAGATATTCCGAGCCCATCTTTGGCAGAAGGGTAGGGTTTTCTGCTGTCGACATTTATGCATGTGCTGATTTGGCCTTTTTTAGTGCACGAAAGTGTAGTCATGGACTTGGTGAGCTCTATTCTCTTACTTACGTGAAAGAGTCAAAATAACAGAGTAACTTTCAGTGTCAAGTCTTCGATCAGGAACTAGAACCATTACAAATTGAAACCGTGCAAAAGGAGACCATCCATCCTCGAAAGAGTTACAAAATGAACTCTTCTTGCGCTGATATTCTGTTGTTCTCGGCTTACAAGGTTTGTTGCTGATTTACTGGAAAGAAATGATGATCTAATCTGGATCTGTAGTGGAACATTGCTCGACCATCTCTTGTTACAGATGTTGGTCTTTCTATTTCACCTAAACTCCTGATTGAATCTGATTTTGTTTTTGCACCCAGAGCAAAGATGTTCTCGACGGCACCACGAGCAACAAGTTCTGGATCGATGTTCAATTGCGTTGGGGTGACTTTGATACCCACGACATCGAGCGATATACTCGTGCCAAATTCTTGGACTATGTAAGCGACACAGTTAATGTGTGCCGACGTATATATGGCGCGCTCATAACATCATCTAGGTTTCAGACTCCATGAGCATCTACCCTTCGCCTACTGGTGTCATGATTGGCATGGATTTGGCCTACAACCTCTGGTCAGCATACGGCAACTGGTTCCCCGGCCTGAAGCCTCTTGTGCAGCAAGCGATGGCGAAGATCATGAAAGCGAACCCGGCTTGTCACGTTCTTCGTGAACGTATCAGGAAGGGTCTTCAGCTCTATTCCTCGGAACCCACTGAGCCGTACTTGAACAGCCAGGTCCGTAAACACCTACTTCGCTTCTAATATTATCACTAATTCAGATGCACAGAATTACTCTGAGTTGTTCTCCAACCAGATCATTTGTAAGTTCATTTTCCCTCGCGATCTCAACTACTAATCCGTTCATGCAGGGTTTGTTGATGACACTAACGTGTATCGTGTTACTATCCACAAGACCTTCGAGGGTAATTTGACCACCAAACCTATCAGTATGTTATGCCCCATCCCATCCATAAGCTCTAGGAGATTTATAATCCTTCAGATGGCGCTATCTTCATCTTTAACCCTCGTTCGGGTCAACTCTTCCTGAAAATCATCCACACAAGTGTTTGGGCAGGCCAGAAGCGTTTAGGTCAGTTGGCCAAGTGGAAAACTGCGGAAGAAGTTGCAGCGCTGGTTCGCTCTCTGCCGGTTGAAGAGCAGCCTAAGCAGGTCATTGTCACGCGGAAGGGCATGTTGGGTATGTGCTTTTTGAAAACGGATCAACCAGTCTAGCTCATCTTCCGTTCATAGATCCTCTTGAGGTCCATTTGCTTGATTTCCCTAACATCGTCATCAAGGGAAGTGAGCTCCAACTACCTTTCCAAGCCTGTATGAAGATGGAAAAATTCGGTGACTTGATTCTGGTATGTAACCTTACTGTCGGGTATGCCATTGTTCCTGATTTGTGACTACCTTCAGCGCGCGACACAACCGCAGATGGTGTTGTTCAGTCTTTATGGTAAGTGTCATACTAATATTATATCGCAATACATGTGCTAATCAGCGATCAGATGACTGGTTGAAATCCATCTCTAGCTACACTGCGTTTTCCAGGCTCATTCTACTTCTTCGTGGTCTCCATGTCAACAACGAAAAGGCGAAAATCATCCTCCATCCTGATAAGTCAACTATCACGGAGCCCCATTTCGTTTGGCCGTCACTGAGCGACGAGGAGTGGATCAAGGTCGAGGTAGCCATGAAAGACCTGATCCTCGCTGTAAGCTTTTGCTTAATACCTTGACTAACCAAGCCGCTTATTTGTATCGCGCAACGATAGGACTTTGGCAAGCGCAATAGCGTGAACATTGCTTCATTGACTGCCAGCGAGATTAGGGACATTATCCTCGGTCAAGAAATTGCCGCACCATCCCAACAACGACAAGAAATGGCGGAACTAGAGAAAAGCTCAGAGGCCCAGGGTCAAGTTACAGCTGTTCAAACGTCAGTATATCGAAAAACCATTCATTTAATGCACGTTTTAACATCGATTACTAGACAAACCACCAATGTGCATGGCGACACCATCCAGACCGTCACTAGTATGTTACTCTCAGCCACACTTCTTTGGTCGGATTGCTGATCTAGACTTTGCAACAGCGACTAACTACGAGCAACAAGTGTTCAGTAGTAAATCCGATTGGCGAGTGCGAGCCATCTCTGCGACACATCTGCCACTTCGACTTCAACACATATACGTTTCCAATGACGACGTGAAGGATGATGCCGCCTCCTTCACCTATGTACTTCCAAAGAACATATTGAGGGCGTTCATCACTGCTGCTGACCTCCGAACACAAGTTGCTGCGTTCTTGTATGGTTCTTCCCCTCCAGACAACAAGCAAGTCAAGGAGATCAAGGTAATCGATTACAAATGCTTTATACGTACGCATCTGACTCTCCAATGAACAGGCGGTTGCTTGGATTCCTCAAAGAGGCAGTAACAACAGTGTTGAGTTGCCCTCGCAACTTCCCAAAGATGACTTCCTCCTAAAAGACTTGGAGCCTCTGGGCTGGATCAAGACTCAAGCTCTCGAACTGCCGCATCTGTCGCCCACCGACGTTACAACTCAGGCGAAGTTGATGGCCGATCATCCAGAATGGGGCTCGTCATCCATCTGCCTGACGGCGTCTTTCACGCCCGGATCTGTCTCCCTCTCATCCCACTCCCTTACTGTAGCAGGGTTTGAATGGGGCCGCAAGAACGCAGACAACTCCGCCAACCCACCTGTGAGTAATAGTTGTGTATGGTCCGCAAGCAAGATATTTATCACCTTCGCAGGGCTTCAACCCTAATATGTCGGAGCGTGTCCAATTACTTCTCTCCGATCGCGTTTTGGGTATGACGCTAGTTCCCGAGGGTCGTGTCTGGAATTACGGTGTTGGTCTGACACAGTTGTGGTCTCCTAACCTCGGTTATGCGATGACTATCGACACGCCACTGCTGTTCTGGGCTGAGGAGCATCGACCGGCAGCTTTCTTGACGGTACGTCTTTCATATAATTCTGTGATCTTGCTTTTCTCATGATTATTTCACCACAGTTCGCAAATCTTGAGCAAGGGGACGACAGTGCGGACGTGGAAAATAGCTTTGCTTGATATGTTATTCATCTTGTCACGTTCGATCATATTGTATAAAAAGTTACATAGTGTAGATTTAATTTCACAACTTGAGACCTCTTTGGCACTTTGAACTGAGATGCCGCAGGAGGGATCTCAAAATTCCCTGCAACAGCCTTTCCGATCTTCCTTCGCCGTCCGTTAAAATCGATTCCTTGAAATTTGAGCGCCGACAAACGTGGAAAAACCATGCGCTCGGAAGCTAGATCGAGTACCCTTGTATTGCATTCTGGATGATCAAGGATGACAGAGGTGCAGAGGACAGCGATAGAAGGCGGGGAACAGCCTCATCTCATTGGTTAAGGTGGTATTTCGAAGTGTGCTTTCGATGCGATACGTTCGAGTCCGCAACCAGCGAACGCTGTGACAGTTCATTCCTCGTCGGTACAGAAAGAAGCTGGCAATGATATGCAAGTGAGTGAAGCGAAAGCGCGGTTGAATAGAAGAAAATTGGGTGATTTGCATCAGTAAACCTTCTGCATGAAAAACATTGCTCGCATTGCTCGCCTCCTCACACGCTCAACCGAAACAGCTGGCAAAGGGCGCCAGAAATCTTCCCATTGCTTCACGTCCCGCTCCCTAGTCATATCTGCCATCCATCGCAGAGTGCGAAGTGAATCTATGAAGCGGGTGGCGACTCTCCGAGTCTTCATGAGATGATGGGAATGGGATGGATCTGCCGACGACGCGCAAAAGTTGAATTCGGTTGTGAATTGCCTATAGGTTTGAGGCGTAGGGACGTTGCGTACTTCAGTGTTGTACCGGAAGAAAGTGACGTGTCGATAGATGGGGACGAGAGAACCTCTCACAATCAGCGACAAGTCAATGAAGCCGGCACAGTACCACGAAGGTATCCATTTCCCAAAGACTGCGTTTTCGCCAGTGCTTTTCATGATTTGCCTCGCTTAATCATGAGCAGATGCCAAAGATTTCTGACTCTGAGGAGATCTGCGACGGTTTTGGTTTGACACGCAGTCCGCTAAGGAGATTTAGCTGTGTGGTGTGGGTTCACGTTCTTCTTTGGAGGTGGAAGTCACTGATCAGACCTGGTCGGCGAGACTCGTTATTTCTTACGTACATACATAACCATTGTGGCATCAATTGTCCAGTTTCGATCATACAGCATTGACGCTCTTGTCTTCTCAGTTCTGGCACGCACTTTGCCGTTGACCCATGGCTATCATGGACAATGGACATGACCAAGACATAGCGCACTTGAATCATCTCTGGGCAATTATCTCGGAACTATCTGAACAGCTCACCCAGAACAGAGCCGCCGCTGTGCAGCTGTTTGGACAGGCAGATGCTGTCAATGTACGTGGCCTTGCAGGTAGATATACCAGCTCGGAGAGCTGCTACTTATACACGAGCGTGCGCAGAGTCAAGCTGTACATGGCAAAACAGGCTTTGTCTTGCGAAAGTACGTTCTTACTGCTTTCAAATTTGATCACCTTTCTCAGTGAATATAGGTTCAATATGGATAAGCCCGAAGGTATAACTTTCATTGCAAGCATATTATGCGTGTTCTTACCTTTGCCCTCAATCGAGATGTATATGAGGCTGAACTGCAGAATATGAATGTCGCTATGACGGCTGACAACCATGCATTACAACGCGACAACAAGCAGCTCAACGCCTTGATCAAAGAATATGAACAGACTCTGGAGAACGTGATGAGTTCGTTCAGGAATCGGGCGGTACGCCTATCTAACGAAAGGTCGAATACTGTACCACACTGACAACATTGCAGCGCGAGGTGCAAGAAAAGGAGTTGGCTGTCATCCGTGACTTCGAATCGCGAATTCTTAACCTTCAAGACGAGGAGACGACCAAAAAGGTGACTCTATCGACAGCACAATCAGAATCTGTGGCCCGTTTATCTAGATCTTTCCGCCAATTTGTACGCGCGGTTGGCGGAGAGGACCTGGATGGCATCTCAACAGAGGATGCCAACAAAGCAGAAGATTTCGACCCATTATCGCCGACGCATGGTGCGGATTGGGCTCTCGAACGCGAGTCAGAGCTCGCACGACTGGAACGGGAGAATGAGGAGTTGAAGCGGATGCTCGGTCTTCATGTCGGAGCTATGCGCAGTGCTATTACAGATCCGCCGAAGCCCATCACACCTGGGTCTGGCTTGGGAAGACTTGGGAACTTGGTGGGTAACGCGGAGCGGTCTAGGACACAGTCAAATGACATTCAATATGGCCCCTATGGTACCTTCAGGGCGCCAACTTGATGTGATGGTCAGTGCGTGCCTATGTAAATGGCTATCCATCGACTGAACTTCAAGCCAGGCTAAATGGTCTCTCACGCCTGATATGCTAGCCGAGCGTGGATGAGGCGTGTTTGATGTCGTCTTTTGCTTCCCACTGCC
This sequence comes from Athelia sp. TMB, assembly GCA_014898675.1. Lineage (NCBI taxonomy): Eukaryota > Fungi > Basidiomycota > Agaricomycetes > Atheliales > Atheliaceae > Athelia > Athelia sp. TMB. The sequence goes on along the minus strand of JACXVL010000012.1, from coordinate 117,719 downwards.
AGAGTGCAGGAAGCTTTTCGTCCCCATTCCTGCCAATCAGGATCAGAACTTTCAGAAGTCGATGCCTACATTCTGATTTGAAGGAGTCATGTCAGCATCTATTCCCGCTTTATTTATTGTCTATAAAGGGGCATGTAGGCTGGTTAAATGCTTAATTGGGTGGTATAATCCTCTGGGTAACTAAGAGGTGCTATTGTGAAGCAATATGCAGCTGCCTCAATGTGTATTATAGAGTCTCGACGCAACAGCTGAGAATTCGAGGCTGAGCGTTTATAGCAATGCCTCCGTAAGTCCGGCAATGGGTGAGGACACAAGGCGCCCAGGTACGATTTAAACATTCACCCACCCCTTCACGATGACCCAGCCGACTGCGCTGTGCGTGTACCATTCTTGAGCTAGCCTCATTCTTTTGGCCGTACGATCAGTCTGCTCAATCCAGTTTGCTCAAATCTCTGGTCAAAACGTGAGCTTTCATCTTGTGCTTGCACCCCCTAGCATGGCTTGGCTTTGATGGTCTTGGGCTATTCATTGAAGGCCCGTTCAAAGCCGCATATTCTATTCTGTGAACAGCAACTTACTAAAACTCAATCCTGCCTATTAGTATCAAACAGCTGCAATAGTAATGGCATCTATTGCGCAACATCCACACTTTCAACAGCCACTACAAAATAGGGCTACCGATTTTGCTTTCAGGGATAGGATGCGTCAACTTTCATCTCAGGAGAAGCCACGAAATAATGGAAAGGAGAGGGAGAGCGCGTCTATAATAGCAAGTGAGTTGACGCTTGCCTCGATATGTTTTTAGGCATACTGACGCGGTGTGTCAGGCACAAATGGCCTTGTATCCAGTGGATCAACTTTTATGACCGAGCACACACCCCAATCTTCATCACGTCCCTCATCGTCCGAGAGCTCCCCAGCACGTTCCAAGAGACGAGGCAGTATTCTGCTCCAGGCATCTGATGCACTACACTCGACATTCGGGCGGCGGCGCAAGCCTGCGCCCTTACCCCCAGGTCCTATTATACTTCCGGGAGTCATGGAAATTTCTGCATCACGACGGGATAATGAAGTCGAAGAGCGAGATCGTCTCCGAGATGCTGCTGCGCAGTCATTGGGTCTGGGGCCTGAAATACTTGACCCGCAACCAAGAGCTTACAGCATCGACGAAGTAGATGAAGACACGGAAACTGCAGAGGACGACGGTGGATTTGAGATGATCGACCACCCCCAGGTCTCGACAAGATCACTGCGCAGTGGCAGTATTTCATCTAAACTTGGGTATACATCATCAATATCCAGTCGCCAGCGTGCAAGCTCGTATACCCCTTCTTTGACCCACTTTAGAACGCGTTCAACCACACCTGCCTCAGCGATGCCATCTTTTCCCAGCACTCTCTCTAATTTGAAAGCCTCGACTTCAATGGCGGCCATTGTTCCGAAATACTACGCGCCGTCTTCCTTGCTCATTTACGCGCTGTCCAAACAATGGAAGGCTCGCTACATAATGCTATCTTCCACACCAGCCAATTCTAGAATCCAAGCACCTGTCTCCTACTTGCATGTCTTTAAATCGGCTGGACCTGAAGAGAGAGAGCTAGAAAGGCTCGAAATCAACGAGGAGAGCGTGGTCTTCGTGGCTGATGAGGAAGTTGGAGCGAGGAAGGGAGTAGTCAAAGTCGGCGGTGTGGAAGTCGGAGGGGCGCACAAGGAGCTGGATGATGGTCGTGCAATGTGGCTTTTGCAAATTGCGAATCCTTTGGAAGCCCAGAAGTGGATAACAGCTATTAAATCGGCTATTCTGGGTCAACGGTGCGCACATTTCGTTTTCAATCTCTATCACCATCATCTGACCTCGAAACAAGTTCGATGCGGGCAGGCCTTGGTATTCCAGTCCAGTCACTCACAGGCAATGAGCCCAGAGGTGATATGGATGTCATGTTGACTATGCGTGCACAAGGGATATTTTCATCGCCCACACCAAAACGGGGCATTCTTCCTGAGTTCAGCAGCGGACGATCTCGGACGCCTTCTATGGACGTCCCAGACACATCAAGATCGTCGCCATTGTCGATGCAGTCGCATACCGCCACAATTACGTCCCAGTCTTCGGGTGCAGCATCCACTATCAAAGCTTTGTTTGTCGGTGCTAAACACATGAGATCACCCTCCCGGGCGGCACAGAATGGCCAGGAAACGACACCAGCTGATGGTTCATTTGGCACCATGGGAAGCAATTTGCTGGGTCTAGGGCCGCACGATGGATCTGCGGAGTTGAATGCTGGTGTCTCTCCCAACCCAATCACATCGCCAAGTGTACCAACCCAGAAAATCATATTGTCCTCCCCTATCACAACTTCTAGCGAGCGGATGGAGCATCAGAGGCCAAATGATTTGCCTAGTGTAACCTGGGAAGATTCTTATATCGCATCTACATCCCAGCCAGACCAAGATACGCCCGTGGCTACCCCGCTACAACCCCCACCTCACCGGAAATTATCTACCATTCCAGCTACTAAGGCTGGAAATGGCAACGCAGATCCCATGTATCAACATTCACGAGCGAACGATAGCGTCGCAGATAATTTTGGCGTCAAGCGATCTCCTACAAAGGAAATATCCGCCCTTCCATCAACATCTTCTGGTCCCAGTACATCCGTCAGATCGTTCGGAACCCCCGAGGCTATGCATAGTCCCGAGCCTTCCGTGTCAACTACTGCATCAGCGGACAGCGAGCAACGACGGTGGTCAAGACAACCCATACCCCAGAGGTTGACTCCTCCGATTGGTCCACGGCCTGCTCCTTCCTCCTCTAGAGATCATCGAACATCATCAGAAGACCGTCGAAGCTCTTGGCTGCGTGCGCAAGTTCAGCATCCCTACGCTGGCGAGCGGTCTTCCAGTCCAGCCTCATCGGCCAACTCACCTCACAGCGTGGTTTCACGTCCCAGCAGCTCGACGAAACGAGAATCGAATTCTAGTGTGAGTACCGCGAGTACCTCACATTCACGGTTTTCAATGTCCCGCAGAGGCGGATCTCAGAGGAGATCCATACCACCTCCAGCCCACCCCGCTCCTGTCTCAGCTCTGCCTGCAACTCCGACCGAATCAGCATTGGCACCAACCGAAACACCGCGACCGTCGAAAACGTCCTTCCGAAATTCTGTCGCTCAGCGCGCCATTAGAATGTCTCTTTCAGCTCCAAAACCCCCTCCATCAATCAGCCTACCTCCACGACCTGATGAGAAAACGTATCGCCATCGTCGCAGTATCAGCAACGGGGGCTTAACCACCGACGAGCAGTCTACGACTCCCTCTGCCGACGCTTCGTTCTTACCATCATCCTCACCACCTGCTTCGCCCATCTCCCCCTCACGGCATACCTCTCTCAAGCAACGCTTGCGAATATTGAGTGCACCCTCGTCCACACCATCCATACGATCTATCACGACTACGATCCAGAATCTACGATCCGCTACGCCACCAATAACGAACGTGGATCCTTGGGTTTCACAACCTTCAACGCCTATTGCAGAACCGATCACCTCTGATCCCAACTTCTTGTACTTCCCGGAGCCAGAACTTAAACCCATCTTGCGAGCTCCAAGTCCAGAGCTACCACCACCATCTCCAGAGATATTTCCAGGTTCACCTGAGATCATGTCTTTATCGCCTCCTCCACGTCGAGGCTCAAGACAGGCGTCTGTACTTGAGCGCCAAAGACTATCTCAAATAATTGCAGAGGCTCCTGAAGAACCGCTAAAGGAGAGCCCAGTTGCACAGTCTCCCTTGTCCCACCCTGATAATTCCTCGGTGGCGAGCTTTTGAACCTATATCATTATTTCCCATGTCCACATTGCTTCTGCTCTATATATAATGTTACTCGTTATTCTACTACATCAGCTCAAGCTACAACCTACTAAACGCAGACGCAAATGCCGACGCTTGTTGCTACAGTCTGCATCAGGTTGAGTTGCAAACGGTTGGGATGAATTTGTACAATTAGGAAGAATGCACAAGAAGTCCAGGATCCT
>JACXVL010000012.1:16647-113585 GCA_014898675.1 Athelia sp. TMB | reverse complement strand
AACCTACTAAACGCAGACGCAAATGCCGACGCTTGTTGCTACAGTCTGCATCAGGTTGAGTTGCAAACGGTTGGGATGAATTTGTACAATTAGGAAGAATGCACAAGAAGTCCAGGATCCTAAAGAGACACTGGTGTTCCACGAGCAGTGCAATGAAGAAGCGATCTCCAGACATCTCCCACCCCCTCTTCCTCCGTTCCCGCTTGCATTCCATTGTCACGGAAAACGTAATATTCACGCCCTGGTGTTTGTACAACAGCCAAGGCACAGTGCAAGTCAGTGCCGTTAGCAGTGGTGAAGTGCAGGCTTTCCACATGATGATGACTGGCATACCGTGTTAATAAATCGTGTCTGAGGCGGGACGGCAGGAGCGGCTTACGCTGGCAGAAACATATTCACATGTTGTGCCGACTTGCGAGAGTTCATCATTGGGGTGTTGCCTGCGTAGGCTTGTTCCATCTGAGCGGAAGACATCCAACTTCCGGATAAGCTGGAAGTGATTTGGTCAGGCAAGGCTGTCTCGTAATTACCACAAATCTAGGCAAACCTGTTCCCAACGATGCTTGCAATGATGTATCGCTCAGCAACAGCCTTCTTCGCGGCACCGTAGTCGCCTTCAGGACCGATCCGCTTTAACCAAAGCTTGCTCATCCCATAGATGTATTCTTCATGATTTTGCCATTTGACATGGGCCATTAGCGGAGCAGGTTGCGTATCACATCCCGACGCTGAAATTTGTCTGTTTTGAATGTATTTCCACCAGTCAACGCGGATGGGCCGAAGGCTAGACGTCGTCAGAAAACTGCCACAGCCTGCTGTGCCAGAGGTGTGCGTAGATGGCGACGAGAGTCCTATGATTTCGCATGTAGGTTCAAGCACATGGTGAGTTTGCAATTGAGCACTTGATAGTTTCTGAACTGTAATTGACCAAATCTCGTCCTTTACGACCTCCTGCGCGTCAACAACAACTTCTTTCAATAATGCCGAAGTATCAGCACCACCTGTAGAAATCAAGAACCATAATCGTGTCAATATGAATCTAGCGTCATGTAAGCTGGCTGCCCTCAATGCTAGAATGACTGGCGAGCTAACCTAGTGGCAATCACCATCTGTTTCTCGTTCTCCGGGTTTGTCCGCAGATGCTGGGAAATTGGCAAGGAGAATTCAAGACATCTTGGCAGGAAGGTTTGTGTATATGCTCGCATGATAACTTCAAGTTCTTCACTGCGTCCACGCAAGTACGGCCACATATTGGTTGTATGTTGTGAGTGTTTAAGCAGCATACGCGCTAAACGCCGACCATAGAACTTTTTCTCGAGTAAACGGATGGCAGATAGGTAGACTATGAGAATGGTCCTGTTTTAGTCTTCACAGAACAATGGCTGAGACCTCACCAGCATAGCGAAACGTTCGGGAGACCAAGATGCATTGGCGTCTCTCAGCATTAGACAGGCCGCTCAGAATAATTGACCATTTATCTACATGCTTCCTTTGAGCTAACTTTGGCGGAAGGGTGATGCTTGTTAGTTCGTTCAACTCTGGATTTAGCTTGGGAAATTCCAGATAGAACGCTTTGTCTGCAGTACATGGGATGCCTGGAATATCACTACTAGTGGTTGATGATAGCTTAGAAGATGTATGCGCGTTGCTTTTGAGAAGCGGCTTGAAGCGATTGGAATGGGTCTTGACTATCGGATAAATAGGCTCCAGAACATTTGCTGAGACTCGCAGCTGAGATTTCTTGGCAAGGGTAAGGGTATTGCGTGAATCATCGAGGCACATTGGATGACGAGATGATGGGACGATACGAGTGGCAGAGGATGTAAGAAATTGTGAATGAGCTGAGGGCGGTCCGAAGGCGGTAGGTGGCGTTTTCCTCGCCGCAAGCATCGATCCAAGACCAGCACGAGAGTCTTCAGATGTAGACGAAGAAGGTTTAGTGATTTCAGGAGGCGAATCTATTGTTTTCTTCTTCTTAGGAGCCGTATGCTTTTCTGACTGAGAATCCGGCGACCGTCGTTTCGATCCAGCATTTGGCAGGAGTTGACATGACAGCTGTGGTGTATATGCAGCTGGATTAGAGACAGAGGGAACCGACGAGCTGACATCGATGGGAGTGGCACTTGAATGCGATATCTTTTCATGAAAAAGAGCATGGGAAGCCGTATTGAGGGCAATTATCTTTGGGAGAGAGGTTGCGTTCGAAGTAACATTCTCCTGGGTCTGATGCCTTTGAGTGATATCTGGTGTCGTGATCTGAATGCTGGCTGAACTTTCGATTGACGGCAAGATCTTGGTCTTGGAAACATCTGAGGGTACCGGTCGAGTACCACTTGCCGATCGCAGATTTGCTAGCTTTTGCAGCAAGGCAAGTTTACTGAGTTTAGAATACCCTGACATGCCACGCTCTTTGCATAGCGCTTTGAGCTGAGGTACCGTCATCTTAGAAAGATCTGTTGAAGGTGGTGCATACATGGGGGTTATGGTCAAGAGCGTTGGCGGTGTCAATTCTAAATTGGTCACTCGCGTGCAAGTTGGTTGCCCAACGGTTGCCACTGATGTTGCCGGTTCTCTCGTGTGCAAACTTGACATAGTCGACTTAAATGCAGCATTCTCCGAACTAGGATCTGTATGCAATTATTGGCGCATTGAATGCGTTTTGAGCCACTCAAGTTTCGTGAAATTGGTGAGCTCTTCTGGATCTACCGCCCCTTCCGATCCCAACCTTCGAGCTTTTACTTTAATGCGCGATCTGCTTGCGGGAAAAGGTGCTGGTTCCTTCGACGCCGGATTTTCACCGGCCGCGCCAATCGCTCTGTGCATCCAAGATGCCACTTCGTCAATGTGTCGCGCGAAACCGACTCTCGCCGTAGACCCAAATTCAATTGGCTCCCCCCGTTTGCCAGCGCCTTCATGCTTGGAAGAAAGCATGGAGAAATTTGAACGAAAGAAATCTGCAGATGGACCGTACAGGTCTTCTTCAGAATCTGACATACGAATATCATCTCTCATCCGATGCTCTTTACCTCCATCGTTTGATGGCGCTCTGAGTGCAGTGGTATCTGTAGCAATGAGTCTCAGCTCTACCGAGACAGACTTGCTGCTCGATAGCTCGTTGGTCTGTGATATACACATGACGTCAATCATAGCGTTATTTGGTCACGCTTCTCCTTCACTCACCTCAGCTTGTGTGTCTTCGAAATCAGAAACAGCGGATGTCTGTGAAGCCTCGGATTGATTCCCACCGGTCTGAATTGATTTTAAGTGGTGTTTAGACATAGCGGATTGTTTTCTGGACGGTTGCCCTCCCTTCGATGACCGAGTGGTTTGCATAACACGGAAAGGGGATGCATGAGGGTCAGAAGAGTCGGAGGACTTGAAACCGCCAGTAGCAGCTGTTTTCCAGCGAGCGAAAGAATCAGTACCGGTATTTTGTCTGGGTAGTTTCCCTCCCACCGCTCGCCGAGCGGTTTGCTTTCTGGACGGTTGCCCTCCCTTCGATGAGGGAGTGGTTTGCAAATCACGGAAAGGGGAGGCATAATGATCAGAAGAGCCGGACGACTTAGAACCGCCAGTAGTAACTGTTTTCCGGCGGGAAAGAGATTCAGTACCAGTATTTTGTCTGGGTAGTTTCCCTCCCACCGATCGTCGAGCGGTTTGGCTTCCTCTTTGTTCTGTTCCACCTGTCGCCGTCTCAATATTATTTACAAACCCAATTGAGGGTTGCCCGATTTTGATCTGCTTTTTGTGATCAGATAACGACATGTAGGAGCCGGCATAATAATGGTCAGAGTCCACGGGTGTGGCTCGATCGGCCTTCCGTAGCACTGGGTCTCCTATCTCCCTTGCTTCTGGCTCGCCTTGTATTGAAAGAGGCACCCTAGATGGCACCGAGGTCGCAGAAGAAATCTCACATTTCGAGTCATCAATAGTGAGCTTAAACCCAGTCTGTCTCGTTTCCACTTTGGGATTTGTGTTGTGCACCGGTTTGGGACGAAAGAGGGGCTTTGGAAGCTCGGAAGACGCTTCAATAGGCGCAATCTCCTTGACACACGGTACAGGCGGAGCAGCAGCAGCCCTGTCCTGACCTCCACGCTCCGAGATCATCTTGGCTCTTGTAATTTCGATGGTATACTCTGGAGCTTGTAAGCTTTGAAGGGAGTTGGATTTTATGGCCTGATATTCCAGGGTAGCGGGAGGCGAGGGGTTGCCCTTTCGAGGTCCCGGGAAAAGTGGTATTGTAGGCGACACCTTTCGGACCGCCCTTTGCTTATACTTGTTGCCTTTTGGTTCTCGCTTTGAGAAAGATGGAACAGCCAAAGGCTGTATCTGGACATGCGTGCCAAAGGGCGGGGATGCGACTACTGCAGGAAGAACTGGTGTAGGCGAAACTGGATGAGAGGCCGCCGTCGAGGTGCGAGACGGACACATAGACGCTGCAGAATCTTGAGCATTCCCGCGACACTTTTGGCAGACCCATCCGTCCAGGCCATTGTCAATGTCATTCTCGTTCGTGGCCTTGATCATCGCGATAAGCTCCTAAGCATGGCAAATGATCAGTAACTCCCTCAGATCAATGTAGCAAATTCACAAACGTCATCCTTTATTTGAGGTGCAGTGCACCCTACACCAATCAGAATGAGCAAAGAGCTTTGATCGATTCAGTGGAAGAGACGTACTGTGGTGCCACCATCGATAACACTCGGAGCATCTCAAGAGAAAGTTACGTGGCCCACTCGAGGCCGACTTGCACCGAAGGCATTCACGCGGTGGCCTCATACTGCTTACCGTTTATCTTCACAGCTGCGGTCAAGAGCAAGGAGCCAAGGGGCGAAAATATCTCCAAAAGTTACTAACTGAACGTCACGTGGACGATATAGTTAAACATTACATAATACATGCCGTGGCGGTTGAAGTCTTGAACTTGAAGTTACTCAAATTTTTGCCCTGACCTTCCTTCTTTTTTCTTCCTTCTAACAGCAATTGATGATTATATTCAAGGGTCCTTGCGTCATTTTTTCCTTTTGATTTTTGCTCTTGTCCCAATCTAGAGGCTTTCTATGCGTGGCGATTGATTGAAGTTTGTTTCATACCTATACTTGAGTCGTGGCTGTCAAGAGGTGATTGCGCGCGGCAAGCGGTTTTGGGAAGGCTATGGCAAAGGTTCAAGTAATATCACGTATATTATCTGCGCAATGATACCTTCCGAGGCCACCGAAAAATTTCAATATCCCGAGTTTTGCGCTGTACGTCTATCGAGACCCGCGCCTCGTCGACACTTGTGAGTATTCCTCCCCATGATAATTAACCTTTCTATCGAGGGTTTCACAGCACCTTGGCTCGAAAGTGTATTTGATGTGAAATCGGTGGAGAAATAACTCACTATAGGAGCCCCAGTGACCTCCAACCGGGGGAGGGGGTTATCTCCAGTAGTTGCTACCATTTGTCGTACGACATTAAATATACGCTCGACCCCGGATCAAATGACACTCTGAATCACAAACTCCAAGGCTAGCTTATCCACTTAGCTCCGATGTTGATGGGTTTGGCAGTAGATGTGACTGTATCTGGAGCTGTAAGGCCATAAGAGGAGGCAAATGTGCGTCGGAATGGGCTATCAGACGCTTGGGGCATGAATCATATCTATCATAAGCAGTTTACAAGCAATTGAGCATCACACTATTCTCAATCACTGACGCACCGCGTGTGCTCTGAGCCACTCATCCTTCGTAAAATTGGCTAAATTCTCTGGGACCGCCGTCTCTATTTTCAATCTCCGAGCTTTTGATTTAATCCGGGACCTGCCCATAGGGACGGGTGCTGCTTTCTTGACCACCAGACGATCCCACGGATCACCACTAACCCCGCTGACTGTCCTATGCATCCAAGACGTCGCTTCTTCGATGTGATTCGGAGAGCTGGCTCTTGATGCAGATTCTGACGGTGGCGTTTCTTGCTTGCTCATGTCCAGATCCTTGGAGAGCTTGTTGCGTAATAGATCTGCAGGAGGGCCGTAAAGGTCGTCCTCAGAATCACTCATGCGAATATCCTCGCTCATAGCACGCGCTTCTTTTGTAGATTCAGATACAGTCTCCAGCGGAATAGCGGGAGGGAGGGTCTTTGGCGCTATTGTTGTAGATATGCTTGCATTTATGGTCTAAGCCTAGTGTTAGGCTCGGGACAATAGAAATTTCGTATCACGCACCTCGGGTAAAAACTCCTTTTCTGAATCAGAGACGATGGAAGACTCAGAGGAGGGTTGCCGAACATTGTAATGTCTCGAGCTTGCAGGCGGAATTGCAGCTCTCGCTCGCTTAGTAGGGAGCTTTGATGCAGTCTTTCTTGCTCCTATTTTATCCCTTGCAAGAAGGAGTGGCTTAGGAAATTCCGAACTGACAGGGGAGGGCTTCTTAGACACGGGGGACGACGCCTGCTTCACAAACGCTGGGCTGAGTTTCGCAGATTCAATCGCCTTGGTGGCGGAGACTTCAGGCAAGATCACACCTGCCGACTCAACGGCGCGCGGCGAGAGCTTCATTGCCTCCGCCCTCCCAAGAGTCCGTTTTGTCACGAGGACCTGACGGCTGGTGTTGGGCTGGGCTGCCCGAGGTTTTGGAGGGGTCAAAGGTGGCGCAAAGGCCGCCATCGTCTTAGACTCTGTCACTCGAGGTCCAGGTATGGGCAATGCAGCAGGCGATGCCTTTTGTACTGGAGTTTGTTTATATTTGCTGACATTTGGTGAAGGATCTTGCTTCGGGGTCGGTGCAACAGCAGCGGGTTTTGCTTCAGTATTTGTGTCCGCACGGGTGGGCGCAACAGCTGCGGGAGGTAGAAGTGGTGCCGGAGGTGGAGGTGGAGGTGGACGCGGAGGCGGAGGCGGAAGCGAAACGGCAGGAGGGACCACCGTGGACGCGCGAGACGAAGAAACAGACGGCGTAAGACCTTGAGCAGCCCTGCGACATTTGCGGCACAGCCATCCGTCCAGACCGTTGTCGATATCATTCTCGTTCGTGGCTGTGATCATCGCGATGAGTGCCTGGTCATAGTATATGATCAGCGACTCCCCCGAGGCGATCTAACAAATCCACGCACTCCATCCTCTATTGGGGGTATGGCGCACCCTTTATCAACCAAGATGAGTCAAAGCCTGCAGACATCGGCGAAATATACGCACTGTGGTGCCACCATCTGTAACACTCGGAACACTTCAAGAGAAAGTTGTGCGGGTCGCTCTTGTTTCCCTTACATCGAAAGCATTCCTTCGGAGGTACCATCGCTCACAGGAACCGCGTCTTACTCTGCGGTGGTGGTCAAGAACAGGAAGTCGGAAAACGGTGGATCCAAGGATCCATCACGTGTGCGATCAGGGTTAGGGTTATCGCGCGATAAGGAATTAATAATACAAATTATATTTCGCGGCGCCGCGAGCGCACATCTACGCGCTCCCGAATACACCTTTGCTGGCGGAAAGCTCTGCACCTAGTTTGTACCCCAGAACCTGCGGGTGGATCAGCTGCAGCACCCGAAGCGCTATTGCGGCACGCACCTTGTCCCAGTCCAGCTTTTGTCGCGTCATAGGCAGCGCGCGGCGGAGCCCCTTGAAAGTCTTCTCGCCCATCTCGTGATACGTGTCGTTGAGCGAGGTCTGGTAGCGGCCCTCCTCGTCTTCGATGAGCGCGAGGATTTTCGATGCGGATTGGGCGGGGGCGGAGGTCACGACTGCAGAGGGCAGCGATAGGGACGATGTGTGGTCCGTGGATAATTGGACCTAGGAATCTCATTCAGTGGATGTAGATTGAAGAGGAATATCACGCACATTGCCCTGCTCATAGTAGTGCACGTTCACCATCACCTTCCCGTCTACCTTGTTCTCGTCGAGATTGACCACGTACTCCGATCGCCAGCGCCCTGACCTGATCACGCATTTTTAGCAATGCACGTCACAGGAATCGTGAAACTCACCAGTAGTTGGAAGGATTGTACTTGTTCGCGACGATCTGCACGAAAAACTTGCTGGCACCACCGACAGCAAACACCGACGCAACGCCGTCGTGAAAATGCGCTGTCAGATAGTCGAGCGTTGCTTTCTCCAGCGCAGCCCTACCAAGTAGCCGTCAATCAGTGCGGTACCGCGCTAACTGCAGAGGACGCACCTAAACGGCTCCGCATCCGCATCGATCTCTACGGGCTGCGCATCGGCGGCCTCCTACACACACCAGTCAGCAGCCAGATGCACAAGCGCGCCTATGCACTGACCAACGTGAGATGATCGAACACAAAACTTGTCTTCGACCGCGGATCGAAGAACCGCTCCTCCTCGCCGGGGAGGCGTGCCGCCTCGCTCACAATCGCCTGCGCCCATGAGCATCACCTCTTCCCACGCACTAAGCGTTGCGCACCTGATGGGACGTCCCGGGGACCTCAACGGTCGTGAACTGCGCGAGGTTGTACTCGCGCAGTGCGGGGAGGACGCCGTCCTGCAGCGACTCGTCGTCCGAGATTATGTTGCGCACATCTATGGGACGTTAGCCGGGGCGCGTGGGCTAGAAGGAGTACAACGCACCATTGAGCACGTCGTTGATCTCGCCGGGCGGTGCTTGCAGGAGAAACTTGGATGCTGCGTGGATGCGCTCTGAAGCGTCCATGGTCGAGCGTGAGAGGTAATTGCTGCCGACGCCACCGACATCGAACCTCACCTCACCTAAACCTCATATATGCAGCACAAGCGTGAGGATTAAATATATGCGTTCGAGACTATATAAAATACATCGCAAGGACACGCTACAATACAGCTTTTACATCTTGCTCTTCGCCCCGAACTGCGCCTCTGTGACACCCTTGCCCATCGCCGACGTCGACGACACGCCGCCAGTGACCGTCTTGATGAGGTTGTCCGCGTAGTCGGCGCCGCTCCACTTCTGGTGCGTGAGCACGTCCGTGCCGAGCTCGCGCTCCTTGCGCTGTACAATCTCCACATACGCCTTCATCCCTTCCTGCGCGAACGCCTTCGCAAACAGGTCCGAGATGTACGCGTTCGAGTGCAGCCCGCCGAGCGTGATGAACTGCCAGCAGAAGCCCAGCTTGCCGAGCTCCCACACGTACGCCTTCATGTCCGCCTCCTGCAGGCCCGCCGCGTCCCAGTTGAACGACGGCGAGAGGTTGTACGCGAGCCACTGCTTCGGGTGCACCGCGTGCACGCCGTCCGCGAACTCGCGCGCCTGCGCGAGGATCGGCGACTTGGTCTCCATCCACAGCAGGTCCGCGTACGGCGCGAACGCGATCGCGCGGTTCACCGCGCACTGCGTGCCGCCCTGGTAGCGGTAGTAGCCCTCGCGCGTGCGCGGCGCGTCCCAGCTCCAGTACGGCACGCTCTTCAGGCCGAACTCCTTCTGCGCGACCGCGGCCGCCTGCGCGTTCGACGCGTGCGCGACCTTCTTGTAGAAGGCGGCGATGTGCGACGGGGAGACGCCCTGCTTCGCGAGCGCCTCGGCGAGGGTGACGGAGAAGAGCTGGATGTTCGCGGCGGCGATCCACGCGTCCTCGACGGCCTGCAGCTGCTCGCCCGCCTTGCCCGCGCGCTCCGCCTCGTTCATCGCCTGCACGAGTGGCGGGAGGCTCGCGTTCGTCGCGCCGAGGATGAACGCGTGGTCGCGGTCGTCGATGTTCGTCGTGATGAGCGTCGCGGCCTCCGAGTCCGTGCGCGCGACGACGAGGTTGTCGACGCCCATGATGTCGTACTGCAGGCGGATCGCGATGAGGCGGTTGATGTGCTCCGCGATCGGCACGAGCACCTTGCCCGCCATGTGCCCGCACTTCTTCGTGCCCGGCGCCTGGTCCTCGATGTGGATCCCCGCCGCGCCCTTCTCGACGAACATCTTCGTCAGCTTCAGGATCGCGGTGAGCCCGCCGTGGCCGGTGTCCGCGTCCGCGACGATGGGGCGCAGGTAGTTGACCGGGGGCGTCGCGGCGAGCTCCGCATCGGACATCGCCGCGCGCGCCTCGCGCTGCTTGCGGTCGTGGAAGAGTTGTGCCATGAAGAGGTGCTCGACCTTATTTGGGACGGTGTTTGAGGGGTAGTCTGTATGCGGCGTTAGACCAGCGGCGGGTGCGGCACGGGGCATGCTTACCTGCGAGATCAGGACCGGGCTCGTTGGTGCTAGACGCGGTGCTGGAGGATTGCCAGCCGGAGACGTACACCGTCTCGAGGTACTTGGCCATTTGCGTGACCTGGACCGGATCCAATCTGCCATCGTGTTCCATTAGCCTGATTGCACACTATACGCGTGTGATCTGTTACTCACGCGCCGTAGGTGTGCGAGGGCGTGCCGTTTTTGAAGTGCTCTGAGAGACTCGCGTAGAGCTTCTTCGCCTGGAGGTTGCTCGGGTAGGAGATAGGAATCGTCCCCCGCTTCGCGACGACCTGGGCCGCGGTGTATGGTCGTGTCACTCGCTCAAACCGCGGGCTCTGGATACCCAGAACGTCAGCAGCTGCAAGGAGATAATACAACACAGGGTGCACACACCTTCCACCATTCCTGGACTGCTGCGACCTCCTTCTCGAACACTGCGCGTTCGCTGGACATGGTGCTAATCGTGTGTTATGTGGAGGATGGGATGGGAAGCGGAGAAGATGGAGAATGTGGACGCGGGAAGGATGTAGCCGAGGTTATATAGCTTTGGTCGAGCCTGCATCTGAATCTGATTCTGCGTGCATTGCGTCGTTCCGCATGATGCTGCATGTGATAATTAGCAGAGTACGCGCGCCTATCTGAGTCGTCTATGTCCGATCGTCCGAACTTGCCCGACAACCGTGACCATGGCCGTGATTCTCTCTGGCAAACTACAACTCTGCCAGTGCCGGTGATGTCACAGAGTGCCAATATTGATAACATATTCAAGATAAATGGGGCTATACATACGAGAGAAAGGTGACAGGATCTACTGGTTGGTGGTTATCACTCTGCCGAGCCTGTCAACTGTGACATGTTCTTGCCGCGGCGCTTGAGCGCAAATCCGCCCCCGCTACCCCGCATCGGCTTTGAGCTGCTCCACCCCGGCACCCATTCACGCCCACAGGTACAGTTATCTTGCCGAACGCCTCAATGTCGGAGCAAAGTGGGAAGGAGTCACCGTTAGTTTGGCTATGCGGGTGCCCGTGCCAGTCGACGAAAGATCAGGAGATTGGGCATTTTATTGTCAAGTGCTGTGTAGGACCGCGGGGTTCGTGAAGCTTATTGTGAGCTTTGTGAGGGTTTAAAGGCTGCATATAGTCTTGAAGGCAGAAAGTCATGGTTGCATGCAAGGCTAGCACTTTGAAGCTGACCAGGGAGCGTGCGAGTTCTTGCCAAGTTTCAATATACGCGTGTCACTGTTCTCACGCGACTCTCTCGTCTTGACCAGCTTGACTCTCGCGTTTTCTCGACCATGTCATGGGCTCAGGCTCTAGGAGACTGTTTATAGCTGGCTTTGAACTGAATTCTGGACGACTTATGCACTCTGCGCCTAAATTCATCTGCGACGATCACAGATTCTCGTGCTTTGACATCACCTGATAGGATGTAATCAGCGCCAGGCAAACTCTAGTGAGATGAGTCTTGCTGGTACTGCTGAGTTGCGTTGTAGAGACCGCTAGAAATTGTAGGACAAGGTCAATTGTGGGGGAAGCTCAAGTGCGTTTGTATCGACTATGGCCAATACTAGTACTAACATTAGTCTGAATAGCTAGCTACATGGGGCGATAATACCAGTGGGAAATCTAGCTATATGCGATGCAACTCACACAGAACCGAGACTCCTCTCTACTGAGCCATCTATACGTGTACAACGTAGCCTTGGTATCGGTACTGTGACAGAAGTACCAATATCATAATATTCAGGATGTTACTGTGAATAGGGGGGAAGAGTGACATTCGTCATCAGCCTTTTGAGCATGTCAACTCTGACATGTTCTCGCCGCGGCGCTTGATCATGAGCACAGATACGCCCTGGTCCCCGCTAACCCGCATCGGCTCTGGGCTGCCCCACTTCGGCAAACATCCAAGCCTGTGCTTCAGATTTCATCCTACCCTGCCGGACGCCTCAACGTCAGAGTGAAGTGGGAGGAGCAATTAGCCTTTGACAAGACGGTCACCTTTGGATGATGCGTGAACTTTAGTATGGACCTTTGAGCCTTTTAATATTCTCAAGTTACGAGTCCCCTTTGAAAAAGGTGTGATGAGTTTGTTCTTACCCCTGTCTTTCTGCCAAATTTCGCTCCTGCCGGGCCCCCCCCCTTTAAGCGCTCGTTCTCAACCCTAACCCTACATTCCCACGATCTGTTTATCTTCGCCTCTCTTTTCGTCCGAAAGACTGTGCCCCTGATTTATTTTGCGTTGTTCCTCCCTGATTGAGCAAATTACTGTATATTTAGCTGGAGATCTGCACCCTTTCATCAACCCGCCCATTCTTTTGCCTCAAATTCTATGGCACCCGTTCTTGTCCGGTTGCTTCCTTCGTATTTGTTGGTACTTATGCTGTTCTCTTGTTGCATGCGATCAGTGCGTGTAAGTTGACATTGAGTCGCTGCTGCTCAACCTTCGTTCATTCGCCATTACACCGTTATCACATGTCAGATTTCAAGGCCAATACATTGTCTGAACCATAATTGCGCTCTCGGCATTAATTTCCCTACTACGGCTTTATCTCCAGCCACTTAGTGGGTTATCTCGTCCATGCACTTGGACACCCTCCGACCTCCTCCTCATCTCGCTCGCTAATCTTTGCATAATCCCTTGGTACTGCTCGGTTTGTGAAGGAAGGCCTGGGTGTGTCACCGCTGATGTTCGCGTGGAACGTAGGTGACGCAGAAATAGATCAGTGGATCAACGTACCTGGACCTAGCAGGCCAAGAACATTGTTCTTGAGAGGTATAGTCTATTTGGATGCTGTTCACTCCACTGCGCATCTTTTCGACATTCACGGCAACTCGTGGACCATGACGGGAGGACAACAGGCTCCACTTGCACTCCAGAAGGTGATGTCTCCGAGATAGAAAGGTCGGTACTTAACGACCACTCAGTCCTAACTATATATGTGAAGGCTTGATCGTTCCACTTTCATAGTGGGCCAGGCCATTGCGGGGACGAGTTTTCCGCCATTAAGTGGCCATCACCCAACAAGTGCTATATAGGGCCGCAAGGTTCGTGGAAGGTTTATCGGACTGTGCGATTTCCTGACAAGATTCAGTAGGCGCGCCGCGCAGATGGAAGGCCTCCGAGTCACGCTCCGTTTGCAGATAAATGAACATCATATTTCCTGAACCCTTTGCAAACCCTCGCTCTGCACAATTTCCGAGTTGCCATCTCCAAAACCCTTTACCATGCCACCGCCACTTCATGGAATCCATTTTTCATTCCCCTCCTCGACTGGAACTAGAGTCCTGAGCAGTCGAAACGTGTCAATAGACCACCATGGAATGCGAAACTTGAAAGGATAACGTACGGAGTCGATGCTCCTTGAGGAGTGTGGCTACCTTCTCTGCTGTTTCCTGATCCAATAAGCTCTTTCTGCGCAGATGATTTTCCTCGCCCAAAGGCAGTCTTCGCCCAGACAGTATCTCGGTAATCGCCCCTTGTATTGTAAGAATGTGACCTGATTCCACGTAGGCATCCAACGCCGCCGAAAATGCAAGGGGCAAAGCGTCCTTAGAGGCGGATGCTTGGGAAAATGTTTGCTCCATGCAAAGGCATACGGCTATCTATGAGCGCAGAAAGTGACGGACAGTCAAAAATTGGGCAGACATTCACCTGCTACCATGTTTAGATTTATACGGGCGTCATCAGCGAATGCAGGGTTTGCCTGTTGAGATCAAGTACGCTCAGCGCGAAGACATCCCGGACGAAAGGCTGCCCTACAAAGGCCATGCACTTGGCGTGTACCATGGGGGAGATTGCCCTGAAGTTGTTTTCCTGTTACCGGGATTAATAACATGCAAACACTGGCATGGAAAATAGCTATAAAAACTTACAAACTAGAAAGAACAGACAGAGGGCGATGATTGCGGTGGCCTTCAAGTTTGGGTTGAATGGCTCACTCACCGTCTGTGTTAATAGTAGCCAATGTGAGCGGGCAGCTAATTAGGCACAAGGCGCAGGACACTCACGGACTATATTCATGATGGTCGGATGAGCGGGTGGGTAAGCACGTGCAAGGGGCAGAGCACTCACTCCCTGCGTTGATGGCGGTCGTCGTGAGCGGGTGGGTAAGCGCGTGCAAGGGGCAGAGCACTCACATACTGTGTTGATGATGGTTGGGGTGAGCGCGTGGGTAGGCGCGGGCAAGGGCCAGAGCACTCACTTCCTGTGTTGATGGTGGTCGTCGTGAATGGGTGGGTAAGCGCGCACAAGGGGCAGAGCACTCACAAGCTGTGTTGATGGTGGTCGGGGTGAGCGGGTGGGTAATCATGCGCAAGGGGTGGGGTACTAACATCCTTCGAAAGTCAAACCCATTTTGGTTGGTAGGCTTAGTTGGGAAGAACGGCATCGAGAGATAAACTTACGTCCTGTACAAGCACAATGCCGGTTCAGCAAAGTAGCAATTCAAGGATCTGAGCATAAGAGAGCTTACAATCTATACATAGGATATCAGCGAGCGATGTCTATCCGTATTTTAGTGAGATTACACCCACTTCCTATGATAATAAGTGAGTCGGAGGAGCTTGAACGAAATGCGAGAGCGACAAGAGATTGAACAGAGTCACCTCCTGCAATGGAGGCAGATTAGTGACATTAGTGGAATGTCCAGGATCTGTGACGACTGACATCCTGAGAGAATGCAGTGGTACAAGTAAGCAATGTGCACTTTGTTATAAATAAGAACTGATTGACTCCCATACTGAACAAGTCTTGCATCAGCCGAGTACAAATTGATTTCAGGTGCAGGATAAGCCTGGGGCACTCACTTTCTGTGAAGTATTGAAGCAATCAGGTCAGGTGAAAATCATGAAATAGCTTGTCACTGACTGCCTTTGATTGGACATTTAAACGTTGAGCAAATGTTCAAGAATCGACTTCAAGCGTAGGCAGACTCACATCCTGTTTGATATCAATCAGGGAAAAGCACACAATATTCTGGAATGCAAGCTTGCCTTCTGGGAAACGAAACGAGATTCAGATCAAAAGCGGCTGCATGTTAGATTGAGTATGGAAAGCCTACCCAGGCATGTGGAA
The DNA here is from genome assembly GCA_014898675.1 of Athelia sp. TMB. Lineage (NCBI taxonomy): Eukaryota > Fungi > Basidiomycota > Agaricomycetes > Atheliales > Atheliaceae > Athelia > Athelia sp. TMB. Next base: position 98,379 of record JACXVL010000012.1, on the reverse strand, counting down.
ACATGCTAATCACATCTATTACAATCCGAGTGGTACTTGAGTTGCCACTACATGCCAAGTCATTCCCAGAAAGTGTTGCACTTGGAATTCAAACCTACGCTTTTTGAACAGCCAAGCGAACACAAGAATCAACATTGCTTTGTTGGACGGAGAGAAACAAGACCTTCAGGGAATCGACTGTGATGGCATTAGCTGTTTCCTCGATCAACTTAGTGCAGCTGCTGCCGGCCTCAACGTCATTCATGTCTATTGTAGGGTTATAGGAGTCAGCCTGAAATCTCAGCAAAAAGTATGAGTATCACTAACGCCCGAGATGCACAAAGCCAGCTGGTGGGTACTTAGAGTTTTGCAAGGGCTCTTTGAACAAGCTGCCCAATTTGATCTCCGCCCGTGCTGGAGCTTGCACCTTTGCGTTCTTTCTAGCATCCTTAATGCTGATTTTAGGCTGGGAATTCCGACCCTGGTCGAAAAGCTCGCCAAACGATGTCGTGATGAGGCCGTCAAATTTCGTGAAAATGACGATAACTGGGGCTATATGTGGCTATTAGTGTGAATTTTATATGGACCACTGAGTGATTGACCTTTTCCTATGCCGCATTCATTAAAAAAGGTCTTGTCCGCGGCCAAAATGGGTCGGTCAGTGTCGGTTGGGAGGCAGTACCTTACGATTAGAGGAGTGATCAGTGACTAACGGTGACAGGAAACTTTGTGAGGACACACCAAACGGCATGTAGTTGCCCTGCCAATTCTCTAGCTTCCCCTCGCGATTTTAAAAATTCCCTCACCATTTCTGTCTCGTCCACAGAGCCACACTCGAAGCCACGAGAATCGTGAAATATGAATTGAGTATTGCTTTTGAACACCATTTCGTTGTTGATGTCATGAAGGCCGCGCTACATGTCACAACTTGGATCAGTACATTTCGCTGTAGGATTAGATTCACATGTTCAAACCTCCGAGGAAGGAGAGACCACTGCGGGGTCGATCTGGGATATGATACACGTAGGCTAACTGTGCAAGGTATGGGCAAGACATGGTTCATACCAGTTCTCCTGAGGGACTGAAGATCATCGGCTCGTCAGTTGTGTCGCAGACTCTCTTCAAGATCGTAGTTTTTCCGGCGTTGCTTCTTTCTATAACTAGGATGCAAAAACGAGGGCATTTTTCGCGAATCCTGATCATCTCATGAAGAGAGGCTTCGATTTCAGGTTCCAAAACATTCAAGGTGTTTGAGTCGTCCATGCTTCAGTGAAACTGCGAGGTAAGTGATGTACAGCGCAAGCAGAAAGACGGAATGGGTGAACATTCAAGATACAAGATAGTTGGATCGAGGGGAAATCCTAGATTCGTGGTGTTTGGCAAGTACCATCGATAAGCGGAAATGAAGACCGATACGACCTGGAGGGAGCTGCAACTGATAAGTATGACAAAGCATTTCAATTCAAGCGCGGCACATAGAAACGCTCTATGATTCAAATCTTTGGGTTAATACAAGTTGAACAATGGCGCAGAAGCCGCTGGCCCAATTAATTGTTGGAGGACGGAAGGAAGGACGTGGCAGCGGACTACTAGGACAGTCACTGTGATGTGAACTCAGACACATGTTCCCACGTGGCCACAGACTTCGAAATTCAATCCACACGTTGCAATTGCACACGACCATCTCGACGTCTCGGTCGTCGCAACACTGACTTGCAGCTGTGATTTGCCGCGCGCTCTATGACCAATACTACTGGCAACTTAAAAACATGGTATAATCATCCACTCGAGCTCGAGATCTTGCAGCTGTACCCAGATTGCAATGTTGCTGTTGTGACATCATCAGGTTACCACCAGTCTACGTCAAGCCAGCTCTGAGATATGTCTTGCCCCAAGCACAATTGGCAGAAGACGTCACAGCGTATGTCGGCCAGAGGTATGACTCCTGTGTCACATTGAGTGCAAGGCTGACTTGGCTTGCAGGACATCTATGAGTTCATTCACCGCCGCCCAGACTGCAACAGATCTTTTTAAGATGATGGTACCTCAGCTCAAAGCGCTATGCAAAGAGCGTGGCATATCAAGATATTCTAAACTCAGCAAACTTGCCTTGCTGTGGAATACGGTTAAGTCTGGGGCAACACAATGGTATCGCGCACATCATGCCTCATCCCCCCCCACGGCGATCATCTTATTCTGATGTTCTCCTGTATCCGGATGACTATCCTGAGCGGTATTGGCTGATCAATGCTACAATCTTCTCCTGCACATTATTTGTAGCGAGAGTTTGGGCAAATGAAGAGGTATTTGCATAATCTCTTATTTGCTGATGGACTTTCTGCAAGGTCGTGATCCTGTATTCATCCAAAGCGGTCTCAACTTGCTCCCACGTCAGCCGACGGGGAGGTGTAAGAGCCAGGATCTGCAAGAATAGCAAATCCATCACTAGAGTCAAGTCAATGATGTGCCCCATGAGACACCGCAGCGCAGCGGGCCTAGCAGTCGGATATATCTTAAGCTAAATCAAAAAATATGCTCAGGCGGAGGTACGCACGTCCTTTGGTAGATCCTGGCGATCCATTGAACGAACACGACCGAAAGCCCCACAGCCACAGTCACAGGAGCGACGGTAGAAGCAACCGCAGATGTGATCCCAATCAAGTTGTTGATGCCATCGATGCTCTGACTGTAGGAGCCACTTAGACTCTGCACGTGGAATAGTACGGAAACTTACAACCAAGATGATACATCCGAAACTTCCGGAGTAACATACTGAGCAAAGGCCAGGATGCGCTAACGGAACTCTTGACCGTCGAGCAGCTGAGACACTTATGTTAGCGAGAGTCACTTTCACGAGGCTAGACCCACCTTATCTGGATCGTTGAAATTCCACCCCGATGTAATTTCGGAGTGGATGGTATTAAGACAAGTGTCAAGGCGATATCCTTTGAAATGGGCGCTGGACGCAAGGCCCTGCCAATAACCTTGCAGCACGACGATTGAAGTCAGGCATAACATCCCGGAAATGGGCCGGACGTTGGAAAACTTACGCTTCATGCCAACTCTACAGTAATCAAACATATTTAGTCAATGACATCCAGAAGCGTTCAAGCTCGACACTGACTTGATTGACGAATCGATTTTGGCTTGCGCGCTGGCTCGCTGGGCCATGGCTGACACCAACCATACTTCTCCTTCATCCTGATTGCTCACAAGATTCTGGGTGATATCAATCAAATTTGCGAGAGTATGTCGGTAGTCAGGTTTCACTAGAGCAAGGCACTGAACAGCATCCCAACATGATCGTACAGTGCAACCTACCGGAGACCTTTGTATAGGCAATGTTATGTCCGAGCCCGTGAAGCTTTTTGACGCAGAGATCCTCGAACGAGAGATCTGCTCGCTGGATCGCGAGTGCTTGGACCTCATCGTCTTCCATCTCCATCTCGTCATCGGTCATGTTTTCAAGCATCTCGCGGTTTACGAGGTTGTCAAATTTCGTAAAGACAACAACGACTGGGACTGTAGAGATAGTCTGTATACATTGGACTTCATGATCTGGAGTCAAGAGGCACTTGCCTGTTAGTCCCAGCTTTAACAAGATTTCGTCACCAGTTTCAAACACGCGGCCTCCAGCCCTCGGAATCTCAGCGCACAGCCTTTAGCCACGATATGTGAGCAGACGTCGTCGCGCGAGGGTAACGCTCACCAAACAGCATGCACTCTGTCCTTGAGATCTACGCCATCCCCTCTGGAATGAAGAAAATTCTTCACCAAGTCCAAATTCTTGGTCTCGCCCAGGCTCCTACCAAGCCGTACGGTTCGAGGGTGAAGGCTGATTATTGATTGTGCATGCAATACTGAGTACTGATAAAAATTCGGACAAAATAATAAATCACGGAACTTATACCCAACTTCACCTTCACCCTCTCACCGACGGCTTGCACAAAACATCGGTAAACAAGTGCGCCACACGAACTGATTCCGCGCGATCTCAGCTCTCGATTATCTCTCATCTTCCACGCTGGCGCCATATACTCAGGCCAATGCTATAATTGATAGTCTGTCTGTCAATACTGTGTCTGATTCTTCTTTCATATTGTCATTTCTCACAAATAGCCAATACAGCGACCACCCATGCACCAAAGACTTGGTGCTACACACCTCCATTCTGCATGCTTTTGAGCAGCATGAACATGCGGCGGACTCGGCAATGCAGTGGGTAGCACAATACATAGAAGGTAGCTACGCCGCCGCCGTCAAAAACCTCGTGCATGTCAGTAGCGGATTTCACTTCGGCTCCATTCACACCTCGGAAGATCAGCTCAAGACATTTCAATTCGAAGGCATGGCCCGCAAGATGGAGCAGTGCGCGCCGGAGCTTTGGCGTCTGATGGGCCTGCTTCTTATAGCCGATCGTCACGCCAGCCGGCGGCGCCTCCGCGAGAGACAGATGGAAGACGGCGCGAAGCTGCCAGAGACACGGTTCACAGCCCAGTTTCTCGCGTACTTTTTGCTGCATTTCATGTATAGATGGTACATCTGTGCCTGGAGTGTTAGCCATACTTATTTGACGCGTTACAAGCCACTTAAAAAGGAGGGAGCGAGTGGACGACAACACATCTGAATATTTTCAGGGGAATTGCTTGCAATTAATTTCGGGTGGCGCGAAGTGGCGCACTTGTTTACCGATGTTTTGTGCAAGCCGTCGGTGAGAGGGTGAAGGTGAAGTTGGGTATAGAGTCCGTGATTTGATAGGTGGCGTGAATTTTTGATAGTATTATGATCTTGTACACTATATTCGATAATAAGCCTTCACCTTCGAACCGTACGGCTTGGTAGGAGCCTGGGTCTCGCCAGGTTCAAATACCATGGAGTCATGGAGGACAAATCGGGAATTTTCCGGGGAGATTATCTCCGTATTGATGTCAGAAACACCATGGGCTCCGTGGGATACGGTCTAGTCGAGGAACATGTAGCGAACGCTGGGATGCGTTGCTGCCAATACTCACTGCGATATCAACATTGAAAGTATGGTTGATCAGCGAGGATTTCCCGGTTCCCGACTATCTCCTAGATTTACTGACGAAGTTATTGATGATTTGATAGATTACTGACTTTTCCAACCAGCAGAATTCGGAATCTGTGGAGGGGCCGTTCAATATCATCTCTGAGAATGAGCGGACACGGAAACGCACCTGGGGCATTCTTCAAGCACACGCGCTGCCGTCGACTCAAGCTCTTTGGAGTCCATGACTACGTATTTCGGAAGATTCTCGCAAAGCTAGGATGCAGATGGCAGAGAAAACGCAGACACAGCCGCATTCATCTGCAGGTCACCATCGATCAGCGGAAATGAAGACCGATAGGACCTTGGCTGACCTTGGGCTTGACATGTCTTGACAACTGCGACTTCAAGCTATGTAACATGGACTTCGAGTTCAAGGAAACATAGAATCCTCTTAAAAGGCCCGGATGCGAGCAAGGATGGCAAGAAGCGATCAGGTTTGATTGTCAGTTGCACTGTCGAAACGTTGAAGTCTGAGGGCCAAGGCCAGTCGATCCCCCGCTCGGTTTCTGCCGAAAACTTTGCCTGTGGCGGTGGCTGCTCCCAGTCCTCCGCACGTCCATCCGACTCCATATTGCTATCATGAATCACTCTTAGAGCCCCAGAACGTCGACGCACACATCATGACGCCGCCGGACTCCCGCTCATGCTCCCAATATTTCATGTATTTCTCAAGGCCCAAACAATTCTCAGTTCTTTTATGTACAAACGCCGATGTATCAATGACAAAGATGGAAAACCCGCCACCTCCCGCCACTCCTTACTACTAATGAACCTCTCTTGTACACAACCGTGCCCCATGAGCGCTCTTCGATGCCTCCGGGCATGTGCGCCCCCATCACGGAGGCTCTCCTGTTCGATGTAATACTTGGACTCCTGCCCTCTCGTTCCTGCATAATGTCCCTTGGACTCCCGGCAGCGCTACACGGTGAATCTCTAAGTACACTTCCTCGAGTTTGAGTTTGCACGCATTCGCGTTCTCTATCGTGAATATGGTCATGAGCCATTCCTCGGAATTGCCTCAGAGACTCGAAAGGACTTGAAGCCTCAAGTCAACACACATATCTGGCCACTCCAAGCCGACGGTGCCCTATTGCGGCACAGTCAGTTGTACGAGTTACTGACCCAGACTCCCAGGCCGTCAAGTACACTTGATCCTCGGTATGGCACATTGTCAGCGCATTATTGTCTGCCAACGCCAGCGCGCAGGCATGTTCCCATGCTCGTGGAATGCAGCCGTCCGGCGTCGGCGAGGCTTACAATGCCCGAAGACTCAAGCCTCATAAGTAATCAGGGCCAGCGGCCATGGAGCGTCAGCTTCGAGCTTGTAGATTTCGCCCCAGGAGCCCTATCCACTTGCATGGATCCATTCGTGGGCATCAACATCGCCTGGGCGTCCAGTTCGTCTGGGGCAGAAGAAGACGAAGATGCAGACCTGGCTGAGGAGGACCAATCGAGAGGGTGCGTTATCGCATAGTACTAGTGTGAACAAAGGTATGTTCTCTCCATTCTTTCGAGAAGCGCATATTTTGAGCATATTCCAGATGTTTTGGTTTTGTGTTTGGAAATGCCTGCGAATCCCGCGACAGCCGCCCGCCAGTGCTACGGAAGCCGAGAGGGACAAGGATGGGGGTTCGATGTTGCAGGATCAACTCGTTCGAGTGGCGGTGGTAGAGACCCCTGAGGAATTGGAGGTTTTCGAGCAGTTGAGTTTGGAGGAGAGCTTGAGGCAGCTTGATGACGAAAAGAGCTCAGATGACATGTGCGCAGCGGGACCTGTTAGTTCATATATTCTGAAATGGCGAACCACAAGAAAAGTTCGATGTTCGAATCGAATCGTGGCTGTAGACTCCCATATTTTGATGCCAGCATGTTTGTCAGTTCGTCATGCAGTGACTCACTGACTGGCATAGATGGACTCAGCCGCAGTCCGAATCGGAGTGAATCAGCAGCCGCCTTGACGCGTCACTCTAGTCGCAACCTTTCCGCAGCTGACTCTTTTGCGGACCTGGATGTGGGTGAGTACCTGAACCTGGAAGTTGGCAGTGTAAAGTGGTCGAGAGGTGAAAGGGGCGCATCCGTTTTAGGCCCCGATCGGCCCGTCATTACGCTCGCATGCTGACATTGCCGAGCTCAAACCCTGCTCGATCCAAACTCGACGCTCGCGTGTATTGCCAGCTGTCTCTGCAATCAACAGTAATGCACTTTCCATTTGCTATATATATGCCTTTCTGAGACGCTCGTCCTGTCACCGATTCCCCATTCTTTGGAGTCCCCGCCCTTGCCCCAATGGCAGCAACATCCACCGTCCTCATCCAGGACTCGCTTTCTCCACGCAAGGAACCAAAGGCTGAAGGTCGACCCGCGCACCACCTGAACGACACCCAATCTTTATTCACGAACCCATGGCCAAGTTTCGGTGAGCCAATCATCTAATCAAGCCTCTCACGAAACTGACAATCTGCGGCGCAGGCACCCACTTCCAGGCAGGCGCCTTTGGCGCGTTGTGGGCAATCCTATCGGAGTGGAAGCGTAACCCGTGAGCGCGCTTCATCTTTCATATGTGCGCTAGAGCTGAGCGTGTCCCGCAGGATGCCCCCGAAGGAAGAATACGTCCGCGTTGCAGCGCCGACCTGGGCTCTGGATCCCGCCCCCGAGACCTGGGCAGGCGACATCAAAGCGACCTGGCTCGGACACGCGTGCTTCCTCGTCGAATTCCCCGCCCCTTTTGCATCCGCGCCAGAGGCGGGTGCAGACATCGGCGCGCCGGCGCGCGGTCCTCGCGTCCTGTTCGACCCTGTATTCTCGCAGCGCTGCTCGCCCAACCAGTGGATAGGCCCCAAGCGGTTCACGCCCCCGCCTATGCCGCTCAAAGATCTCCCGCATGTCGATCTGGTGGTGCTCTCGCATGATCACTACGACCACACGTAAATCAGTCTTCTCACCTGACGATTGGCATGAAATCTCACCCCGGGTTACGCGCAGAGACACGAACACGCTCCAGCACATCTACGCTGCGCAGCCGAAAGGCAGCGTGCATTTTCTCTGCGGGCTCGGCAACTTGGCATACTTCAAGTCCCTCGGCATAGCCCCTGCACATGTTACCGAGCTCGACTGGTGGGACGCGCGCGACGCGACCATATCCTTCCCCGGTGCTGCGTCGACGTTGACAGTGACATGCACTCCCGCCCAGCACTTCTGTAAGCGTCCCCATCGTCCGCGTAACAACCACGAAGAGGCTGACCACGCATACAGCCGGCCGCGGCCTCACCAACCGCATGCAGACCCTCTGGGCGTCCTGGGCCATCGAGCAGCGCGCCCTCCCCGGCGCGCCCGCCGGCGCGAAGGTCTGGTTCGGCGGCGACACCGGCGTGCGCGCCGTACCAGCCAACTTCACCGGCGACCTCGGCGCGCAGCCCGTGTGCCCCGCGTTCGCGCAGATCGGGGAGCGCTTCGGGGGTTTCGACCTCGCGCTCGTGCCCATCGGCGCGTTCTCGCCGCGCGGCGCGCTGTCGCCCGTGCACGCGTCGCCGGCGGACGCGGTGCTCATCCACCGGGCGGTGCGCAGCAGGAGGAGCATCGGGATGCACTGGGGGTGCTGGGCGCTCAGCGACGAGCCGTTCATGCAGGATCCGAAGCGGCTGGCGGAGGCGTGTGCGCAGGGCGGGGTGGGCGCGGGCGAGTTCGTGACGGTGTATGTGGGGGAGACGGTAAGGCAGACGCCTGTGTAACGGCTGATGCTATTCTGAGTGCAGAAGACTTTGCATGTGTTCGCAATATTGAAGTGGGTGCTCTAGTTCTGCGAAGATCATTCTCTAGTTCTGCGAAGATCATTCTCTTCATTTGCAAATATCGTCAGCAAGGCCCCGTGCCTCCCGATTCAACTTTAAAGCTATGACGCGCTAGGGGTCTGTCAGATGCCCCCAAGTAGATTGTGACTTGTCTACTCGTGCGGTACATGGAAGTTTTGAACGCCCCGATTGTTAGCCGTGTCGAGCCCACGCGCCATCGTCAGTGCAAGTCTGGGCAAGTCGGGGAGATTACCGATGTCGGGTATGTTCGTCCGATACAAATTTGGCGACGTTCGGCGAACGGCGCGTGTTTCAGGTTCTCTCTGCTACTATGACTTTTTTGTCTGTGGACTCCTGCTGGTAGCTTGCCGCTGTGTGCTGCTAGTAGCAGTACCAGTAGCGCCACTACAACACCCAGTGATGATTCCCATCTAGCAAGGGAAGAGGCAGTGACAGTCTGAGGACGTCTGTCCGAGTCTGCTGAGCGTGGACAGTGGACCTAACTGTAACACTTTCTCGACTAGCTCAAATCTGCTCTCGCATTAGACTCGTAACCAGTCTGAGTATCGTCTGCTTGCTACATACTCAGACTGGTACAATTCGGGCCGATTTGGGGCGTCGCGCGGATATTGTTCAGGGCCGGTCGGAATCGCTATGTCACTGGCCGGCCCTAAACTCTACTACACCATTTCGACGCGTCTTGAGCCAGCCTCTGCAGTTCTGACGTTCTACTGACCTCCTCGACTACTAAAAACACCAGATTTTTTGCCAGTCCTGGAGAAATGAGCTTCCTGCAGGCTTGGCGCTTTTTCTGAGTACGTTCAAGCCGGTTCTGGACGTACAGTGCTCTCATGCTTACCAGAATCCTTAGGAAGCTGTATGATGTTACCTTGAGTGATTTTGGACGGAATTTTGAGTCTCAGCAGGATGTTAACCAACCTTATCACGATAATAATATATCTACTGGCCAATAATGAATGGATTCTTCGTTTGAAAGCGCTATCGGCCTGCAGAGGACGCGCTCCAAATAGCATGAGTGGGTTTAGGGCTGGCCGATGACGCACTGGTTCCGACCGGCCCTGAACAATATCCGCGCGACGCCCCAAATCGGCCCGAATTGTACCAGTCTTAGTATCGTCAGATTTATCTACATACTAAGAGTGGTTACGAGTCTACTCTCGCATCGGCTCTGAACTACCCCACCTCGCCACCCACTCAGGCTTGCAGCTCTAGGTATGATCCTACATCGCCGAGCAGTTTGGGCCAAGTGGGAAGTTACAGTCGTCAATAACTCGAATGCAGCTGGATGTCGCATCTTGATCTCGCAACGGATTCCTTGAAAGGTGTCTTTGGGATGGATCATCATGGCCATTTCCAAGCGGTGAAAGCGATGGTCTACGGCAGAATTCCAGTTTGTATTTATTGTTCCTTCTGTTTATCTCTATCTTTCCGTCAAAAACATAATCGAATCCTTCGGCGCGGTCTGACCGGCCTGTCCGCCTATCTCAAACCTGGCTTGTACGACCTCGGTTCTGTCGGCATGTCTTCAAATATAACTAAGGGGATTTTCTAACTCTTCCGGGCTGACGCGCGAATAGACATCCTCACGAAGCAGGGAACATGTTTAGCGTCACGGTGAGCGACGTCTTGCGAAAGATAATTGATGTATCATATCATTTTCTTGATACCGATACTGCCATGGCACTCTGGGCAGTCACCAGCCAAGCACAGTACTCTCTCGCAACCGTTTCAGACTCAAATGCCCTTCCGTCAAACATTCCTGCCATTCTCGATGCTGCTGCCTTTTAACCACGTGCACCCACTGGAAAGGAGATTTCTGTCAACATACGCCATCAAAACTGGCATGCCTCGAAACTCAGGCTACACGTACACTCGCAGGCTGCTTTTGAATTTAACCGCTCATAAGATGTCGCAAGTGCCAACGGAACAGCCAACATGATTGCACAGACAAAATAACAACATCATAATTCCTGAACCCTCACCGAACTTCCCTCGCAGCCATAGCCCGTACTTCCCAAACCCTTTGCCACTCCGACCTCTCTTCGTGAAGCCCATTCCTCGTTTCCTTTCGTCGGCTGGAGACTAGAATCCTTAGGAGACCGCAACACATCAATGTATATCTCTGAAGAACCTGAGGAATAGCATACGCAGCCGATTCTCTTTCAGGAGTGCGGCTATCTTCTCGGCCGTTTCCTCGTCCAATAATGCTGTTCCAAGAAATCCATCTCTTCCACAAGGGAGTCTTTTTCCAGATAGAATCTGGGTGATCGCATCGTGTATCGTGGGAATATGACCCGAATTCACGTAGGCATCCAAAGCCACTGAAAATGCATCGGGCAATGCGGGCCCCCAGGCCGATGCTTGTAGAAATGTCTGCTCCATGCATAGGCATATAGCTACTTATGAGCGCTGAAATTGACAGAAGTGCAACATTTGCGGGATCGCATACCGGCTGTAGCATTGACATCGGCACGGGCACTGTCCAATATCTCAGAGTTGGCCTGATGAGATTAAATTAGCTCAACGCGCACAAATATGTTCTTAATAAAAAGTTTGACATACAAAGACCGTACGCTTGGCCTCAACGATAGTTTCGATTGTCTTGCAGTTGACGCTCTGTAACCGGAATTGATTATTAAAACATCGGACATAGTGATACACACTCACAAACTAGAAATTATGGTGAGAGGTTATTGCGGTGACCTATCGGCTCTGCGTGATGATATACACCTACTATCTGTGATGAGCAGATCAAGGTCAACGGGCAGATCGGAGACATTTAATCAAGAGAGAACTTACGGGCTGCGCTCGATGATGCGCGGGGTGAGCGGGTGGTAAGCGCGCAAGGGGCAGAGCACTCACCGACTGTGTTGATGATGGTCGGGGTCAGCGGGTGGGTAAGCGCGCGCAAGGGGCAGAGCACTCACCAACTGTGTTGATGGTGGTCGGGGTGAGCGGGTAAGTAAGCGCGCGCAAGGGGCAGAGCACTCACTTTCTGTGTTGATGATGGTCGCGGTGAGCGGGTGGGTAAGCGCGCGCAAGGGGCAGAGCACTCACTTCCTGTGTTGATGATGGTCGCGGTGAGCGGGTGGGTAAGCGCGCGCAAGGGGCAGAGCACTCACCGACTGTGTTGATGATGGTCGGGGTCAGCGGGTGGGTAAGCGCGCGCAAGGGGCAGAGCACTCACCAACTGTGTTGATGATGGTCAGGTTGAGCGGGTGGGTAAGCGCAGCATCTAATAGAGATACTACTCACTGCCTTTGAAAACTATATTAATTTTGCGCATTGACAAGGACAGAGCAACTTACTTCCTGTGCACGCATAATACCGTTTCAGCGACGTGCAAGCAAGTGGGCTTGAGCGAAACACGAATGCGGAAAACTTTCTAAAGCTAAATTACCTGCTAAGATTGCGGCAAACCAGTAATGTCAGTAAAAAAAACCTTATCAAAATCTATCAAGACTAACATCCTGAGAGAATGTGACGCAGGTAAGCGATGTGCATTTTAGCATAGTGCGAAAAGGGCTAGCTAACATACTGAATGACTCTCGCATCAGTTGGGTACAATTTTAGGTATGACTAGGACACTCACTTTCTGCGAACGATAACTAATTGACAGAAATCAGGGCTGACGGAACTAGGCCACTTACTATCTGTTTATATGGATGTTTGACCAATCAGCGCAGGACCAGAACATCACCCTTCAACCGCCGGCAGACTCACATCCTGTTTGGCACAGATCAGAGGAAGATACACAATTTTCCGGAATGTAGGCTTACCTTCTGGGAGGTCAGGAAATCGAGTCAAATGGAATCACCATTTAGAATGAGAACCAAGACCTACCCAAGTATGTGGAAACCATTTCAAAATATCAAAGATACTGTCCCATGCTTCATGCCGGCTATATTCGAGATCATTACCAGGAGAAACCGCGCTTGATTTGAACTTACATAGTTCTCAAAGCCCAGCGAACACAGATATCAACATTGTTTTGCTGGACGGAGAGAAACAACAGCTTGAGGGTATCGTCAGAGATGGCATCGGCTGTCTTCTCGATCAAGTCGGCGCATGTACTGCTGGCTTTTTGCATGTCTAACGCCGGGATACGGTCAGCCGGAAGTTTTGGTCGTGCAATGCAGAAATAGTTCACCTTTGAGATGTACAAAGGCGACTGGTGCATATTTGCATTTTCTCAGGGGATCTATAAATGAAGTCTTCAATTTCTTCTCCGCCTTCGCTGGAGCTTCCTTGAAAGCAACCCTCTTATTAGGAACCACTTTGCACTCTTCCTGGAATGCTTTCGTAATAAGGGCATCAAATTTCGTGAAAATAGCGATGACTGGGACTGCATGGGATTGTTAGCGCGCAATTGGCTAGCCGCGCTTGAGTAATTGACCTTTTCCCATTCCGCATTCATTGAAAAATGTTTCGTCCGCCGCCAAAATGGGCCGGTCAGTGTCGGTTGAGAGGCAGTACCTTAAGATAAGCAAGAAGTTCAGTGACCGACGGTGGCAAGACACATCGTGGAGACGCACCACACAGCATGAAGTTGCTGTGCTAGTTCTGTAGTTTCCGCTCGTTTTTTCAGAAACTCCTTCACCGTGTCCGTCTCGCCTTCAGAGCCAGACTCGAAGCCGCGAGAGTCGTGAAAGATGAACTGAGCGTTGCTTTTGAATATCATCTCGTTGTTGATGTCGTGTTCGCCTCGCTACATGCCGGAATGAGCACAATTTGCTACGAGATCACTGGCAAATCAGACCTCTGACGACGGTTTAATAACTTTAGGATCAATCTAAGTGTTGGCGGACGTAAGCTACTTATGCAGGATATAGGCCGGAAGTGATTCATACCTCATCTCCTGAGGGACTGAAGATCAAAGGATCCTCAGTGGTTTCGCAAACTTTCTTCAAGACTGTCGTCTTTCCAGCGTTGCTTCTTCCCATGACCAGAATGCGAAAATGTGGACATTTCGCACGGATACCGATGATTTCAGAAACAGATGATTCTTCTTCAGAGTATGAGTGTGAGTCGGCCATGGTTTAGCAACAAGTCCTAGTAATGAGAGGGGTATTGCACAGAAGAGCGAATGCAGAGTCAAGTCCCGGGGCGCAATGTGAGCTAGCGGGTGATTAGCAGGCGATAGCGGGCAATGCCATGATAAGTACCATCGATTGGCAGACCCGGAAATGAAGACCGATACGAGCTTGCTCAGCCTGCTTCACACTTTCATATGGACGGGAGACTCGGATGTGTAGCCACGACTTGTACATGAGGATATCATAGTCCGATTGGGAGACAGAATTTGATAAAAGTCACTGAAATTGGCCACGGTGTCGCGAGTCGCAAGTTCTGGCAAGTACCGGCAATATCATCATTGGCGATGTGTGCCACGTCTGGCTATGTTTAAGTCGTCACGGTGCTGTGACTGCTGTCATTTTGGCGGAGGTTACTCACCGATCAGTAATATCGATCAGTACAAGTGCTTACTTGGTGCATGAGGCCGTTAAACGGCAAAACTCGTCCCTATTGGGTGCTTTAATTTGGCTTATATTGACCTAAAGCAACGTTACTTCATTTTCTTCATTTCCAACCTTCAAGTAGTATATATAGCATCTATGTACTCGAGTGCATAGCGCGCCCACGGTCCGGGTACTCTCTTGTGCATATCTTTCGCTGAAATCAAGCAGTAATCACGAGAGGAGCGGAACATAACTGCCAAAACTGGGGGTTCTGATTGTTTTGCCTACAAAACAAGGCACAAGATTTCCATATCAAGAATAATTAATGAGGCAAATTAAACTCACATGACAGGAACAAGATATTTGAGACTGGATGATTTAGTATCTATGGACGGGCCATAGGGTTAGGGTATGAGACGAGCGCCTAATGAACAAATTGGCGGCCAAGCGAGAGCGGGCGGAAAGAACAAACGATTCCTATTCCAGCTAAATTCAGATCGATAGATGTGTTTCGCTAAAACGCTGACACCGCTCACGATTTTTGTTTACTCTTGGAGCTGGACCAAACAAAGTAGCACCGCATCCGGTCACAACCGCTGCTGCATCGTCTCGCAATTCAGCACAATTCTCACTGAAATAGCAGCATCTGCGCCCCATTGTTTCCTCAAACCATGGTCAGAGACCGTCGTGATATTTTTTAGCTCGACAAAAGACCTCACGGCCGTCTGGCGAGGGACTCGAAGTCGCACTGCGGCTTCGACACTCCCGATTTAGCACTTTTTGTTGTTTGGTCGGCTCCAAAACCAAACAAGAATTGCAAGTTTAGCAAAACGCATCTAACGATCTGAATTTAGCTGTCAGGACTCGTAACAAGTGACGAGGAAATCCTGTCCCACGCTCTTGGCTCTGCATTAGTTCTACCGATAAGAGGTATACAAATTCCTTTCTCAAAATAGCCTTATGTTCCCATGGTAAGTTCCATGCACCAGATACGTGGGGATAGAGGACTCCGGAAGCTCCCCCCAAGCCCTGTCCGAAAATTTCCCAAATCTGGGCCTCAAATCCGCAATGTTTAGAGCCTCAAATCCGCAAAATCGGACAAAGAAGGTCACGTGATTGTTCAAAATCCCCCAAAAATTTCGCCGCTGGCGCGGTTCTATTGTGGCTCATATCGGAGGGTTATACAGACGAAATGAGATGGTAATATGACTCAAAAATTCATTGCATACCTCTACTTAGGGCGCGATTATGGTGTTTGTGGGGAGGTATCGTGCTTTGTCAGCGCGATACCTCAGGTATCGTGTTTGTAAGCACGATACCTCAAGGAATCGTTCCGATTGGCTCAGAGCTCAGGGGGCGAATCCATATACGGGACACGATATCACTATCGCGCTCGGGCGGTTTGCGCGGGCTCTCTTCCTCTTCTTGTCGTCCATCCTCTCGAAAGTTGTGCTTTGCCCGCAACCTGACTTTCATCTGGACTGCTTTCTTCATGGAGGTGCAATGCGCATTCAAATGAATTGCTGGCCCTCACCGAGTACCTTGCTTGCTTCCCTATACAATTGTTCAACCTGGTACCAGGGAGCTACGGCTTTTAGCCTCCGCCCTGGCCCTGCGCGCCGCAGGCGCGCGAAAATCTGACCCTTTATGAGAAATGTCAAGCTGTCTATTAATCAAATAGCGCGCCTGGTGCTCGTGCTCGGCATCCCCGTCTTTCCTCACCCTTGAAATCCATCGTGAGCCATTCAATCAGCACACCAATTCCAAGCCCCTGTCGGGTACCCAGTCTCCCGCAGAAGTAGCTGCTATAGAGGTGGAATCAGGGAGATGAGGCGCGCATGCCAGGCGTCCTCGGCAAAGTAAAGGAGCGCGGATTGGACGGTCGCATGGAGCCCCAGCCCCTTGGGTTGATGCGCTGCAAAGCGGGAGAGGCGTGAGCGAGGCTGCGGCGACGGACGGTCAGAATATCGTGCCCGGGTTTTACACGACGTCGTCAATGCGGCTCAGTGTCTAACTCATGATCGGAGAGGAGCTGGGGTGCAAAAAACATCAACTCATTTTGACGGTGTCGTTGACCATGTGGTGCGCGCACGCGGAGTTGCGCGAGGGGCTGTAGCTGGGCGGGAACTGGCGCGGTCCGGTGTCAGCAGCACGAAATATCAACTGGGAAACAGATGCACCGACAGTCGACTGGCATAGCCATTCTTGGCGAAATCGACAGCGACCTGGCGGCGTGTCACAAGCGAGGCGTCGATGGCGGGAGCAACTCGCCGCGTAGTTGGTATGGTCGTTTACATTACTATTCAATCTGTCTTTATCAGATATCTGCATGTATGTATCATTTAAATTGACTACTGCTTCTTGTCTGCCCTAACCCGCGCGCCGCAGGCGCGCCCAAATGGTACGCTCTTTTGGTGATGGTCAAGCCATCTTGTGAGCAAAGTTAGCGAAGGGACTTGGGAAGATATTTGTGGCCCGGGGTGCGCCAGGGTTGCTGGGCGGTGGAATCTTTCCCTTTTCTCCCTTTTCTTTTTCTTTTCTTTTTAATTAATTATTTTATCCCACAAACATGAAAACCGAGCCCTACTTAGGCCCTCTCGCCTAGGCGGACCGCTCTTTGGTGCCCTCTCCGAGTCCCGACTTTCGAACACTGACAGGCAGCCGAATTGTGAGTCGCGCGACGGTCGCGAGAACTTTATTAACTGAAGCTTTGTTGAACGAGTTCCAAGTTCCTGTTGCTGTCTGGTTAAGTTGAAATACGACATGCCCGCATCAACCTGAGCTGCAACCTGGGCTCCGTTTTGCGGCCCGTCTCATGTTGTCGTCATATCGCCGTCTGTTCTCGCTAGGACTAATTATAAGTGCAAATTTGGTGCAAATACAACATACATTTTGTAATTGACCAGTCTTGAGCGCTCGGGCAGCCTAAAGGCTTTTGAGAGCCGTCATAAGTGTCCGTCAGCACCTCTGTACCAAAATTTCACCGGGCCTGCGGCCTCAAATCCGCAATTGCCGGACAATCATGTGCCTTCCTGGGGCCTCAAATCCGCAAATCCCGGACAAAGATCTGGCCAATTTTGAGCCTCAAATCCGCAAAAATTCGGACAGCGCTTAGGGGGAGCTTCCGGAGTCCTGGGGATAGCGAACTATTGGCACACATGTCCAGTCGAACCGTCAGTACGCTAGATGAGAGGTAGACTCTTGATTCGGGTGATATGCTGAAACCCAGATGTAGTTCACAGCCGCGACAACGCCCCACCACACCGCGCACACACCCGCACACAACACCGAGACGCCCAGCGCGGCACCACCAGAAATACTGACATTCCAATGAAGAACCAAAGGCCTCGGAATAACCCAGCGACTAAGTTGATCAGATGCACGAACCTGCCAGCGATTATCTGTAGAATCCTGAAGGAAGCGCCCGACCCACAGTATCGGCTTCAAGATGTGCATCGTCTCTTCTTTATCAGACCCATTGATGGTTATCTGAACGTCAGAAGACCCTGAATGAAGCGCCCAACCCACAGCATCAGCCCCAAGATGTGACTCGTCCGTTCCTTGATGGAAAGCTATCTCATCGACCCGTACAGTAGCAGTAATGGCATCCCAGCCTCAAGAGCTCCCATCCACGACCAACGAAGTGCTGGAGGAATGCCCTAGGTAAGCTTTCATGTCGACTCACTTTAATACAGCTTATCGACGACCCCCTCTTTGTAGATTCCGAATTTTGTTGGTCGGGAAAGTCAGTAATTTGTTGTTTCATCATTCATTTCGCCAACACTGCAAGACAGTCAGGTACCGGGAAGTCATCATTGATCAAACATACCTTCAACGTGGATCTCGATGTGAGCACTGTCAACCGTGCCTTCTAATCGTTCACTTCATCTTACTTCACTAGACTGTGTCTCACGAAAGCCGTGGCATCTGCGACATCAACGACGAGATAACTTCTCCTGAAAACACCCGATTCGTCCTCCATGACTCCATGGGATATGAAGGCGGTGAGACCAAGAATTTAAACTCGGTCATAAATTTTCTGCAGTCTAGAAGCAAGGAGGTGCACGTCAAGGACCGGGTGCATGCTGTTTGGTGAGCAAGGCCGGCGCTTCCATAGTTTTCTTATTAATTTTGGCCAAAGGCTTTGTACTGAGACTCCTTTTGCCGGAGGGCGCGTGTTTGAAACCGGCGATGAAGCATTGTTCAAGTTGGAACTAAGTGGTAAGTGTTTCCCTAATTTATGATATAAGTTTTCATTGCATTGCTAATTGTTTACACAGTCCCAATCATCGTTGTCTTTACCAAATTTGATTATCTCGTTGCCAACGAAGAAATGGAAATCTTGAACGAGGGACCGGATATAGAAGACGACGCGATCGAGGCGCTGGCGATCGAGCGGGCAAATGCGTTGTTCAAAACGCTCTGTACCAAACAACTTGAAGGACTCGGTCATGACATAAGCCATACAAAGGTTTCGGGTGAGTTGCACTGCGCGTCCTCGTCTACATGCCGCTCAATTATTTGCTTTAGTGCAAGATGGATATCGGGACACTTTGACGGAATTGATTAACATAACCCAAACTCTTTTGAGCAATCAGGGCGAAGAGGGTGTATGGATGGTGGCTGCGATGGCCCAACGAGCAAGTGCGCAGGCCAAAATTGATTCGTCGATCAAGTCAGTGTTCACCTCGTCCGATGTCGATTGCTATTGACTGGATTGCTATGGCCGTAGGGTTGGCATGAAGCGTAAGCCAGCCCACATCCTCTTTGGTTTTGGGCAATTTGAACCTGTATCTGGCTTTTGAACTACAGGTTACTGGCAAGGCATTGCGTCCAGCGCCCACTTCAACAACCAAAGTCTGGACACTTGCCTGAATACCATCCACTCGGAAATTACATCTGGATGGTTTTTTAATGACCCTGACAAAGTATGAAGCTTGGCCTTCAGTGAGTTTCCTCGCTAACATAGGTCTCTCAGCTGCTAGATGGGCAGAAATTTCGTGAGCGTATCAAGATCTTCACTCAATTTGTCACCCCGGATGCTGCAGACCTATCGTCCTGGTTGTAAGGCCATTTTATTTATTTCACTTGCAGTGTTTGAGTGTTTCCCACAGTTCCCAAAGCATCGGCAGCATCAACAACTTCGTCGGGATTGCAACTGCTGTCGCTTCTGCCGTTGCTCCCGTGACTGCTGTTGTGGGGCTGTCCGCTCTGTTCGTTCAATGGATCGCCAAGATCTATCAAAGGACGTGCGTGCTCCTATTTGAACTACTTCACAATCGGGCTAACGATCTTTGCTGCTAGACCTGAGACGCTACGGTGTCTCATGGGGCACATCATCGATCTTACTCTAGTGATGGATTTGTTATTCTTGCAGATCCTCCCTCTCAAACCTCCTCGCCGGCTGACGTGGGAGCAAATCGAGACCGCTTTGGAGGAGTACAGCGTTTCAAGTTTACAGCAAGTTCATCGTCAAATCCGAGAGTATGCAAGCGCCTCCTCCCTACCCCAAATTATTCGCGCGGACAACGCACAGGATAAGATCATAGCATTGATCGGTCAGTATCGCTCTAAATAGTCCTGTTGTAAAATATGGTCATTTTTTTTAGATTATTATGGAGTTTTCCAAATGCCGTCTTGCCAGTCTATTCAGCTTCTACGCGTCCTGCGTGACCTTTGTGGGTGGCGGTTTCGGTGGGCGCAAGTTCAAAGGGGACTAAACGAAATGTACATGCGGCCATGATTGTTATTAGTGGCAAGTCGACAGGGGAATCTGAGAACTGAATGTGCCTCGAGAGAACCCGAAAGGGGTGTTGATACCCTGTTGAAGTTCACGGTGCACTTAAAACTTGGACAAAGAAAAGAAATAGTAGGACAATGCAAGGACAGTGTAATATGGCGAATGCTGACAACACCTGCGGAAGATACACAGGATATTTAAGCAAATGGTCTAAGAGGTGACACAGTTATCGTAAAACGATCCAGCTACGGAGTAAAGTGTCAATAAGTGTCTGTTGTTCTGCAGATCAGACGGCACTGTCAGTAACACTCTGTACATCCACTTTCTCTCCTACACCCGCGCCATAAGTATCTACAGCTGCATTTCGCTTCCCGTCGGCGTCGGTTCCAGAATTAAAAAGTTTCATGATGACAGTGAACGGGTCGTGGGGAGACTTGGTTATGTCAAAGGACGCTTGGTCGGGGTCGAGCTTCAAATAGTGATAGCTGCCAGACGACAAAAGTCAGCACATCAGGGCATGGATATATTAGGGCAAAACATACTGCTTAAGCAAGCCGTAGATCAGGGCACCAAGAACCGAGCCGAGGAATGGGCCCACCCAGAACACCCAGTGATGCGAATACATAAAGCCTGTGAGAACGGCAGGGCCGAACGCGCGAGCAGTGTTCATGCATGCGCCCGTGTAGAACACCGCCCATAAGTGGCACGCGAAGAGCGTGAGACCAATGCCGATGGGGGCGAAAGCCGTGGCTTGGTGCTTCTCGGCAGCGAGCATGAGCACGCAGAGCACGAGCGCCGCGGTGATGAACATCTCGATGAACACGCCCTGCGCGGGGTTGATATCTGTGCCTAGCACATTGCTGCGAACTGGTTAGCATGAATGCAAACGGGTGGGCTGTCTGAGAAAGACGTACTTAGATGCAAGATTTCCAGGGGTGAGTGCGAGAACGAGAGCTGATGCAGCTATGGCACCCAGCATCTGGGCGACACAGTACAGCACAAAGCGCACAGGCTTGATCACGCCTACCAGAAGTAGCGCCAGGGAGATGTTGGGGTTGAAGCATGCGCCGGTAACGCGAAAGAAGATCCATGCAGAAATAAGCAGGCTGAACCCCATGCAGGTCGAGATATACAGAACTTTCTCTATGGTTGAGCCGGCGGGGGTGCCATTGGCGCCTTCGGCGCCGACAGCTTGGATACCCCCCAGACCGAGCAAGAGGAATAATGTAGTGCCTACAAATTCGAGCGCTGCGGCCTCCAGGTCGAGTTTGATGGTGGAGAATTGTGAGCTAGAAGACATCTCGTACTGGGAGTTATGGTTGCCCTTGGTTGTACTTGAGTGCCATAGGGTTATATATACGCATTTTTGGCGCAGTACCTGACGGGGAAAACGAGGGATTCATTTCGGACCCCAATGCCAAGCAGGGCCCAGGGGGACAGGTGCTGTCGCGGGCCTGCGGAATGAGTGCCTCGAGTTCGTTTGCGCGTACGATGTCGACATCGGCGTCAACCTGTCGGCGTCGGCGTCCATTCATCGGCGGCGCGTTGGGGGCATTATCAGCTATGGTCATCATTCCAAGTGTCATTCAACTGGCGTGCTTGTGACACATTTGACGTGTTGACTAGGATAGGAACATGGTCCGTGCTTCTGGTCTACGCCAACAGGATGTACTTAGTGTGGACTCTACGGGCATTCTGTAACGGGACCTCACCGGAATAGAACCTCACCACCACCTCACGCTGTATACTTTTGAACCAAACCTATACAGTGCTAGCGGTACGGTCATATGATGGTATTGGGAGGGTTTGATGGTGAATAAAACTCACTATTAGTACGTGTCTGGAGACTTGTGCTCAGAACATGACATGCCTTCATCTGTCCTATCGCAGCAATATCAGAAATTACACAAGTGTTTGAGACTACTTAGCTAGGCTGCAATCGTAAAGCATCTGAGATCATGACCGCAGTGTACCCAGCCCAGCGTGGCCGAATATTAATGATACAGCAAACAAGAGAGCGTCAGACTCCGATGAGAGTAAAGGGTCACGTTGGCTGACCATCTTTGTCACGCCACATCTCCCACTACGCCGCCCGATAAGGCAAGTCATTCGCTTCCGATGTGTGGTAGTCATTACTAATTAGTTCCGAGCCTTCAGCAGAGCCGCCCGCCGTAGCCAAGCCGTAGCTATGTCCAAACGGCTACGCGACCACAAGTCCCAAAAGTCTGACTTTCTGAATACCTCTTAAAACTCAATCACCACGACTTACAGCTGCTATTCGGACTTTACGTTCGATATTGACCATCAATTCAATTGTCGTTTGCCTGCCATTTGCCTGCCGTTTTTGCCTGCTCCTAGTCTCCCGAGGGCAGCGGCCACACAAACGGTCAAACCTGCTTGAATTCCGGAAACCTACTGTTAGCTCGTCGATGGCGGGACATTTGCGTACGTGGCCTCCACTACTCCTCTTTGTTCTCGTAGCTAATCATATGGAGTTTACTTCAATTCACACCCTTGCTTGTCATAGATGTACACTGTACGTCTAGCGCGTTGTATGCACATACTAATACATGCGACATCTTCGCAAACTTGGATTGTGTACGTTTCTCGTGTGATCCCGCCGCATCGCCCGTCGAGTTACACATCCACATCGTCTCCCACGTCTAGCCTCTCCGCCTGCTCCGACTCGCTTGCTGCTTTCCACACCGCCACCCCAAATCGGTGGTTCACTCCCTTCAGCCCCGGCACGCACACCGCCGCTTCCGCCGCACCTCCACCGAGCCCGCCGGTCTTGGGCCTGGGGTGGAGGTAGAAGACGTTGCGCACGCGCGAATGGAGAAGCGCCATCGCGCACATGATACATGGCTCGTGGGTGGCGAAGAGCGAGTGGGCTGTGAGGAGGTAGCCCCTGCTCGGCGCCGGCGCGTCGTGTGTGGCGGCAGAGGAAGAGTGAGGGGCGGGAGAGGGCGAGGGCGTGGGGAGGGAGGACGCGTCGCGGTCTTGCTGTGCTCCCGGGTCCACTACCGCGGCGAGGGGGCCGGCTGGGGCGACGTGAACAGCGGCGGGAGCGGGGGCAGCTGCGTGCCGGTCCGCGATGGCGCGCACGACATTAAGGACAGCGTGTCGCAGCGGGTGCCCCGCAGAAGTGCGAGTGTCGTGCGCCGTTATCCAGTCTTCGTCGCCCTCATTGCCCTCCCCATATGGCGTGGGGACGCACACGCCAACCGGCACCTCCCCTCTCAACTCCGCTTCCTGGCCCGCCAGGATTGCTTTTTTCATCGCCGCCTCCGCCCAGCGCACCCGCCCCCGGGTCCACTGCTCTCCTTCTTCCTCGCCGGGGGCAGGGGTGCGCCGCGGGGCGTACGTGACGGGCCATAAGACGGATTTTGTGGCGAGTGTGGCGGGGGTGCGAGCAGGAGTAAGGGGAACAGGGAGGATATATGGCGGGGCGAATGTGTCGAGAGGCGCGCCGATGAAGGAGAGGATGTCTGCGAGCGCAGGGGGCTCGGCAGTTGGGCCGCTATCAGACGTAGGACCAGAAGCGATTTCCTCGGCAGCACAGAGGAGGAGCGTAGTCACCCCATCGCGCTTCCGCACGCGCTTCAGATGCGCGAGAGCGGGCGTGTCGAGCCCGCGTGCTTTCACGTAGCGCAGGAGCGGGCCGATGTGCGCGGGGTGTGGGACATCAAGCGCCCAAACGCGCATAGTGGACTCGTCTTCCTCGTCCGCAGAGATAGTTAGCCGGGTGAAGGGAAGCTCAGCTTCCGGGATGATCTCATCCAGATCCTCCTCCTCCTTTTCTTCATCTACGGCAACGGCTTTAAGCCCACCCCACTCATCGTCGTCACTTGGCGGGGCGACCTCCCTTGGCGGCCCGAACCAGAGCGTGTTCCCGTAAAAGATCGTTAGCTCGTCGCCATCCTCGACGTGGCGCATCACCGTGTACCTGATCGAATCGGTGCGCGTATCGAGCGTGAACGCGACGTTGGGCGTGTCAGCGTGGTTGAAGAGCGAGCCGAGGCCGAGCGCAAGCGCGAGGCGTCCGTCGCGCCAGCGGAAGGTGTACTGGTCGAGGATCGTGTGGCGGCCTGCGTCGATCGCGGCGTGCAGTCTATCAATCCCCGATGTAATGCGTTGGGAGGTGGAGGCGCACCGTGCTGGTGGTACTCGTCTTTGGAAAAGAGGAGGACGGGGCTGATCTCAACGACCATCCCGATCGGTATGTGCCTCGTCGCTTCCTCCCATCAGCCACTATAGCCGCGAAAATGCGAAAATAGCAACGAATGCTCACCGAAAACGCCGCGACCTTTGTCGGGGGTCATCCTGATCTCGCATCCGGCGCTGTTTAGGTGCGCGGGTGCGCCTGCTGGGGAGGGAGACATGGGAGGATGAAATTACGTAAATGCAAGTGAGCTCTCAGCCGCCTCCATGATAAATGTTCGCTACAAGCATGTGCTAATTTAATTCTGCTGTCATAAATGTACACTGCTCTGAAAACTGCTCTATGAACGTGCCAAGATTTGACCAAGCGAACTGCCTGAACATCGCAATCACTGGTTTCACGCAGCAAGTCAGCAGCTCTAGATCTCTCGATATTCAGTCAAACTTGCCACCCAATGACTCTCAGATTGCTATTTAGATCGCGCTGCTACTAGAGACTCATGGGGCGTTCTTCGTAACGGCTGCCTCTTGAGGAGTTCCGGAGAAGAGTCTGTATATCTCGACAAGAAGTGACAATCCGTATGCTTAGATCTTGTTCTGTTCATACACAACAAATATAACCCTTAAGGCCTCAGATTTAGCCCTGTGGTGTTCAACCATGGACTCAAGATCGTCACATGGTATCCCACAATTCAGCATCTCGTTTGCGTTCGCTGATAAGATCGTCCAGTTTCGCCTGCATCGCTAGGAACACCTTGCGCATTCTCGCTCTCAATTTTGCCATCTCTTGTCGTTGTTGAGAAAGCAAGCGATAGCGTGCCTGATACAAATCTCTTGCGATAACGTAGCACGCCGTTCTACCAGGCTCAAGTGTTTGGCTATAGTCTTCCACGGAACCTGAGAGAGAGAGATGGCACCAGCTGGGCTTCGACCTCGAATATCGTGATCGGTGTGGTATTAATGATATGGAGCACCTCCGACGGTGATTCTGTGGACTGGGTATCGACCCTCGTGGCGAGGTAGAAAGGAGTAGATTGTCAGGCTCAGGATGTCGAACTCGATGTGCTACCAAATTCCGTGGGAAAATAGACCATAAATGGTTTCGAAGCGCCCAAGATGCCCAAGATGATCGACGTGTCAAGGCGCTACTGACACCAAACTGACACTGTGCCTAAGATACTATGCCGCCGCCGCGCCCGCTGCCCTCTGTGCTGCTGGCCGCCCTCGTTCCCGTCGCGGCGTGGCTTGTGCTGCGGCCTCTTCTCCCACCGGCCCCACCGCTCCCGGCGCTCCACACCTCTGCTGGCTTCGCGGTGTTCGCGCTTCTCAGCGCGCTCTGGCTCATTCCTGCACTTGCGCCGACATTTCTTGCTGCGAACCTCAAGGGAAGAGATCTGCTCAAGGTTGACGGCACGCCCATGTAAGCGTTTTTGCTGAGGAATGTTGCGCGAGGTACTGACAAAGGCCAGACCGGAGAGCTTAGGTTTGGTATGCGCAGGGATCTACATTCTGCTTCTCATCGTGTTTATCCCGTTCTCGTTCTCCAACGCGATCATAGACGGTCGCACTGACTCACTACATCATGAAGTGAGTCTGCTTGCTTGCATTCATCACTTCTAATGCTAACATTCAGACAGTTATCTCCCTACCTCTCCTCCCTCCTGTCCCTGCTCCTTGCCACAATGCTCGGTTTCCTCGACGATCTATTTGACATTCGCTGGCGTCACAAGATTCCAATCCCGCTCATAGCCTCTATACCACTTCTTATGGTCTACCACGCCGAGCAGGGCGCCACAGCCATTGTCGTACCCATCCCCTTGCGACCCCTCCTCGGTCGCCTCCTCGAACTCGGCCCTCTATATTACGTGTGGATGGCAATGCTGTCGACATTTACGACGAATAGCATCAATATTCTCGCCGGCTGCAATGGCGTGGAAGCGGGACAAGCTTTGATCATCGCCCTTTCCATCGTCTTCAATGATCTGTTGTACCTGCCGTGGCCCTTCGCACTGAAGTTGCCAATGCACCTGCTGGGTCTGGATGGAGAAGTCACGGTGGGTGGCTGGGGTGCGGGGATGTCGTATGGAAGCGAACAGCTCGTGGAACGCCATCTGCTTAGTCTGTACTTCATGCTGCCACTTATAGGCGTTATAATCGGGTTTATGTATCATAACTGGTGGGCTTTTTCGTTATATAACTGCCTCAAATTCAATTCTGATGGACACTTTTTCAAAAACGCAGGTACCCAGCACGCGTCTTCCCGGGCGACACCCTATGCTACATCACCGGCATGGCCTTCGCCGTCGTCGGCATCCACGCCCACTTCACCAAGACCCTCCTCCTCTTCTTCATCCCCCAGCTGATCAACTTTTCTCTCTCCGCGCCGCAGCTCTTTGGGCTCGTGCCCTGTCCGCGGCATCGGTTGCCCCGTTTCGAGGCAGACGAGGGCCTGCTCTACCCATCCACCGCTATCCTCAAGGGCCCAGCGCCCCTGTTAATACGCATCCTCGCGAAGGTGGGGCTCACCCGCCTGAGCCCCGTGGACAAGACTGCGCTCGCTGCGCGGGCCAAGGCCGCCAAGGGATCCAAGTCCCAAGGCGAGCTCGAGGGCGACACGGAGATGACGAACCTCACGCTGCTCAACCTGCTCCTCCTCCGGCTGGGCCCGATGAGCGAGCCGACACTCGTGCGCGTGCTGATGGCGGTGCAGGTCGCGGGGAGCGTGCTTGGGTTCGTGGTGAGGTACGGGCTGGCGGGGCTGGTGTATGACGGGGACCGAAGATAGGGCAAAGATAGTCGTGTGCAGTACCATACTCACCCTCATATATTTTATTATCCGAGATGCAAGAAACATGACCTTCGCGTCATTTCGTCCCATCATTAAACTGCGTATCCAGAGTGCCGAAATGTAATTTTGGTTATATTCGGGTACAGGTAGACGGACACAGGCACTCTTTGGTGATGCGTAAGGCAGGGCTGATTAATGTGAAAATATTCTATACGGATAGACGCTGGAATAGAGCTGGTGAAGCGAACCAGCTGATGGTCATGGCGTAAGTACCCCAAATGTTGTAAAAATCCACGGCCGAGGTGCACCGCAGGTTTGGATAGAGGCCCATAAACACGCCTTCGTAATGTTGAACGACATTGCCTCGATCTGTGACTCGAGTACTCCTTGAGCTCGAAGTCGATTCGTGTGCAGAATTAATTGTATAGCCATTCGGGAAACTGCAAAATTGGCCCCTCCACCATATCCAGCCACTGGGGGAAGGATATTCCAGAGTCCCGATATGCCATCAATGACGCCGCTGCCTTCTTGCTAACGGCTTCCTCGAAATCGATATCAATTGTTGTCAATATGACACTGTGCTCCGGCGCGCCGATGATGGACCTTGCCTTGACCATCTCCAGGAAAGAATTCTCGGAGAATGTCAGCTTCCCTCTCAGCCGCAGGTTTTCCAGGTGAGGGAGGAGGTAGTGGTTCACAATGCCCCTGCTAACGCACCGCAAAGCAAGTACAGTCATGAAGGCATCGCTTATGACATATCCATATCCGCCACTGAGCTGCACATCCAAGTGTGTGATGCCGGGCAATATGCCCAATACCTCAATCAAGGACGCCTCCGTTAACTCTGTGCAACCAACTAGGGTAATTCTCTCCAGACTGCTTGACATGTGTGTGACGAAACGGACAAAAGAGGAGGGTCGGATAGCGAAGTTCAATCGCCTGGACGGGTTTCCCAGCACCAGCTCGCGAAGATTGGGGAGAACGACGCGCCGAAAGATGGCTCTTGTGTAATCAAACGATCGGCTGATTCGAAGGGTTCGAAGATGGTGCAATGTAACAACGGAAGCTTCCTGCTGTAATCGAGAGAGTATAAGTCGATGAAAATGGACATCGACAAGGAGTGGGCATGCTTCCAACAGGTTTATGGCGCTGTGCGTTGCGATGGCCGTATGATAATCCAAGTGCGTTAGTTGACTCCAAGGCAAACGCAGAATAGTGATGTCGACGGACACGCGCCATTCTACAGAGCGCAGCTTTGGTGCTACAGATAAAATGGAAGAGAGGCCTGCAAGCTCGTTTGTATCACCCAAAGGACCTAGCTTGATGCTCTCAAGCGCATCAAGCGACCGCAAGGCTTCGACGATAGGCTGTAGCCTGATGGTGGCCAGCTCGACGTGCCGCCACCTCTGTGCGTAAGGAATGAGAGCCATCATCGTTTCAACGTCAGCGTCGCAGAAGAATCGAACGTCGATGGAAAGGGGGAGGATTCCAGAGCGTGCGAGCCAGGCGCGGAGCATGGCGGCATTCGGCCGGCGCTTGCGTCCTGTCAGGAAAAGAGAGGACCATAGCCTGGGGGTAGCGAGTGCTGTACTCCGCCAATCGCTGCATATTTTACAAAGAAGCAAAGGGGCTTCATCAAGGCGGGGCTGCGGCTGCTGTGGAAGGCATTCGACGAAGATTTCCCCAAGGATTTCTGCTGGTAGTGCAGATATGGGACCTGATGTATTGCTGAGACTGCTTGTCATGTGTCTAGAATCGCCTCAATCAACATTGTCAAGCATTCCTAGCCGGATTGTCATGTTAAACGTACGCTGCTTATGATTGGGCCTCTGTTCAAGTTGTAGCAGTCTCTCCCACTTGTTGGGTGATTTTGTACTTTTCGATTGCCTTAGTCACTGAGCTTGTGCGTTTTGACGGCAGTGCAGCATTCGTGACTCGAGATAATAACAGTAAGAATCAGGCGACGATGTTCGTCGGTTCCGAATTTCAGCTAGATTTTAGGTATTTGGCACGTATGACCAGTCCGTAACTTTTTGAGCCGACGAAAGGTAAATCTCGTCTACCAAGTTGAATTGGATACTCAAGGACTCACTTGTGTCGCTGCGAGACCGTTAAGAGATCATGGCCAGTTAGCAGATTCAGAACCAGGACAAGTTGGCGGATGAGTTGGGCGCTTATTTTTCGGTCCCCCCGAGTCGTGACTCGCCATCATGATGCCGCCAAAGCACGTTGAAGCCTGCACAAGCACATCCACCGGGAGCGATTGGACAGCAGGGACTTACTCGCCGGCTACCAATATCCCTAGGACCACTTATTCAGATACAACTCAGAGCTCTAGCGGTCGAACTATAGACGCGTATTCCTGACGGTTAGTGCATATATCTTCTGCTATCAAGCATTCACCTCGAACTCAGAGGACACCTGCAGATATCTCACTTCCATGGATTGGCCGTGGCATCCTAACTTCATTCAGATCACCGTTCCGTTACTCTTTGGGTATGTCGTGGGCAGCGTTGACGCACTGCGAGTGAGTACACAATCCATCCAACCGATTGCTGTTCATTTCATTTCCTATCTCAGGTGTGGATGGCTGTTCAAGTTCTGCCCCCTGCCGTGTCCTGCCACGATGCCGAAAACACCCCTCCCAAAACAGTCGCGTTGATGCGTATCTTAAAGAATATCACTAATAATTCATACGCTCTGTCCGTTATCTTGTTCCTGGCTCAAATATGGACTTGGATATCGACAGGCGGTCGGGGCGAGCCTGTGGGATTGCTTCCTGATATTACTACGGGGATCTTTGTTTGTGCATACTATATACTTCACACAAAGGTGCGTGCTGTAAGCTTTGTGTGGTGACTCGATCTGATCTCATGCAATCAGGCTTTCATATCTTGGTTTGGCCCACCCCAGGCATATTACCGCACTGCTCAAGGAGGTTTGTTGCACAATCCCCCCCTAGAGTCTCGCGATACTGAGGGAGGGGGAAACACTCAGACTTACACTTGACAAGATTCGGATTTGGGAATGCGAAAGTATCAAAACTACTCATAGCTATCATAGCTACTACATCCACCGCCCTCGTGGTAGGTGCTCTCTATCACGAGAATGACTGGTGTGCTTCCACGATGCTTTTTGTGGCACTGTCCGCTGTCCAGGGACAAGGGAATGAGGGGACCGTCACTTTTCGAAAGGTCGCGTTTGATCTAGTGCGCCCCTCACTTTGTTCTACACTGTGATAAAATTGTTGACAAGCGTTTTTAGATCAAGTGGGCGTGTCCAGCAGCTTTGACCGTCATAGGTCTGTACGTCCTGCCGAACAATGGAAGCCAACTCAGTGAATGGCCGCAACGCAGCCTCAGCCAGTGGGCGTTTGCTCTGGTGATGGCCATTCCACTGTGTGGACTCTTCGGCTTCGCCTTGCGCTTCGACTTTGCTGGCTATGTCGCAACAGCCAAGAACACCACTCCTATCATTAAACTGAACTCTGCCCCGGCGCATGCTAGCGGGATCCCTGGGCAACTCACCTCAGGGGCCGTCGTCCCTTCCTATAGAGATTTAGCAGTCACAATGCCCTTTCCTGTTCTTCAAATTTGGGTCTCGATTTTCATGTGGTTTTGGGTCGATGTCATAGCATATCCATTAGGCCCCATCGGATACAGTCCAAGCTTTGAGCGTCTTACCTACGGATGGCCTTGTCTGCTTCTCCTCATATATTCCCCCCTCATTATTGGCGTCTTTGCCTTTCTCGATACATCGGAACCCCCGCCCCGATTGTGGAGTTATGAAGAGTTCTGGACGTATGAATCGGCTTTTCATGCAGCTGCAGGCGTCGCCGAGGCAGAGGGGGGCAAGCAGAAGTTTGTGATTTTGAAAGGTGCTCACGATTGAAGGGTTTTCAAGATGTGTTGTCAGTCCGATTATCCTTTGTTTCCGAGCTAAGCGCGTCTAATGGGTCTTCCTGATGCAGCCATTCATCTCGCACTGGTTGGGAATCGGAAAAATAACTGATTTTATATATAATCTTAACTGCAGAGCACTAAATAGCTATCGAATGGCGACCTCTTTCTGTCGAGAGCAATTGATGAACTTTCCATCAGATGCGCGAAATAGGATGCTATTATGCACATATGTGATTATAGAATTAGAAAAATGGGCTTCGGTTTGGATTCACTGCCCAGCTAACACAGTCACGGAAGTCAACCGTAGACCTATGTGCGAGTATTATGATTAGCCTTGATACATTTCCCAGAGGTCGCGAACTGCGAAAGCGATATAATCACTAGAGCAGCAATCCGTGCGTAGTAGAAAGCGTAGTGACATAGATGTATACGCACAGACCCGAATATCAGATCCGGAAATTTAATAACATACTGATAACACGAGTGCTGCACTGGCCCTTGAAGTGCATGCCCAGTGTTCTGTAGTTGTGAGCGGCGAAATGTTCAACTGAATAGACCCAAGTGTCGGCGGTATCGACAAAACATGACAGGTGCGCCATTAGTTTTTCATCTCCCATAAGTGGCCGATGAGAGGGAAAGGTGCTTTGAGTTACAAGTCTTGTGTGACGTATAGTTGAAATTGATTTCGAGCGCCGTAACCCGCGTGTAACAACGATCAGCATCGTACTTGTGCTGGAAGGGGGAACAGATTTAACACGGAGTGGAGAGTGTCATAGAAGCAAAATATGCATTATTATAAAGACGTTAACATATCTGCAAACCCGTCAGCAAAAATACACCCATGCCAGGCTAACTAGAACTGACCTGCTCAGTCTATCACCAGAACGTTTTCCGCTTCGCAGCAATCTCCCTAATCAACTTCTTCCTGTGTCCCCATCCCTCCTTTATTGCCTCTCGCTCCTCGACGAACGCCTTCACTTTCTTCTTCCGTTCGCTTGGCGGCAGCGCGGCTTTGAGGGCGACGAAATGACTCGTACACCCGAACATGCTAGCCAGTTTTGCGCGCGTGTATTTGTCCGGGTCTGACGCGCGTAGACGCTGCATCTCTGCGAGTTTCTCGTCGCTTAGGCGTGGGGGCGGTCGCACATACGCCGAGGGACGCAGCAATGGCGGGAGCCGCACCTCCCCCTTGGTCACTGTCGGAGGTCTCAGAAGTGGCGACGCGGGAGCGATGGTAGTGGAATGCGGTGTGGGCGCGGTAGGAGGGGGGCGGTGAATGAAGGTAAGCTCGCCGTCGTCGAGCGTTTTGGTGGTGGTGGCAGCAGTGAGCGGGTCAACAGGGCGCGCCGGAGGCTTATGTGCCTTGAAAGTTCGAGGCATTACATGCGTACGCGTACCATAGCTGCGTTTGGCTAACAGCTGGAACGACGACGAGGAGGGCATCGCTGTCGGTGGAAGGGTACTATTGACCCCGAGGGAAAACGACGCGACTTCGCTTTCGGTCACAAACTAATTTTCGTTCATGACATTCAAGCCTCCCCTACATTCCCTCGAACTTAAGCCATCGATGTCACGGAGCTAGCAAGATCCCGCATCATCATCTGCGTCTTATTTACAAAAGGGAACTGTCATCGGCTCTAAGCTCTCTGTCTTCTTGCCACACCCGATCGATATCTACAAGTATGCCCAAGAACATAACACCCACTTCCATCGCTTCTTCGACGGTGGAACCATACCCAACACCGGGGTCCTCTCGATCTCGGCAGCCTGATATCCCCTCAACCTCTTCTCTACCGGCACCGATGACTGCTTCCCTGTCGAATGTGCCCATGGCATTATTCCAAACTTATGACGCTTCTGGGAGTGCGGTGGTCAACAACGTCAATGGCGTTCAACACATTGTTTATGAAGCAAATAATGCGTGAGTGTCGTTTGGATTTTATCCGCATGTGCGTCGAATGACATTAGCATCAGACCGCCTACTCCTCATGCCCTTGATTTCCTCAAATTACTCAATCCCGTCACGATGGATGCATCTTCTCGACCTCATTGTTTGGAAGGCACACGCACTGCCATCTTGCAGATCCTCACTGACGATCTCACGTCAACTACTCTTGAAACAAATGTCCTTTGGCTCCATGGCGTCGCAGGATCCGGCAAGAGCACCATCGCGACAACTATCGCAGAGCAGTTTCGTAATCGTGGCCAGCATGGAGCGTTCCTGTTTTTCAATCGAAATTCTCCAGCGCAGAGCGAACCCAATGGGGTAATACGCACGCTAGCATACCAGCTTGCAATGACCAATGTCGTACTCATGGGGGCAATATGTGACGCGATACGACGCGACCCGGATATCGCTACCAGAACTCTCAGCTACCAATTCAATGAGCTCGTGCTAGAGCCTCTGCGCTCTTGTAGCTCTAAAATAACAAGACCAGTAGTCATAATCCTCGACGCTTTCGACGAGTGCGGGGACCCGCAATCCCGAAAGGCCCTTCTTCATTTGCTTTCGAGGCAGCTAGCCTCGCTGCCTCACCAATATAGATTCCTGATCACAAGTCGCCCGGAATCGGACTTGAAAAATGCATTTGGTCATCATCCTCTGGTGAAGTGCGTTTCACTCGGCGCTGCAGAGTGGTTAAGCGCAGCAGACGTGTATTCATACATTGAACACGAGATAGACCAACTTTACTGGATGAGGAGAAGTGACGACGAGCTGCCGCCAGGTTGGCCAGGAGTTTACAGAATACAGCAAATCGGTGTACGAGCTGGCGACTCGTTCATCTGGGCCGCCACAGCCGTCAGGTACTTGCATGCCGCTGATGACCTGGACGAGCGTCTGGATCGCCTTCTCACCCAACAAGCCTTCTCGTTAGGGGACCTGTATGCTACCGCACTCCGTTCAGTCAGCAATTGGGAACCGACAGAAGCATCAACAGAACTTTGTCGCAAAGTTCTGGGGGCAATTGTCGTGGGAAAAGTCCCACTGAACGACGACACAATGGCCGCTATCATAGAGCCAGGAAATTCGAAATCTTGCCGACGTGTTTTGCGAAAACTCGGATGTTTGGTCCAGTGGTCAGACGGTCTGCCCGCTCGGACTCTTCATGCTTCCTTTGCCGACTACATCACCGATCCCCACGCATGTGGGGATCAACCATGGTTCATAGACAAGTCGAAGCACCATGCCGAATTTACAGCTGGATGCTTTCGGGTCATGCAAAGGCTCCTTCACTTCAACATATGCGAGTTAGGGACCTCATATCTGATGAATCGTGATGTTTTTGACCTCGCCAAGCGCATCGACGCCTACGTTCCCCAAAGCCTTGCATACGCTTGTCGTTTCAGCTTTGAGCATCTCAAAAACAGTAATACGATCGATCGACAAGTCCATGAAATGATTCTCACTTTCTTTAAAAGTCAATTTTTGTACTGGCTTGAGGTCCTCAGCTTAGTCGGTGAAAGCCGTGCCGCATTGCAAGCAATGTCAGATGTTGAAGGTCTCAGACAGGTAAGCTATTAATTGACATGATCTCACACTATTAACGGATACGGCTTCTCTAGGGTGAAATACGGGAGTTCGCCCAGGATAGCTTGAAATTCATCAGGGCGTTCGGAACCGTCATTATGGATAGTGCACCACATATCTATATTTCAGCTCTTCCCCTTTCCCCATCTGCTTCTGTTCTGAAACAACAATATTCGTCTATCATTCAAGGTACATTGTCTATTCCCAAAGGCATAGAACTTCACTGGCCATCGTGTGAGCAGGTGATTGAGGGACATACCAGAGGTGTTACCTCGGTTGCGGTCTCCCCTGAGGGAATGCGGATAGCATCGGGATCTGACGATCAAACTGTCCGCGTGTGGGATATGCAGACCGGAGAGCTCATCGCTGGACCATCCGAAGGACACACTGGGTATATTACCTCAGTCACATTCTCCCCTGAAGGAATGCGTGTAGCATCGGGCTCGGACGATAAGACCATTCGTGTTTGGGATGCACAAACCGGAGAGCTCATCGCAGGACCGTTCAAAGGACATCAAGACCATGTCAACTCAGTCGCGTTTGCTCCTAACGGAGAATATATAGCATCTGGCTCAGAGGATGGAACTCTCTGTATATGGGATGCACATACGGGAGAACTCATCGCAGGGCCCTTCGATGAATTTCAGTACGCCGTCACCTCAATTTCATTTTCCCCCGATGGTGTGCGAGTGGCATCCGGCTTACACAACAACATCGTTTGCGTCTGGAATATTTGGACAGGGAGGGTTGTTGCAGGGCCATTTATAGGGCACACCGAGGATGTAACATCTGTCGCGTTCTCTCCTGACGGAGACCGAGTAGCGTCTGGCTCGCGAGACTGGTCTATCCGCATCTGGGATGCATGGAATGGGGAGCTCGTTGCAGGGCCCTTTCATGGTCACGGGCAATCTATCACCTCCGTCGCCTTTTCTCTCGACGGAAGATTTTTAGCGTCAAGCTCAATCGATCAGACTATCCGTATGTGGGATGTAAGAACGGGGGCGCTCGTCGCAGGGCCACTCGAAGGGCACACTCGATCGGTCAATTCAGTCATGTTCTCTCGGGAAGGAGGGCATCTAGTTTCCGGCTCAGATGATAAGACCATCCGAATTTGGGATGCACAGGCGGCTGAGCTCGTCCATGGGCCATTTGAAGTTGAAGGCCACAGTGCCTCGGTCACCTCTGTCGCCTTCTCTCCCAATGGAGCCCTTGTAACATCAGGCTCGGAAGACGGCATCATCCGTATCTGGGATGCACGCGCGGGGACACTCGTCGCAGGGCCATCCCAAGGATTCATCGGATTTAGCACCCTGGTCGCTTTCTCGCCAGGGGGAGACCTTATAGCGTTCAGCACAGATAAGAGGACGATCGAAATCAGGGAAGCCCAAACGGGAGCGCTTGTTGCGGGACTCTTTGAGAGACCAACTCTCGAGATCACCTCAATTGCATTTTCTCCCAATGGAGAACAGTTGGCTTCCAGCTCGCCCAGAACCATCCGCATATGGGATATATGCACAGGAAGAGTTACCGCAGAATCAACGCCAGCTGAAGAACACATCCGAGATGTCACCTCACTCGCATTTTCTCTCGATGGAAGACGCTTAGCATCGGGATCGCTAGATAAGACCATCCGCATCTGGCATACACGCACGGCAAATCTTGTGGCGGGGCCCTTCAGCGGTCACCACCACTCTATCACATCTGTAGCATTCTCTTCTGACGGAGAATATCTAGCCTCTAGCTCGCATGATAAAACCATCCGCATTTGGAACGCAACGTCGGGAGACCTTATCTCAGGGCCATGCGAGGGCCACACTCGAGAGGTCACCTCTGCTGCATTTTCTCCCGACGGACGTTATGTAGTATCAGGCTCGGAAGACAGGACCATTCGCGTCTGGAATGCACGCACGGCCGAGCTCGTCGCAGGACCGTTCGAAGGGCACACCGACTCCGTCACCTCAGTCGCATTCTCCCCCGATGGCAGCCGCGTGGTATCTGGCTCGGACGACCGTACGCTCCAGATTTTCGACGTTCGGGGCGCTCTCAGCTCGGATTCCAGCAGGGCCCAGGGCCTCGCAATCACCTCCCGGCTCGAAAATGGTTGGGTACATAACTCTTCCGGTGAGCTGCTGTTCTGGGTCCCCCCCGCGTATCGCCGGACGACGCAATGGAAATCATCGACGGGAGGGCCGAGTAATCCCATTGAGTTAGGATTCCATTTGCTTACCCATTTTGTTCACGGGAAAGATTGGACTCAGTGCCATCGCTAAGCAATCCGCTTATGCTAGCCGATGTCGATTAACATATACATATACCATTGTGAAACAACAAACTATGCGGTGTACTTCATCTGGGAGTGACGCAGTGTCATTTCGCTTGTCGCCAGTTTGAAGCATGAATAATAAGAGAGAAGTGCCGATTCAGGGATTCACGGGCCGCATGCGATACATCATTAAAGAGTAAATTTTGAGAGGGGGTCTTACAATATTAATGGTACTGTACAAGCCAAAAGCCTTGTAATTTCTACAATATCCAGCAATAAAAACACGGATCAAACTAGTCTTCATCGCTCAGCCATTATTCGGTCTTGAGCGAGGTGTACGACCACGCCTTCATGTCGGGGAAACGAGCCTGCCACCACCTACACTCCGGGTCAGTATCAAGCGAGGCCAAAAAATTCAAGCGAGACTGACATGGTGTACGATGACCACGGATAGGTAGCAAAGTTCCAGCCCGAGGCATCTCGGTAGAAGCTCCTGTGCACGCCCGTCAGATATGTCCGATAGAATAGGGGAAGTGGGCAAGAACGCACTTGCAGTCTGCCCAAACCCGGTTGCTGAGCCCTTCTTGCATCGCCTTCGAGTACGCCTTCTCGTACTCGGGCTTCACGGAGACCGTGGCAGCTTTGCCGTTTAAAACCGGCCGCACCAGCTTGATAACGAGGTCGATGACTGTCTCTATTGAGAAAATCACCGATGTGTGTCTGCATACCAGGTTAGCCAGCGTCGCATAAAATGGTGATGCAAATCTTACCCCGAAGCAGCGTTGGGCCCAAAGATGATAAAGAAATTAGGGAAAGAAGAGAGTGCGGTGGTCTTGTATGCTTCAATACCCCCGTATTCCGCCCAGTGCTGCTTGGGGGTGGCACCGTTCACACCAACGACGGTTAGATTAAGATCTTCAGTCACAAAGCCGTTCGCAAGAATCTGCGCACGTCCGGTGAGCGTAGCCAGCGACACAGAAATAATCGCTTACGATGACATCTGCAGGATAGCGCTTCCCGGAGTCCGTGATGACCTCGTTCTCCTCGATCTTGACGATCGGGTCGTTTGTGAGGTGCACATTCTCGCGGTGCAGGCACGCCAGATAGCCGGGGTCGAACACGCGGCGCTTGCACCCGACCTTGTACTTCGGCTTCAGCATGTCCCAGTACTCCCTTGGCGCGGTCTTCTCCACGTACGCGTCCGACATCTTCTTCGTGTACGCACGCTGGCGATCGCCACGCGGCGTCGTCTGGAACTGGATAAACGTGTACTCGAGCAGGTGGAACAGCAGCCAGCGCACGCAGAGCATCAGCCCCGGCACCCAGCGGAACGCCCACTTCACCGCGGGGTGGATCGCGGGGTTCGTGCGCGGGAAGTAGAACTGCGACGAGCGGAAGAACTGGAACACGTTCTTGCACTGCGGGGCGATGGCGGGCACGAGCTGCGAGCCGCTGCACCCGTTCCCGATGACGACGACGTTCTTGTCCGCGAGCGAGACGCGCGGGTCCCAGCGCGCGGTGTGCATCTTCGGCCCGGGGAACGCGTCGAAGCCGGGGATCGTGCACGGGTTCGGGTTCACGAGGCCGCCGATGGCGGTGACGAAGATGTCGCACTCCTGGATGAAGGTCTCCCCCGTGAGGACGCTGGAGAGGCTCACAGACCACGTCTTGGAGTCCTCCTGCCAGACGGCGCCGTCCCAGCTCGTGTTGAGCTGGATGTGCCGGTCCACGCCGAACTTGTGCGCGACGCCTTTGATATACGCGAGGATCTCATGCTGATCGGGGAACATCTTGCTGAAGTCGGGGTTCGGCGCGAAGGACAGGCTGTAGAAGATCGAGGGTATGTCCACGCCGCATCCTGGGTCTGTGCGCCGTAAGCTTTGTGTGAATCTTGGAGGCGCAAGTCACTCACATCGGTTGGCCCACCATGTCCCTCCGTAATCAGGGGAACGCTCATAAATAACATAGTCTTCCAGACCCAGTTGCTTGTTGAGTTGTGCCCCCATCGCAAGGCCTGAAAAGCCTGCGCCGATGACGATCACTCTGGTGCGGGGGAGTTGGGTCACCATTGCAGAGAGCGAGATCGGGAGGTAGAAGGAAAATGATTCTAGTTTGCTGGAGACAGGCTGCGTCAAATATGCGCAGATGCATATATGCAAAGTTGGCCATCGGGGTGAGCGGGTGCAATACTGTAAGCGCTGGCGGCCTGCGCATGTGAATTAGTTTCTGCGCTAGCATGCACTGCGCAATTCAATTGCGCGGCGAGCTCGGCTGCTGTCCTCTGTCATTATCCTCTCATCATCATTTCTAGACAGCATATCTGCTCGTGCAAAGTCAAGTATCCGGGGCCCGTACGGCCCATCTGCGCAGAATTGGTTCTCCTGCGCGAATTCAATTGCACCCGCAGCAGACTTGAACAATATTGCAATGGCATCACTGCGGAGGTTGACAGATAACTCGAAGACAGCGATGGCACTGACAATTGCAAGTTGCCGCAGCGTCAAACCCATGCATCCACTGTACTTCTGCTGCGGCGCTCGCGAGCCATATATCGAACTAGTAGATCTCTCTAGAGGCTATGCAAACTGCGCTCCTCACCTGTTGCCCAATCTGCATTGACTCCATCGCTGCCATCTCAGATTTGTATGCACTGCACCTCGGGCCAGGCGGTGGTTTCGCGAAAGCGCTGGTATGAAACATCGCGGACTTACGATCGCGCATCTCGACTGTAATTCATCTTGGAAGTATACAGAGTGGTTTACTGCGGCACCTGCAGTCCGGCCTGCACGCCGGGCCTTGCCACCACACGATCTATCCACGCCTTTACCCCAGGCCACTGATCCAGACTCTCAATTCCGATGTAGGCGTGCATTTTGACCCTATATGCGCAGGGATCAGTTCGCTTCAGTGTACGTCATGAGCGGAACACGCACCAAGGAACAGCTTTGATGTCTGCGATGCTGAAGGAGCCTTCGCCAGCACCAGCAAGATATTTGCGGTTCTCGAGGCGGATTTGCAGTACTCCAAACAACCGTTTTGTCTCTTCGAGGTATCCTGCAATAGAAGATTAGGTGTCCTTTCATGCATCGGTATCAACGACGCCGCTCACGGTTCTGGGCGTAAGGGATTTTTTCTTCGAGATTTTTGAAGTGGCCCACTGATTCACGAATGCAACATCAGCACAGATCACATCTCACGAGATGACAGCGCACCTTGTCCCATCATTGGCGCGACACCCCCGTGGGTGAAGAAGATCCACTGCAGCATCTCCGAGTACTCGTCGGACTGCGGGTCGAACGTGAACTTGCGCTCCGGATCATAGTGCTGCTCGAGGTAGAGCAGGATCGCCGCGGTCTCAAACACCTTGAAGTCTCCGCGCGAGTGGTCTACGAGTGCGGGAATGCGCCCGTTCGGGTTGATCTCGAGGAACCACGGCTCCTTCTGCTCGGTCTTGCTGAAGTCAAGCTTGCGCACCCTTTACGCTATCATCAGCCCTGGGAAATGTAATCTCACGAGCTGGCACGCACTCATAGTCGATAGTAGAGCCATACACGGCCTTCAGCTCCTCGAGCAGGATGGACGGTTGGTATCCGTTGGGTGTCTTGCCTGTGTAGAGGACAAAAGGCTTTTGAGTAGCTGCGGTAGACATGGTGCGTAGGGTGCGAAGTGAAGGGGAGATGACGGAGCTGAGGCGGCTGAGCATAGCGATAGCTGCGATAGCGCGTCGTTATATGCTGAATTTGACTGCATAGTCATGCATGACCCACTTCAATTGAGATGACGTGTTGAAGTTCACGTCCCGACTTGGCGCGGGGCTGCTGACTCAGTGGGTTGGTCACCTATTTACAAGCTTAGAAATCAAGCCGTATCAAATGCAGGTGCGGCAGGGGTTCTTTTATTCTTGTACAGTCCAGTACAAGTACACATGGGGGGGTATGCAAAGATAAACAGCAAAGAATGTAGATGGAGCTGTGAATAGATAGTCCAAGATAGCGAGAGACTGAGCAAATAGGTTGAGCCAATGAAACCGACAAGGAATGAGACAGCGTTTCGTGAAAACGAGATATGTGCAGAGCAATTGCGAGGGGTATAAAATGCGTCGTGAGCATCGTAAAACAATTTCGTTATAGGCGGTAGTGGTCTAGCCATCATCCGCGAGCGGCCTCCGCACATCTACGGGAGGCGACATGGCCACCGAGTCGCGGCGCCTCCTGCCCGTCGGCGGATGCGCAGGGCCGGTCTCCTCGACCCCCGTCATACCGTTCATCTCTGCGGCAGAGCTCGAGCTTCGCAGCCTGTGCGGCCGCTGCGTGGTTGAGGACTGGGGCGGGTTCTTCGCAGTCGTGGGCGTCGGTATCCGGCGCGACGCGCCGCTGGGGCTCGGCGGCTGTGGACGCGGCGGCTCGTATCGACTGGCAGAGACCGAGTGAGATGGGCCTGCATCGTGCCCCCAGCCGGGGGACGAGACGTGCCGCTCGATCTCCGGTCGGCGGCCAGATGGCGGTTTGGAGTTTGAGGACGGTGGATGCGGGTCTTGCGGAGGCGGGAACTGGTATCCAGCAGCAGGGGGATCGGGCGTCGGGGGGAAGCCGTTCGAGCGGGAGCTGGTGATTCGCGGGGCTTTGACTTTGCCATTGGCGAAGGGGTCGAGGCTCGATCGCCGATGCATGGCGGCTTCGATGCTCATCTGCTCCTCGGACCGCGCGAGCCTCAGCGCACCCTCCAGCTCCTCCACGCGCGTATGCAGGGTCGTGACCTCGTCCCGGATGCTCCGCGTGCGCCGTTCCACCGCCCGATCTATCATCTCCTCCATATTTTCCTGCTGGAGGCGCAGCGTCTGCATCAGTGTCTGCGACTTCTGCAGCTGGTCCCCGAGCCACGCCTTCATCTGCTTCGCATCATTGAGCGCGTCGTAGAAGACCTCGAATGGCGCAAGGAAGGCCGATTTGTCGCCGGTGTATCCGGGGCGATGCAGTGAGGTTGGCGTAGGGGGGACAAGGGATGCCGATATTGGGACAGAGGCAATTCCAGGCCCGCTGGCTGCGTGGTTTGCGTTCGAGGACGAGTTGCCGCGATGCATAGTCAATCCCGTCGGCGTCGGCGGAACCCTGCCCGACGTTACCCGTTGGACCTGATGCCCATCGTCCATCGCAGACGGTAGTCTCGGAAGCGTCATCGCGGTGAACCTGCTGCCGCTGCTCGGGCCCTGCGGAATGGGCGGCGCACTCTGGATGTGCGGTGCGATCTGGTCAGGCGCGTGCGCGTCGCGCGGGCTGATAACGATGTCCGATGGCTTGGTCTTGCTCGCAAACGCGCGGCGATGGGCAAAGCTGATCGGCGGGGGCGGGAGCTGATTCGTGCCCGATTCCAGGGGCGTCGGCGGCTGAACCTGCACCGGCGGCTGCGCGGCCACCGGCGCGGCCGGGAGGGCCATCGGCGTGGGAGAGGGCGGGCGTAGATCGGCGGGCGGTGCGCGGCGCGTGCTGGGCGCGCCTGCCTTGGGGCTCCGCCGGACAATCCGCCCTCCCGCGGCGGGCTTGGCGGGGCGGTCTTCCGCG
Organism: Athelia sp. TMB; assembly: GCA_014898675.1. Lineage (NCBI taxonomy): Eukaryota > Fungi > Basidiomycota > Agaricomycetes > Atheliales > Atheliaceae > Athelia > Athelia sp. TMB. The sequence continues at coordinate 56,120 of JACXVL010000012.1, read as the reverse complement.
CCGTGCTGGGACACGATTCCGGCCGATAAGCGGGTCGCGCCTGGGGCGCGCGGGCTGTTCCCGCTGGGGGTGACAGTTAGTATACCGGCTACGCTCCCTCGCCGCTGCTCCGCTAGCAGGCTGGCGTGGTTGGGCTGCATCATCCCGACTATGCCAGCCACGCTGCCCCGCCGTTGCTCGATCAGGGCCTTCTGTTTCTGCTTGACGGTAAGCATGGATCTGACCTGCTCGATAGCGGCGGGGTCGTCGCGGCCGATGGTGAAACCCATAACGGCAGGAGATATGACAGACGGAGATATGGGTGTTGTGTTACCGCCGTTGGGGTCTTGGGATGGTGCTCTGCGGAGATTGGTATTGAGTGCGTGTGGGCCGCCTGAGACGGTCGTGCGTCGCTTTTTCGATGGTGGGCCGAGAAACCCAGGCATGGGTGCATTGGTCGATCCCATGTCGATGGATGGGCGAGGATGTGCCATCCTCGATGGTGGGGCTGGCGGAGGCGGCGGGCTTGCGTCCGGCATATCATGATCTTCCTCCTCCTTGACGGTCACTGCGTGGGGAGATGCCCGGCTACTCACACATGAGACCCAGTTACTCTAAACTCGAGCAAGGGAACAAACTCACTCTGAACCCGAATGTGAAGCCGATGCATCGTCGTCTTCTCTTGGACGCTTATGGGATGCATGGGAAGGTCTTTCTAAACTCGCATGACGAGACTGCTCTCTGCTACTCGGGCTGGGATTGCGATTGAAACGCTCGAATGAGGGTCGTGCCTGGATGGGGGGTAGCGAGTTGCCTGCAGCGTGAATGTTGCTTAGAGATGATGAGCTGAAGGCTTGGGCGAAAGAAGGCAGCGACTGGGGCGGAGAGCTATGGTGGGTGGCCATCAAAGTAGAGAATGGCCAGAAGGTGAAGAGGGAGCTGAGCTGAGCGAAAGGGGGGAGGAGGGCCAAATGGACCCTGGAAAGCTGGAAGGCAATATATTGGTGCCGTATATCGCGGTCTCGGACGTCCCAACCTGAAACACTCAATTCCAGAATAGAAAAATCCCGTCCACGGGTATGATGAAAGACCCACGACCGTCGCAAAAACCAATCAAACAAAACATAATTGTAGCATTTTAGGCCTGATGCCTTCTGACTCTCTCTCGCCAGCACAAGGACACCGCAGACTGCCGGCCTGTAGCCAATGAAACACTTATCAACCGTCTCGAGGACCGCCATGTCGCTCTGACAACAACCACCGTCCCGCATGCTCGCCGCCGGTACCACCTCCAGGTCATTACTCGCAATATAATGCACATTTCAGGTCCCCGATCGCCAAAACACCAATATGTCATCTAAAGGTTATCTCCGTTGATTTTATATCAAATCTTCCCATCCAAAACGCTATATACACTCCTCGGTATTGACCCTGGGTCCTGTCATCTAATTCCTTCTTCTAGTCATATTAATATAGGACAGCCATCTCAGCACACACGACCGCAAGCCCCACACCCGTCATCATGGTTATGGGTAGCAGATTCCAGAACGCGAACTTTCGCTGACTGATATGGATCCCTCGACTTTCAATGATGCCCCTCCATAACAACCCTGCCAGACTCGCGGAGAACGTAAAGCTCACAGCCCCAATGTTGCTGGCCACCGCTAACGCAATTGCCGCTGCACGCAACGTCGGGCTTGGCAGATCAGCAGCGCGTGCAACCTTGGTGAGGAGAATGGTGGCGCCGATGTTCGTTCCCGCTAAGTTGCACAGTATTACCCCGAGAATCCCGACGATCCAAATGGTGGGGTATATTTCTTTGCCAGTCGCGCGCACCAGCCAGACCGCGAAGACATCAATCCAGCCTTGATGTGCCAAGGCTTCCACAAGGATGAACTGTGAGAAAGCGAAGGGAACTAGCGCAAAAGGGAGCCGAGGAAGCGCCGTGTGCAAAGTATAAAAGTGCCTCGCGAATGCGCTGTCGAAGTTGGCATAGCGTGCCTTCCAGGTCTGTGGCATGGGTGTTGGAGAAGCACAATGTGGGATATCTTGTTTGGCTGGAGGTGGCGAGCCGTCAGACGAATGAGTGCTGGGGGGCTTTTTCGAGTCATCTGGTTCCACACCTGCCGTCACTGTCCGCAGCTGGCTCTCTCCGTCTGGGACGATCGTCTCTCCCCGTGTCTTCAGTGTGCCCTGACGGTATCGATAGTTGTCCCAGATGAGATCGAATATGAACTTGGCCACTGCGAACGGCAGACTGATTTTCCACACATCGACGCCAAAGAAGCTGACTACGAGGATGACAATGAGACAGCTTATGAGATGGACAGTGCCGATGGCAGCACCAATAGGGTCGAGTAGAAATTGGCGAGGATCCTTTTGGTCTTCAGTCGATAGAACACGCTGTATGTGCTGATTGTCGCGGAATTGTACGAAGAGGGCTACGAAACCAAACACTATGCATGCCAGGAAGGGGAACACTGTGTATGCACTGAATGCGACGTTGTTCACTCCGAAGCCCTAGAAGACATGAGCTACCAGTGCAGGAACCAGGCGCAGACGGACTCACTTCACAAATCACGACGTTCGTTGGGTTACCCACAAAGAGAACCATACTGGCTGTATTCGCAGCAGAAAACTCCGAAATGAGCCATGCCGTAGGGTCCAGCGCCAGCTCCTTGGTGTAATAGGTCAAGAACGCTGTTCCCGTCAGGATGACGGGGTCGTTTCCAACCACCACGCTGATGAGCGTTAGCATCACGTAGAAGTATATGAACACCCGTCGGCCGTTGGATCCACCGCGGTTGCGCACCCAATGCGCGGCGGCTTCGAGGATGCCTGTCACATCAAGTGTGATGGCCATGTAGGCCAGGGAGAAGAATAGGATGAGGATGTTGTAGGGCTCGATCCCCTCCGAGCCCACGATACCAGTACGAATGACTGCCGGGTCGACGCATTGGGCAGCCCAGAGGATGGCGATGGCGAGGATGGGGGCGGTGGTGAGGTTGAGCGGGAAACGGTGTCGCGTGAACGGAATTGGGAGGTGGACAGGAACGATGACGAATATTATGGATATAATAAAGAATATGAGCGTCACGATCGAGAATCGAGTTATCATCGTGCTGTGGTGTGCCTGGTGCGTGTATCGAAGGCTTTTATGCGGCAAGTACAAGTACTGGGTGTGATGCGCCGCAAACGGAGAGTGCAACAGGCCCTTGTGCTCAAAGTGAGCACCTAAAGTAACCCGAATGAGAGAGCCTTGTTCTTAGTAAATTAACACGACCGAGGAACGCGAACTGGGTATCAAAGGCGATCAGTGACCAGAGAGAGAATAATCAGACGCTAGTAGAAAATAAAGGACATTGCACCTGTAAAATGAGAGCCTTCGCTATTGGTAGCGTTAGCAGGCTGTGCGCTGGTCCGCAATATCACCGAACGTGAACGTTTCTCGGTGGTTCAACTTTCTGCAAATTAATTTCCTGGCTGCTGCGCAAGGGCTTCGAGGCAACGGCGATGTAAAATTCGTCGTACGGTAAACCATTCATTCAAAAATTATGAAAGGGTTCTCAATGTTGAAGTCATCTAGGCGGCGTTGATTTCCTGATTGCCACTGCGTCGGCGTTAGAGGCTGTACATGTAAATCTAATCAATTATAGCAAACCAACGGCCATAGAGGAGCTGTAGTATCGGTACAGCGCCGAGATGATGACATTCAAGTCTTGATTTCACAGCATGCAATGTAAGTAGCAGTGCTATTTCTCAGTGCAAAGGTCACCGGTTGACCTTTCTTTCAGCGTGAGCCCGAGACGTGCATTTTGAGTACCCGCAGTTTTCCCGCCGCTCACATGGGTAACACTAATGGATAGAGACAGGTTTTAGACAGGTCATGATTTTGAATGCTGTATCAAATCAGGCTGATCTTAGCAAGATTAAACCAAATGTGTCGCCCGCTCACTGGTACAGAGTCCATGCAGCGCTGCAGGGTAGCCCATGATGAACACGTGTGATATCGATACCAGCTCAGCCGAGACAGGTTTACGTGCAGCATGTTTGAAAAAAGCGGCCGTAGAATCAGAAAAGGAATGCATGTTCGATTAATATCTGGGTCGTATCAAATGCAGCACATCACTAGCGCTGGAGCCGCCTGCTCGTGGCCAACCGGCACTGGAGCTCTTCCGCGTGGCAGCTAAGCATCTGCCTGCTCCAGAAGTTGCAAAGCGACTTCCCTGCTCTATAGCACCATCTCCGACGCTCTTGGGACCATAGCCTCCTCGTACGCACGGAGAGCTTGTGATAGAGATGTCCTTGATTTGGTAGCCTCGCCAATTTTCTGACCAAGGCCTACTGCATCCTCCATAGCATTATTTGCACCCTGACCTCGGACTGAGAGAATGTGAGTAGATATACTTGGTGGCGAGCACAAACAAACTTACATGGGGTCATGGGATGCGCGGCGTCTCCTATGAGCGTCACAGGCCCGTCTGGACATACTTCCGGCACACGGTCGTACAATATGAATGCCTGCGACACTCCCTCTGGCTTTTGCAGATCCAGTATCTCGCGGAAGTCGGGATGCATCCCCTTCAAGTAATTCTTAGTAAAAGACAATAGCTCCTCCTGCGTGGCGTTGTTGATCCAGGAATCCTCTGGCTTGTTGTCAGGGAAGGCCGTGAACCAGTAGAAGTACCCCTCGCTCAAATCCTCAGAGTATCCCCTCAAGCCGACAAAGAATAAGATGCCGTGTTGTCTGGCGATGTAGAAAGCACGCCCCAGTTTCGCCTGGCGTTCATATTGTTCGCGGTTGAGCGTAATCTCACCTACAACGGTCCCAACAGGGATCGTGTTCAGCAAAGGGGGATTCGGCTGATACAAGGTATTTCGCACTGTTCCTCAATTAGCAAGGAATGAACGATATCGCTTAGGCACCTCATCGCTCACCTCGGCTTCGCAAGCCATCAGCACCAACAAGAATGTCTCCGATGGCCGTGGTACCATCTTCAAACAATGCTTTTACGGCGCCACCTTCGATGATTTCGTAGTGCGTGAAATGACAGCCCCATTTGACCGGCAGCCCAGTGAGCAGATATTGGCGAAATTTGGCTCTATTTATGCGAATAGACTTCCCGGGCACCCATATCGAGCCTACATCCATGGGCTCGCCGGTTTTTGAGTCATACCACCCTGCGGAGTATCAAAGGATTAGATGTCGGATGACCGACGCCGCTTCCAACTTACCCACAGTGTCCATGCCAGGGTGCCCTGCGGTGACACTAGTCGATTCAATTGCAGGCGCCTCTGGTGGCACAATTTGCTGAAGAACAGGGATGATCCTACAGTTCAAAGGGTTAGCGTATGCACGAGTTAGGTTTTGATAGGCCAAACTGACTTGTGTAAGCCTACAGCCCAACCTTGCACTCGTGCTTGGGGCCCTGCGTCGCGCTCAAATATCTCGAAGTCGATGCCTTGCGAGCGTAGGCTTTGAGCGAGTGTGAGACCGCTGCGATGCTGGATTAGCCGCGTTAGGGGATGCAAGGCTGTCGCTCACCCTAATCCTGCACCCACTATCAGAATCTTTGAGCCAGGCATATTATTGTCAGAATATTGGAATGTTTATATCTCGATAGAGTGTTGAAGGCGTGTGTTGATAAACGCAGCTCTCAAAAGAAGGTATTTATATTTCCAGCTTCGAATGGACCAAATGTTTAAAATATATTTTGAACCCGAGGCGCACGCATGGTTCGCGTAGCTTGGTCCAGCATGCCCGATATGTCGGGATTCTGAAGAACAGGTTTGTCGCTGGATGCTACGCTGAGAGACTGAGTATACGCACCTTCGTAATCTTGTTTGATAAAAGGCCGCCGTGACGTCGGCTTGTGCTCTCAGAGTTCCGATCGCAATGGGATTTTACAGGTCCAGAAGAAGTTCAACGCGGGATGAACACGCAAAGCCAAGCCCAAGTGTTGACATCTAAATGCCTAAGGTTCTTGACGTTGCAGGGATATATGTTAGGTCTTTGAGATGATGCAGTATCAATGTGGTATTGCCGTTCAGTCAAAGTCACGTCGTAACTTGCACCGACGTGATATTGTGTCTTGTTTGCTTCATCCGGGGGCTTTTATCCCGAAAAGCGCGATGCTATCTATGATCATGACCAACTTGTGAGTCTTCCTGCCTTCTATGATTTTTGGCCTAATCATCCGCATATATCTGTTGTCAGGAAGAGCTGCAACACTGAGTCAAACTCTCTGGCCATATATCTGCTCAAAATAGCTCCCTCTCTACTATCTTGAAGAGGCAGCGAAATATTACGCGACTGTAATAAGGAAATTGAGTTCTGAGAGAACATGGATTTGCTATACTCAAACGACATTAGTAAGTAGTGCGGTAGTAGTATTGCTTAAAGAGAATCAGACAAAGGAAACGAAACAAGGATATGGATTTCAAGAGTGTGTACACGACAAAATGGGGGAAGAACACTCTATCTAATCGGAAGTCAACCCTATGAGCTTGAACCAGTGATAGTTCTTCAGAAATTGATAGTAAATAGCCGATAAATAGCGTCCTGCCATCCTTATCATCTCCAACGAGAACGGCTCGCTCTATTTCCCCGAAAGCCTCACATTCCGTGGTTTGAGCCTAGTTCTGAGGCCTGAATTGTAAATGTTTCGCGGGGTACCGGGGGTGGCTGTGAAGCCCCTATTTACGAGCGCTAGAAGTCAAAGGAAATTCCCTGGGCGGCTTCACAGCAAGGGTCTGGCTGCATGTGTGAGGCGTTGTAAACCCCCACAACCCATCTCTGTCTCTCACCTATACCCATGGACGAAAAGTTCGATTATGATCTTGTCCCACCAGAATCATCCAATATTCCGGGGCCTGCTCCAGATCAGCGACACGCCCAGCCCTCAGGCCCGTGGCCCTGGCAGGACATTGAAGCGTTAGGAAAGAAGGATACTGAGGTGCTACCTCCTTTACCGCCCAACGCGCCAAAATGGCGAGGCTATCCACAGGTCAGCCGTCTGGCTCTGATTCACAAAACGGCTTACTTACCCATGGCCAGTGCGACTTTCCCAACTGGACGCCCTCTCAAGTCCGAAGAAGCGGCATTAGAGATGCAATAGATAAAGAGCAGGACCACCCCTGTAGGATATACTGCGTTGACATCATGGAAACGGGTTATTTCGAAACACGAAACCTCACGACAATTCACGACACCCCGCAAAGCAAAACCGCGTTTTGGGAGAAGATCAATGCACCAGTGAGCTGTCCATGCGCCCATCGATTGCTGAAAGGGCGTCTAACTGCCTCTTTAGCGCCCAGAGGGTATACGAGTTCGATCTCTATGCATCGAGAATCTGTCAGGACCGGTCCTACAGATGCTAGGCCATAGATATACAGTAGAGCCTTTCTTTTGGAGCTCCTCACTGAACTGGTTACCTTCCCGCTACCAAGAAATTGTACCCCGCCTCCAAGGAGATCGTAAGTCGCCCAACATGTTTTTACTTGTTTCGGCAGGTTACTAATTGAAACTCTAGACATCACAGTTTGTGCATCATGCTCTATTAGTTGATGTTTCCTAAAACATTGCGCAGATTGCCTTGACTTTCCTACGCACCGTCCCAGACCCTGCCACCGTCCTCCGCAGCCGCACCAGCTTCAACTCCACCCGCGAGTTGCCTTCTCTGCGCGGTGATCCGCAAGCATCTCTGACCCTGTCTTCAAGTGAGTAGCAGCCATAAGATGCCCAGACTTGTTTTCTCTAACGTATAAACCTAAAGGCCAGATGATTCTCCGGCAGGATCTTCTTTCTGTGCATATGATTCGGTCTCCCCAGGGATCCACTATCATATCTTATCATCCCGATCCGCAGTGGCGCACCACTTCTGCACGGGTCATGCACTCGCGAATTGCCTTAGCAGGTGAAAGTGTGTACTGGCAGAATATCGTTCGGCGAGTGGGCGATCCGACGTTCATTCTGCTCACCATCTTGTGGCACGCGCTGTATTCGTGGGATCAGGCCCTGGAGCAGCTCTATGCGCATATATCTTGGCTCGTACGTCTGCCATCCATCTCCTGGAGTCTCTCCCTCTGACAATTGAGTACAGGAGGCTAAAGTGATACGCACGAACGATACGACACTTTCGTCTGAGCTGCACATAATCCGGGCACATCTGTTGCACTATGACTCCCTGCTGAACGACTTCGAAAAGTCCATCAAGTTTGTGCGGGATACGTCTAACCCCGCAATGGACGCTATCGAGCAGGACCCAGCCGAAAAAGCATATGCACGGAGCATCTTGATGCGGGAGTGTAGCAATCTGCTCAGTGAGATCGAGCGCCTGGAGAGGTCTCGAGACATGCAGAATAAGCGTCTAAAGAATGTCATGAACTTGGTTCGTACTTCTCCAAGCATACATAGGAACTTCAGTGGCTGACGAGCGTGTTAGTCGTTCAATATCGTCAATACTGAGGATAGTAAAAGGATGCAGAAGCTTACGGAAGCGGCACGGGACGACAACACACAGATGAAAGCATTGACGGAAGCCGCTGTGTCAGATTCAGCCGCAATGAAGCAAATTGCGTGAGTCTCGTTGATCCTACAGCCTATTCTCAAGACTAACTGTATCATTATACCCCAGATACCTTTCAATGATTTTCTTGCCCGCGAGTTTTGTTGCAGTAAGCCTTTAACAATCCGTGGTATTAATTAGGCGCTGAACATGATCATAGGGCGTTTTCGGAATGAACGTAGTTGAAATCAACCCCGGGACGAACGGCACGCTGTCCCACTACGCTGCGACAGCAATACGTGAGTAGATCCGGCTCTTCCTATATCGTAATGAATTGACATGCGTCACCAGCCTTGACCATCGTCACCATTTGGTTGATTATCGCCTTCCAAAGCAAGAAATACTTTGCAGAGAATGAAGAGCCGAGTCTGGCAAGCAATCTCATGTGGCCATGGAAACTGGCGAAGCGTATATATCGGCATGCGCGGGGTGTACCTAATAATGGCAGGAAGAGGAACGACGATTTACCCAGATAACCATTTACGACACGACATATTTCGTTTTCACTTCATACTTTTGGGATCGGATGGGATAATGCAGTATAGTGATAGCAAGAACACTGATCTACTAGCAATGTAGTGACAGGGAGCCTAGATGATGTTTATATTTTCGTATTTATCTCAATTACGATTGTGACTGGTGCTCTCTGTCGTAAAGACGGATACACTATACAACGTACCCAGCGAAGCTTTCGTTTGAGGAGATTTTCCTACACGTTCATGCCCTCTTCTTCTTCCGAACGGCCAAGACGGTCACTGACGGAGCTGCGCTCTCCGTCACCACAGGTTTGGAGGGCAACGGGGCATTCTCGACATGAATCGAGGCATAGATATGAGAGTTGTACGTCTCGAGTGATGTTATGGGTTCCGGGAAGGGATTGGGAGAAATGTCAGGGACCACTCGCTGCCCGTTCTTTGTCCGAGGTGGGGGTGTTTGCGGGGGTGCCAGAGTTTTCGGTTTGGACTCTGGTTCTGGCGTTGTTGGCCTTCCGGCATTCGGTACCCGAGGGTTGACTGGGATGGGCGTCGGCACAGAGACTTTAGGCGCGTCTGGTATGACTTTAAGACCGTCGCAGAGGCCTTTGATGGAGTCCTCTACAATCCCGGTGCCTCTGATGGCTCTTTCCACGGTCGAAAATTCTACCCCAGTGAGCAGGGAGGTCATAACGCGCTTGGTCATCTGCGCAGACACTTGACCAGGCTGCGGTGCGAGGGGTGACACCTCCGACCGTGAAGCGTCTTTTGTCGATGGGCACGAGATGCCCATGATGAAGAAACCGGTCAGGACGCCAGCGATGCACTCCTGGCGGAATGACATACGCTCCCAGAACTCGTCTGGGGAGACCTTAGTCAGCTCTCCGGGCGGCTTTTCCTTTTCGCCTACATGCTTGCTCTCGCGCGTTTCGGCTTCGCCCATAACATCTGATTCTTTGCGAGGGCGCTTGCGTACGGGGGACTTTATCCCGTCCGCATCTGTTGTATATGCGATCTCATCCAGAAAACGGGATTTTGGATCATCGTCAAATGAAGGAATGAACTGTCCCAGGTTGTGATGGACTTCAAAATTTCCTGTTGAACAGGGCAGATGGATGTCAGATTGTGAATATGGATGTCCATAAATCCACGATAAAGACGATGATTGAGGAGGGGCGGCACTTGAGGATGACGCGAATTTAAGAGAATGAGTTGCTTCTGTCTCTGTGGAACCAGGCAGAAGATAGTATAATCGAATCTTTGAATCCGTCTTCTCCTTCAGATGACTTCGTATTTCATCTGCCACCTCGCTGTATATGCGCTTCCACCACGCGCAAAGCTTTACGTCACTCAACGGTCGTTTCCTCTCAAACTCTGAAGAATTCGGGAACAGGTACTGATTCTGTGCACGAGCAAACAGATGGATCCATAGATGATCGACGACCAAGGGAGACGTTTTGGGATCGGCATAGAAACTGAGGAAAGCACGGACGAGGCTGGTAGTCGGCGATGGCGCGATGCCCTGCCCTGTGGTGTCCACTTTGGAGATGTAGAGTACTGCACAGGAAGATGCGGGGATGTTGTATAGGCATGCTTCAATAGCGCACACGAAGATGCGTGGCGCATCAAGGTTAGCCTGCTCGGAGAGCAGGACGACTACGTCTTGAAGATAACATCGCGGTCGGGGCTGTGCGAATGGGAACAAGGCCGAATGTTTTCTAGGAACAGTTACTAGAGCATGAAGGTGAAAATCGCGTGTCCCTGGGAGTGTCGAGAGCGCAGACAGAAGTGTGTCGCGTAGGTTGGAGCTAGTGGCCATGGTCTCTCAGGCCGTGCGAAAAATGCTTTCCGCGCGAGTACTTTGCGGTCGGTCATGGGCGCTTGAACAATACCTACGTCTCTGGAAAGCAGATACCTCGTGAGACATCGGGATATTGATATATTATGCGTGCTACATATGCAACATATGTGCAATACGGTATTGGGAGGCTGTGTGTGTAGATGATGAAACAGAAACAGGTAAAAGATTGAGCAATGCGAGGAGTCTATGCGACGTAGGCGAATGTATCCCTTGTGCCATCTACACGCTCGATGTACTCCTTTTCCAGCAAAGTGTCTATGGCCTTTATACAAAACTACGTAAGCAAGATTCTCTAAGGACGAAGAAGATGACAGTACCTTTTTTATGTCGGGAATCTTTGGTGCGAAGCGCTGAGAGATCTGCGAGATGACCTCCTGGATCAAAGGCTGATTCTTCATCGTCTTACGAGCTTTCATAATCCTATGTGGCATTATAGTTAGTTCGGTTGATGTACATGGCGCGCGAGGACATACCGGACGATGGTGGCCTGGATGACATATTTACGATCCTCGTCAACCGTTTTCAAAACGTCGGAAGACTCCGCCTTAACTTCGGCCTTGATGGGTAGATTGAGATTGACACGGATCTTCTTGGATTTGAAACCTGCCGAGAAGATTTGTTCAGATTGGCATGCAAACAGAATTCGAGTCACGTACCAGGATTTAGGTCATACTGGTCGGTCTCTTCGTTGATCAGGACTTTTGCCTTGACCAACAGAGAAAGCACCTGCTGCAGGATTTCCTTGCTGATAGCAGTCGCCGCAAACAATTCTTCGAAAGACAATGTGTCGTTCTTGTTGTATTGTAACAATACTGCCATCTGGTATGAACTCGTCATCAAAATGTACTTTTGGTTGGTGTAGTTTGTGCGCAGCTCGTTTTTTGAGTAATTCCACAACCAAGTGAGCTTACGGCCTGAATGCTTGACCTGGTAGTACTTTTGGAAGCGATCATACGTAGACTGAATCTCGGCGGGGATAACGAAGTCGTTGTTGGGCGCACTGAGCGGCCAGAAGTTTGTGCCGAGTACCATGATACTGAAGTTGATGTCCATATCGTCGTGGGCCTGTTGCATGCGCTCCTTGAATTGATCTGTGAGATCCTTGCTCAGACTCATATCTATCAGGAATTATCAGTTCCATAGAGTTTGGAAGTTTCGTGCGGTACATACCTGTGAACATGCGCTGCAGCTTATTGGTGTACTCGAAACCGCAAGCTTCCTTCAACTTCGAGATCATACTGGCTTCACTCTCATCAGAAGCGGATACACCATGGATCAGACGCTTTGACAATTTAGTGGTATAGAATGTCTGGAAGACGTCCTTGTCTTCAATGTACTTGAAAAGTACCATCTGCAGTAAAAGGGATCAGGAAGTGGTCCCTGGAAGAGCGATGAACGCACGTACCACCCGGTTCAGAGCACCCTCAAGATCACCATCCTCGGCCATTTTATTACTCTTACGCAGCAACATATCCGCATGCTTTGCAAGAAGCTCAGGAGACTTCGAAGAAGAAGTGCCCGTAGCAGCGTTGCGGTTGACAAACTCTCGACAGGCCTTGTCCAAACTGGCCACAAATCCAGCTTCGCCACGGAAGCTACGCGTGACGGTCTCTGCGTTCTTCCTGTGCACCTCGAGCAATGCATCGACATACGCCTTGGGATCAAGCGAGTCAACAGCATCACCCCCTTCTCCCACGAGTTTGGACACCGCCGCAAGACCAGCCTTCTTGACATGCTCTTCGAACCGTTTGCGCAATGGTTCAAGACCTTCAGGGATACGCGAGAGTAGTGCATACATTCGCTGAAGGTCCTCGTCCTTGTCGAAGTCGAGCAGGTTTTGGAAGCTCTCCCACATCAACTGCGAGTGTTCACGGATGAGCACATGTTCGCACTTGCTAACGAGCGATTTGCGCGTCTGCGTGTTGAGGTAACGCTCAACTCGATCTTCTTCTTCTCGCAGCCGCTCTTCGGCTTTCTTGAGATAATCGGAGACACTGCTCTCTGCAAGGAATGACTCCGACTCCTGTTTGTAGTACTTCTCGGTGGCATCGATGAATGCGTTTTCAAAGTGCTCCTTATAAACATCCAAGGATGCCTTGTTGGTGTCGGATTCATCGAGACCGAGTGATACGAAAGAATCGACAACTTTCTTTACAAGTCCCTGATCGATGGTGTCGCCATTCCGTTGTTGTTCAATGAGCCGTAATACAGCACCAGCCAATTTTTGATGCTTGCTCTGAACATGAAGGAAGAAATTGGATTTCCATTGCACGAGCGCAAGCTGAATGGCAAATTCGATGAGTCAGAATGAATCGCCGCGTGTTTGCAAGCGTGGGACGCACCGTGTACACAGGATAAACACCCTTTCTGCCTTCATCGCGCTCACGCTTGACCCAATGCCGATTCAGATATGTGAACAGCCGATTGATATAATTAGCCCCAGTGGTGTATCGATCCCACTCTGCCGCGTAGTAGCGTAAAAGTGCCTCATCTTGAAGCGAATCTGACGCCTGTAGCATCATCGAAATTATCAACAGTCAATACGCGATCACGTCGAGAAATCAAGTCAACGTACGTCTCGGAGAGTCTTCAGATGCGAGATGAAGTATCGGATAAGATTGTTATACAAATCTGAGCCCATCAAGTTCGCGCCCGCTGTGCGCACAAGACACGATCAATACTTAATTAGTGGATGAATCACGATAAAAGGCACGTACTACGGCTACCCGAGCCAACAGATTCTGTCGTGCCGTGCATTCTCGACGATGTGCAGTAGTTGTACGCGACGGTGTACAGGCTCATGTACTTGGAGTAGGACACCCCCGTCTGAAGCTTGGTCATGATGTGGTCCACACCCTCCTCTAGAAAGGCCCAGGTGGTGGCCAAGTCAGCCGTAGACGGCGGCATAGGAGGGGAAGCGGCCATGGTGGGGGATTGGAGGAAAGTTAGTGGTGGTAGAAGGTGACAGAGCCTCGAAGAGTGGCGCAAGGGCTGTACGGCGTCAAAAGAGTGACTCGAGATTGCAACGCCCTCGGACGGATACGAACAGCATACAGACACGACGCCAACACGAGTTCGATTTTCTAACAGAATAACGTAGAATTATAAGGAAAGCTAAGTCTATAGTTTCACTCCTTTGTGAATACACGCGATACCTCCCCATAGATCTGTCCACGCGCCCCCCTCGTGTGGCGCACCGGTCGCGAAACCCGCATCTCTTATCATCTGCGAGAAGTCCTCTTGAGTGGGAAACTTCCTGATAGATTCTACCAGGTATTGGTACGAATCTCTGTCACCAGCGAGGACAGTTCCCATCAATGGGATCATGGAGAATGAGTATTGGTCGTACAACCTGCCAAATGAAGTCAGATGACGAGCCTCGAGATATGATGCAGCACACTTACGTGCTCAACAAAGGATTGGTTACCTTACTGAACTCCAGGCAGGCAAATGTCCCACCCGGCTTCAGTACTCGGTGGGCTTCTTTCAGGACCTCCGGGATGGATGTGCAATTCCTAATGCAAAACGCAATGGTGTACAGATCATATGAGTTGTCTTTGAACTGTGTCTCCGGCAAGGCCTGTGCATTTGCCTCGTGGAAGGATACTTGAGGCGCTGGAAGACGTATAAGCACTTGTCATAGAAAGCGTGACAGCGAAACTTACTGTTGTGGTACATAGTCTTCTTAAACCGCCTGAAACCCTCTTTCAGCATCTCGCCGTTGATGTCCACCACCTCTACAGTCGTCTCGCGGTCGGCGTACGTCTCCCTTGCGTGATCCAGAATCCTGAGCGCGATATCCCCGGTTCCACCGCCAACGTCAATGCATTTTGCTGGCCCACGACGTCCCGGTTTCAAGCCTGATACAAAACTGTCTTTCCACAGTCTGTGTACACCAAAGGAAGTTGCATCATTCATCAGGTCATACGAAGACGCGACTGAATCGAAGACATTCTTGACGAGAGTCTCTTTGGACTCCTCGGGTATTGTCCTGAACCCAAATGACGTGGTACGCCCAGATTCAGAGGTCGGCGGAGTTGTGGTGTTCTGGGTGTGATTGAGCCGAGTCAGGACAGCATTTGGCCGAGTACGACGCGCCGAGAGTCGAACGGAACGCGCAACGGTCTGCATGATTGTCAGAGAGTGGTGACACTGGATGACTGGTGAGCGTCAGTGTCAGAGTCCGTGTTTTGGCATTTGCGCGTGATCGAGAAAATATTGACCGGCGCTTCCGAGTCTTGACTTCAAGTTACCACTCTCAAATCTGCAGCCATGGCTCTCTCATCTATCAAAGGAAAGGAGAAAGCACTTCTAGAAGACAGCATGAGTGACTCCGAGTCTGGCTCGGATGCAACATCCTCGTCTACATCCTCAGACTCGGAATCTGATTCGGAGGATGAGATCACTCCAGAATATCTTGAATCCCTCCTTCAAAAAGCCAGACAGCATGCTGCCACTAATCGGGCTGAAAAAAACAATGGCAATTCTCTTGAAGAAGACATCATAAACATTGGCAGTTCGCTCAAAGAGTAAGCATTGATACAGATACATATTGTCGTATTGCTGCACAGCTGACCTACCCAGATCGTTACCTGAGTTAGACCCTGGCAAGCTACCTCCAGCCTATATTAGACTGGGAAAAACACGTCGTGATGGACCCTCACAGATACGAGATCCTGACGTAGAGCGCGCCATGCTCGCATCGTCCTCCTTCGATATCCCTGCTCCTCCTGTACCCCCACCAGAACTTACAAAATCGGGCAAGCCTCTTACTAAAAAGGAGAAGAAAGCGGCAAGTGCTCTCATACTATTATTGAGCTATTCTCATCTTTGCTGCAGCTCAAGAACATGACCGCTGGGTCGAATTGGTTTGATCTACCTGCACCCGCAGAAGCTGACTTGCCTCGGCTATATCGTGAAGTGGAAGCTTTACGCTTGCGGAATCAGCTTGATCCAAAACGTTTCTATCGTAAAGACGAAGGCGAGGGCAAGGGTATCAAAGGCCTCCCAAAGTATTTCGCTGTAAGCCACGCAAAACCGTCTTATGTTATCATCTAAAGCTCAAGCAATGCGGATAGATTGGAACCGTTGTCGCCTCTTCCACGCCCTTTGGTACGGCCAGCTCAGACAATCTCGTACGCGCACACCGGAAGAGGACGCTCGTGGACGAGCTTGTGGATGACGCTGAAGCCAAGCGGTACGCGAAAAAGAAGTTTGCGGACTTACAGGGAGTGAGATGTGCCAAAGGGCGGAGTACTTTGGCGGCGCGAAATGCTCTCAAGAGGCGAAAATGGTGATGCGAGACATTTGTGAGCGTGTATGATATTTATCGGAAAGCTATCTGGCCCGCTTGGGTTTCTATCTTCTTTAATCTGCTTTGAGCCGACAACATCTGAAGCACGGTACAATCAGCAATGACAAATCAAGAAGCCATGATTATACAGACTTCTGGTGGTGCCGTTTCGAATGGGTTGATCGAACTGAACTGCTGGCTATGCTGTCCATGAAATCGTCAGAGGCGTTCTTTGAGAAGCGTGAGGACTCACAATGGACTGGTTGGATGTTTCATCAACATTTCGATTCAGTACAGACATGAAAGAAATACTGTACACTTTTGATAGTGGTATGTTCAATATCAGGGAACTGATCATCTGCACAGTTAACAAAGTTTAATAACATTGACAAGTGTTGCGGACCTTCTGCTCTTCTGCAAAATCATACACACATTAGAACGAAGTCGATGAGAACGATTTAAATGAATATGCCCACCAAATTCACGAAGACAATTACATTGACTATGGCAAGGAGTGCTGTCAGGGCACCCGTCTGGACGGTAGCTGCGAAAAAAATGATATATATACTGTACTAGAGCAAGTCGGACATACATTTCACAATGCGGTTGATCAAGCTATCAGCTGCTTCCTGCCCGGTCTTCCGTTTGAGCTATATATTGGCCATCAACATAGGAACCAAATCAGCCCATTTGAATTCGCCAACTCACAAGGAAGCCAACAAGCACAGCGGCCAATGTGATATCAGTCACAGCGGATATCCCCAGCCAGGCAAGGACCCAGGGCTCAAATTCACGTTGCCATCCGTCATATACCGGGAATATCTTGCCCTGGATGGCGACAGTGATCCCTAAAGCTGCCAGATAATACATCAGCAAAGCTGACCTGGTGGGCTGATAGTTATGTGATAAGATTTCCTTGGCATGAGAATACTTACAGGCGCTTGCAGCAGCACCTAGAATAGCTGCAGCTGTGATACACATGCTTCTGATGAGGACCTGAACCCTCCAGGCGTAAAAAAGCTGCACTAAGCCCGCTGTGCTACCCTGAAGATGTATTAGTGGAAGAAAAACCGCCAAGATTAGCGCTACGTACAGTAAATGCGGTCTCTGTGCACAATGGTTTGACGTTCGTGAGTGGCATCACTAAATGAGTAAATGAGATAATTGCCTGTCAAGGCCACTGCATGGTGCATACATATGAGCGGTGAAAAGGAATGGTGAGGAATCATAGCTACACCAATCAGCCCGCTGTACTGCTTCAATATCTCCTGAATGCCTGTCAGAAACGGTTGCAAGCGAGGAGCCTCGCAGTTTGCGAATTTAATACCGACCAAAGCTCAGCACTAGCGTCCGATAGAGATACACTCCCCCAAATAGTGTCTTCAGGCTGTCCAAGAGAAACACCGATGCCGCCTGAAGAAGTTGAGTATGCCTAAACAAGGACCAGCAGCGAAAACTCACAAAATACTTGATAGGCCATCGCTCATTATCTGCAGCCATATGACTTGAATGTGACTGATCATTGGTAACCGAATCTAAAACATACCCTTGCGCCGTCTAAGATATATGCTGAATTGCATCACCAGTACGCCGTATAATCCAGCACCGATTATGTTTCCCAGTAAGGTTGGTGCAATCCTGTATTGATAATGTCAGTCCAGCACGCGTATGTGAAGGTCTCCCATGCCATACGCGTTTTTTACTGGATTAGAGGACATTCTTGATCATGAGCCAGCAATGATGTAGTCGCAACTATGGGATAGGGGACTTGGAGGAGAAAGAAATGGGACCCAGCACGACTGTCGTGCTCAATTGTAAGTTTGTCAGAGTCTTTTGAGGCAACAGCGCCGTGGTCACTGGTTTAACTTTAAGGTACAAGCAACACAGCGCCGGGCGGGCATCGGGCATCGGCGTCTTGTCGGCATACCGTTGTTCATACTTGCCAAGGGAAAGCATGATCGCGAATGTCGCGAGTGTCCGCCTCGTAGAACCAAGCAGTCGGCAGCATCTGGTACCAAGTTGAGTTCGTTGGAGCATCCTGTATCGGCTGGGCGCTGAAGCATGAGTAAGCACTGGAGAGCCCATGTAGCACGGGCCTGGCACGGACGCAGATAGCTATTAGCAAACTATAAAATGATTGATCGACTCGTTGTGAGCATGTTAACTTGGCAGCCGTTGTCGGCACGATGGCTAAACTTGGGGTGAATAAGCTGGTGTGCCGATATGCCGCAATTCCACGGATGCCAGTTGCGACCTAACTGAACGAGACTACTAGCCCCGACGGTGCTAGCGGCAAAAGGTAAACACAAGGAGACAGAAGGTTTGAATGAAACTATTACGGTAATTATTACCGAGGACACCGATGTGCACTGAGCCACGTGAGCTTGTTATGATCAGAGGCTACAGCCAAACAAACACCCGAAAGCGGTAACTACACATTTTTACTTGGTACCGATCGGATTCACGCAACGCAGTCATGCCTCGACGGCCGTCCAAAATCAACAGGATCAACAAGACGAAAGCTCGACCTGTTAACCGCTCCGACAGTAAACTCAAAAAATGGGACAAAGCCTCAGATATCCCCATGGACGAGGAGGATCAATGTATGCGGCTTCCTCTTGCTGCTAATTTAATATGCTCAATACGCATCAAGTTCACACGTCTCGTGACAAGATCTTTCTAGAGGGGGGTGAATCTGGAGCCGAAGACGATGGTGATGAAGAGGAGGTCTTTGGGCTGCAGGGACTGTCTGACGACTCGGAGGATGAGGAAGATCCAGAAGACCTTGAAGAGGACGAGGATGAAGAGGTTTTAGAAGAACCTGTTCAGAAGAAGAAAACAAAGGGTAAGAAAGCCAACGCGAAGGCCCTTGAATCTTCATCCTCTGGTTCAGAGGAGGAGGAGGAAACATGGGGCCGCAACAAATCTGCCTATTATTCATCGAACGCCGCACAATTGGAGTCCGATGACGAGGAAGCGAACGAACTGGAGGAGCAGGAAGCCAAGCGCTTACAAGCGAAAGCAAGAGACACGATGGAGGAGAATGACTTCGGCCTGGCAGATCCGATTGAGCTCGCAGCAGGTCAGACGGAAAACGGGTGAGTGCTTTGACCCATCGTGTGATCTCAACTCACATGTCTGCAGTGATTTATTAGAATCTGCGTCCCAACCAACGCACACTTTTCCGCAGGATAAGCAGGAGCTACTTCGACATTTGGAGAAGACCAACCCGGAGAGCCTTGCTCTCGCGCGTGACTGGGATGACACGGCCTGGTCGTTGGTTAAAGCCCAGACGAAACTCAAGAAGTACGATGCATACACATTCTTCTTCCAGATTTCACGCTGATCATATTGTATGTAGAATGGAGACGGAAACGCCAGATGCTCTCAGTATCGGCATGTCACATTTGCATTACCGTACGCAATATCTCATCTCGCCATAGAATCAAACTGAATGTATTCAACAGAGGCTGTCTTGACATACGCTACCACTCTAGCTTTCTATCTCCACCTACGCTCCAGCCCAAAATACGTTCAAAACAGCGAGCTGCTTAAGGAGCATCCCATCATGTCCCGCCTACTCGCATTAAAGCAATCAATATCCACGCTAGAGGACCTGGACTTTGCGCCTTCAGATGATGACGAGGAATCTGGATCCGACCTCGGTGATGGGGAGAGTCCTAGCTCAGACGAGGATGAGGCCCTGGACAGAGAGCAGTTGTGGAAATTCGATAAGCTCAAGGGTCTCGAAGACGACGAACTTGTTGCATTGCTGGCGGAAGCGGAATCGTTGATACCAGCCTCGAGCAGGCGACAGCCCGCCGAGAAGCCACCAAAAAAGAAGCGCAAAGTGGATGCAGACTCAAAAAAAGCCGCAAAGCCTGCTTTCGATCTGGTCGAGCCTGTTTACGCACGGGACAAACTATCAGCTTCCAGTACAGCAGTGAATTCGGGCGACACGGATGCTTATGGCGAGGCCACATCCCTGCAGCACGCAGACCAGGTTGACAAAGCCGCGCGGAAGAAGTCGCTTCGGTTCCACACGTCCAAGATCGAGAGCAACAGCGCGAGACGGAAAGGTGCGCGGAATGCTATCGGCGGTGATGACGATATCCCGTATAGGGAGCGGAAGAAGGAGAAGGAGGCGCGATTAGCGAAGGAGTCGGAGAAGAAGGCGAAGACGAAGGGGCAGGGAGGCGACGACTTGGACGATGTGGACGCAGCGGTGGGGACAAAGAAGAGACCAAGAGAGGATGACGAGGATGATGAACCCCCAGCGGACGGTGCCGACGGATACTATGAGCTCGTCAAGCGCAAGTCGAAAGAGAAGAAAGAGAAGAAAAAGGCGGATTACGAGGAAGCTCAGGCTGTCGCAAGGTCCGTTCAACTTATCACTAATTTGAGCAAATTACTCACAACTATTTGGACAGACCCAACTTTGTGGACGACAACGCAACAGGCCCACGGTCGCTCACCCGTGCGATATTATCCAACAAGGGACTCACTCCTCATCGGTCTAAAAGCGTGCGTAACCCGCGTGTCAAAAAGCGCCAAAAGTTCGATAAGGCGAAGAAGAAGATCTCGTCTCAAAAAGCTGTGTATAAAGGGGGTATTGGGGACACGGGGAGATATGACGGTGAGAAGTCGGGTATCTCTAAGGTTGTCAAGAGTATTCGCTTGGGTTGATGCGTGCCGTTCTCTCATTGCAATCTACCGGTTTCTGGGACATTTACGCTACTGAGGGACACTGCAGAACTACCGATTGGTCAGGCCAGGCATCCGCCATCCACAACCAGCGCCTGGCCTGTCATGAAATTCGATGCAGATGACGCGAGGAAGATCGCCGAGCCTCTGATTTCTTCGGCTTCTGCAATCCGCCCCATTGGCGTGTACGCTATGCAAGCATCGAGAAACTCTCCCTTTTGCAGAGGGCCAATGTTGGTACGGTGAAACCCAGGGCAAAGGGCGTTCACTGTGATGCCACGTTTTGCGTATTCAAGCCCCATTTCTCTTGTCAAATTCACCACAGCTCCCTGGGATCGCGCTCTTTCAGTGCTCTGACAATCATGATGGATAATAGGCACAGCTACCTTAGCTGCACAATATGCAGGGACCGGCGCCAAGCCAGACGAAGCACCAAGTCCCCACATACTCGCTGATAATATTATCATTAGGCTGAATGGTAGGCCGCAATTTCTCTCTGCCTCACCTGTATTTATGACTTTGCCGCTCCCTTGTTTCATCATGATCTTCAAAATCGCTCTCGCGACAAAGAACACCCCGTCAAGGTTGACTTCCATGCACTTGCGCCACTCCTCTGTTGGCAGTTCATGAACGAGACCCCGCTTGTGGCTCACGCCCGCATTGTTGAAGAGGATATCTAAGACCATCAGTATCCTGGCTACAGGGTCATTGATCAATGGTCCAACGCACCGATGCGGCCAAGCTGAGCCACAGCTTCCTGCACGACCTCGTCAACCTTGTCCTCTTGTGTTACATCCAGCTGAAAGACAACAGCTTTCCTGCCAAGATCGCTGATTCGCTTGGCCACTTGCTCTGCCCCAGAAATATCAATGTCCGTCAGGATTACGTCTGCGCCTGCAATAGCAAGAGCCTGGGCTATCTCGGCTCCGATACCCGATCCTGCTCCTGTTACAAAAGCCACTTTGTCCTGCAGCCCAAAGATATCTGTGAGGCTCATTGTATCTAGAGCAGATTAGAGATATACGCAGAGGGTAACTACGGGAGATCGAGTCGTGAGTTGATAGCCATATGGGTACAGTCACCGGCCGAGGAACCTGTCTCTCGGGTCTAATATATCGGCCGAGGAGCTCGCCAGCGGTAGTTAAATGTTGAAGTACCTGCTAGAGATCTACTGCCACCCATCCAGTAGCACTCCACAGAATATCAGCAGTCCTTCTTTCAGAATGCCCAGTTCAAAGATACTCATCAACGGTGGAGGCTTGGGGTGCGTGCCCTTCAGACGTTGTTCGAAACTCCTGATTCGTGTATACTGACCAAATAATGGCAGGGGTCTGACTCTTGCACACAGCCCGCGCTTATAAGGGGTAGACTTTGAAATATTCGAGCGCGATGAAGGGCCTCTCACCAGAGTACAAGGGTGGGCTGTGGCCCTAACAAAGTCGGTCTGCCCAATTTCGATCTTGTCAAGATCATACCCTTACCACCGTGTCTCTAGAATCCTTCCCGATATTCGGAAGATCGTGCCACCGGAGGCGCCCGCCCTTGAAACTACCAACGTATCTATAGGACAGCCTGAGCCAGATTCTGTTAGCAAGCCGAATGGACTATTGGAAGGGATCAGGAGTAACAGTGCTGATGAGCTAATATATCATAGGATACGCGCACACAGGGGAGTCCATGGGTGCTGTAACGCATACTTGGCAGCCTGGAAAGTTTATCCGTGTGAACAGAGCTGGATTCCGGGGATATCTACTTAACGGCATACCAGTCAAGTTGGCCCGGCGATTCACTCACTTCGAGGTTGGAGGTGCTTCAGTGAAGGCCTTCTTTGAAAACGGCGAGATAGCTCTTGGAGATATCTTTGTTGGCGCTGACGGTCTGCGGAGTCGAGGTAAGCAGCGCGATATACAGCTCCGACCCATTATTGACACCAGACTAGTCCGAGAAACCATGTATCAACCCAACCCGCTTGCATTGAATGCAATACTCGCAAGCGTCATTGTGGGTGAATTAACGCTCAATCGCAAACAGTTCGAGCGGCATGCGGGATTTGGACGCTCGTTCCACGTACGCGTTGGCCAAGGAACCCATTTCTCTGGGCACCTAGGATCGTGCTCCGAGGACCGTGGAGGGCCATTATTGTTGGCTGTATTATCTCCCTAAAGGCGACCCGGAAAACTCGTGGATCAAGACAGCCACAAAGGAGGAGCTCCCTTCGTTTGCCAGAGATGAACTGAAGAACCTCCATCCGAATTTTCGGAAGCTTCTTACATGATTTACAAACATCGATAGAAGTGTCACAAACTTTCATCATGTATAATCGCATTCCAAAATTCTACCCACCAGAACCAGCGACACTACTAAAAGATTCGACTCATCCCATGTCTCCGCGTACGTCTCCTTCACGCTCCGTCTTTTCAGAAAATAAATAAATATTGATTTGCCTCTCAGTCCGCGGCGATGGGGCAAATAATGCAATGCAGGACTCTATTGAGCTTGGGTGGATGCTGAGAGAAGCTGTCAAAGCAGGGGCCCCTATTTCATATGTCCTGTGTGCGTACGAGGAAGTCATGGTCCCAAGGGTAGCCTAGGCGGTGCTGCAGAGTAGGAAAGTAGCGTTGAAGTTTCGAGGGTGAGATGCAGCACTGGAGAATTTTTATTCTGATTGTAACATAGAAGTTAGTCGGTATCATGGCTATGCCAATAATTGACCATGATGACTTCACCATTTGAATGATTCGTTCTCTCCAAGCGGCAATAGATAATACAGGGGCCGGGTTTCTCTGCTTAATAAGCACTATTGCATCATTACGGGCATCTCACAGGAAATCGATTCAGAGGCCTCTGGCGATTCACAATTCAAGTCAAATTCGCAACAAATTCAATTACTAGTTAGGATGATGTGACCTTTTTGAGTGGCGTAGTGGACTCATTCGCACATGTGGCGTGTGAGATGTAGCCGGCAGTAGCCGATCGCGAATAGCGCTGATTGCATGACTTCCACAATTGAGCCAATCACCCACCATGCCCAGCAGTCAAGTGAAAAAATTCAATCGTCTCCCTCGCAATGAGATGGCACCGTCGGGCAAAGTGTCAAACACCTGGCACTTCGATGTTCGCTATATCTCGCTTGCCCCGCCCTCCCATGTCCTGTTCCTTGTCCAGCTGGACAGTGAATATGTTCATATGGAGCAGCTGCCTCTCAAGATCGGCCCATCGTCCCCTTCTTCCTTCGATTACTTTCCTGAATCGGCCGAGGATGCGGCTCCCGAGGTCGTGAAGGCGTTGCTCCATTCTTTTCTTACAAGCTTTGGGCTTGGAAAGTTCCAGAACCCACCCCCGCCTGCTTATGCTCCCTGGAAGCTGACAACCGACGACAAGGCTTTGGCTGCTGCCGTTGGAGAGGAGCTTAGGTTTATTGGAATCAAGCCAGAGCTATGCACGATCGGAATAACCAGGCAGAATAACAAGCAGGTCGACCGGGCGTTCGGCGGATTGTTCAAGCAGATGCTAAAATCCATGTCAGTGACCGGCGTGGTTGCAGAGGCTCTTGTCGCACCTGAAAGCATCGGATTTGCCAACAATGCAAGGAGCCGGTACTGGCCCCCAATCAAGGAGGACGAGGAAGAGATGGACCGAGTCTTGCAATACGTCCAGAAGTTGCAAAGTGCTACCTTCACCAACCAGGAAGTCAGCAAACTCACGGCTCGTTCGATGCAGCATTTCCAAGCTTGTATGCAGGAACTACCGCGGCGCAGCGCGGACAGTGTCCGTGCCGCTGCCGACGCTGGGGACATCGATAGCGCTATCCAGTACGCCCTGAGGTAAATTCTCGGTTTAACATGTGGCTCTGATCCTGAGAATGGCTTGCCTCATTCTGTAGAATCCAATTCGGTATCGATGTGGTCAAGCGTGACCGCCAGCTCTCCCGCTCTTACCTCGTCAAAGTCATTACTTCCCCGCTGGCCACGGCGAAGTCCAAATCGATAGCTCATGCCCTCCTGTTGGAATGGTACATATACACAGAAGGCGATGGTTCCATTCGTGCCCGGTACCTCCACGCAGCTGCGTATCATGCCGACCAATCTGCTGCTCTCACCCAGCCGCTGGGAGGCAGCGCTCCCGCCGTGCTCTATTTTGGAAGGGAAGTTCTAGATCCAATGTCTCACAAAGTTCCGGAGCTTCTTCTGCAATACAAGTCTCTTTGGGCAGCCTTGAAATTTCGGGAGGCTGAGATGGCGGCTGACAATGCCAAAGGCCAGGAGAGGAGGCGGAAACAGCCGAGCCGTTACAGATGTGCCAACGTTGGATGTCAGATCATGGCAGACACAGGCAAAATGTTCAAACAATGTATGTAATATTTTTTCCCTTTGATTCTTCACATGCATTCTAATCGCGAATTCTGAAAAGGCTCTGGTAAATGTGACACAGACAAAAAACCTAGCTATTGTGGAACCACGTAAGTATCATACCATCCTTGTTGTGACTAGCAACTAATAATCCTTGTATCCATAGGTGTCGTAAGTATTCTCGCCATTTCAATGTGTTCATTAACTAAACGGTTCACTGTCGGGGAATAACATCAGAACGGCAAGGTGCGCATGTTCTAGACTCAAAGCTTGTTGAGATACTTATTACCATCAATATCATCTGATTAGACTGGAAAAATCACAAACCCTTTTGCAAACCGAACATGCCATCCTCCGTGATCGATGACGGCTCTGTGGACGACTTCCTGGGCGGCAGCACCGAGGCAGGGACTATGGGAATTCCGATCACTAAACCTGACGGCAGCAAGATGGTGTTTTCCTCGTCCACCATGGACGCAGAGATGCTCAAGGAGTTTAAAGTGCATATTGAGAATTTGGAAATCAGTGGATCGTCCGCTCAAGGCCTAGGGCGAAGCGTGACCGTTGAAGTCAATAGGCTGGAGTAAGTATGTAACCTTGGTGTCCTTTGATTTGGGTGTTGGTTTTGTGAAGCATCTCTTTTGCTTGTGCTCGCGAGCCTCATCGAGTATGCTTTTAATCAAAACCATGTCCAAAGTGTGCCGAAAAGAATACGAAGCGGTTCGCCTACTTAGCAATTTTCCTCGTCCCACCAACACCTCATCTACTTAACTAAGTCTACGTGAAAATCAAATCAGTTTCATGGTATGTAGTATTCCACGGGCCGCGGCCACGGCCTAGCAATTGCAACGTCAACCTAATCTTTACATGTCGGGCATGTTAATCGTTTTCACTCGGTCTTTACTGGCTTAATCACTGCATTGATGTTCTACCTTCGGATTCCAAGGTCGCTGACAACATTCCTAGATAGCTTTAGATTTGTATGTATTATCCGACCGACCGGCTGGCTAGTACACTTGAACCACTATGGCCATTGAAAAGTCGGGTGATTATGGTATTGTCGATAAGATATCATGGTCATCATCCATCGGCGAATATGAGAGGTCATATGTTGCTACGCCGAAGGACTCTATAGATATTGGTGCCGCAAGCGGGGGAACATTTCCAAAGCGCGCACTGGCGTAGTGTTTCGAGCGGCGAAACGAAGCAGGCGAAGGCTAGTTCATACCGGGTAGTCATCATTTTTCTTCCTGTTTTTAGGGGGCAGGCCGCGGGCCTTGCGCCAGAACCGTTTCCCAAACTTGTAAGGCCAAAGCAGATTGCGGAATACCGTCACTTCATCATCTTCTGCGAAGTACTTCTTGCTTTGGAATGCAACGATCAGCCATATTGTTATACAGGTCAACGCTATAAGAATTCATATCTTAGTATAGCAAGGGTTGAAGCTAGTTGCACTCACGAATTGCCACTTCGAAATAGTGTTGCAGGGTACCATGAGTCGTATCATCGAGGATGTCAACATTCATCCCAAAACAACTCTGCAAGTGGATGAATATATAATTAGAGTCCAATCGCGGGTAAACTCACGGCAACAAAGCTGGCGGGAAGGAAGATCATGGTCAAGTATCTATCGATGCAGAGTCAGTTGGATATTCAAGATTTTGCCCATTCAATACGGACGCAATCTGCTTCATAGCTGCGCTATCTGGTAATTACATGAGTATGAAGAATTGAGGAACGTGTTGAGTGGGGGCAAAAACTCACCACCAACTGCGGCTTGAGTTAAAGTTTTCATGATCTCATTATCATTCCTCGCAGCCTCCGTCAATTTCTGCATTTCCTTGCTGTCTTGAATATTCACAATGTTGAATGCCTGAATAGTTATCAGCGTTCACAATAATAACATGGACTCTTGGGAAGGCTGACAAGGTTCATAACATTGTTCAGGCGGTTATTCTGCATTTCTCTTGACCGCTCCAGGCGTTGAATCTCGCTCAACAGGTTCCCACACTCCCTTGATAGTAAATTCTTCTCCATTGCCCTCTGTTCCGGGTCTTGTTGGATAGAGTCCATAGCAGGGTTTGGCGTCACTTGAATGAACACAACAGATTCGTGGAAGTTGATAAGGAGGGATTGATAGTGGAGCAGATGGGACCGGATGATGTGAAGTTCTGAAGAGAGAGAGGTGTCATTGGTACGAATCACCTTGGCTTCCTGTAGCTGGAGGTAAGGCAAACACCCCAGATCAGAAATGACAGTGACTCACAAGATCAGAAATGTGTGCATACAATTGATCCAAAGCTTGGTCCCACGAATAAAGAGCGTGCCAAAGAATGGCAAGGAAGGTAAATGTAGGATCGGATGCCCTTTTAATGATGTTCTGCCAATACACGCTTTTGCCTGCGGAAGCGATTCTTGAACACAGAACCTTCGCGGACGTAGTCTGCCATTTCAAGTCAGGATGATACGAGATGATGGTAGATCCTTGGGGAGAGCGGATCATGTGAAGGGCTAGAAGATCTTGGCGAAGAACCTTTGCACCTTTAAAATATGTCAATGGCGAAGTTATGGCGGTGGTGAGAATAGCTTACTGGATGATAGTGACAGGGTTGCTTGTGTATCGTCTCGGAGTAAGCAAGGTCGCCGAGTAGACTGATCACGAGGGTCACCATCGTGTATTGACATATGGCCTGAGAGGCAGCGCAAGAATGTGAGAGTTATCTGGAAAGCGGTGTCAGGAGTTTTGTGAGAGCGCATATTTAATGTGTTATGAACCGTGATATCTACGAATTAAATCAGCGACTGGGTGCCACGGGTGAACGGCTTGCAATGACTCACGATCTCCAGCTATCTTGGGCACTATTTCTTGATATCGAGAAGGTAGCCAGTTCAATGACGAGCTCCAGAAGAAGGGTTCCACTGTGTGTCGATGGCCTAACATCTGCAACACGGCCCCCGACAGATTTTCAATACACAATGATCGAACACGATACCATCGGGGCGCTGTAGAAATCAGTCAAGACACGCGTTGCCGATAGTCACAAGAAAACAAGGCCTACTTGTATGTGCATTTTATCCCAAAATGACCCTCGACTGGACTGCGTGTCGTGGATTGTGGTCACATCAAGCGACCTGAATTCCCCACTCTCCATGATGTCTACACAGTAGATTTTGCATGGCCCACATGGCTGCTTGTCGATGGCTTCCTGGATCCTGCTTCTGTGAACTTTGGCGGGTGTCCAGTTGGGAAAATCGCACTAACATTCAGTTAATAAAAATAAATCAGGAAATTTAGCCCTGTTCGCTCACTTGTGGATAGTTTCGCCACGGGTCGGGTGAGTTTACCGGCGGTGCGGGCACATCCTCGTCATCTTCCAGGTCTCGAGAGTCGACGTCGGTCCACGGCCAAGGCCCAGAGGGCTGGGCGTGTCTTTGATTGGGTGCCGGTCCTGGAAGATTGGAGTAGTCTGATTGGACTAGAAACGCAACCATTTCATAGGCCATGCAAAGGCAAAGAGGTCAGAATGAGGACCGAGTACCCGATGAAAAGCGAGCGATAGCAAGCAGTCCCTGCAAGATAGATGTATGTAGTTCAGGTCTAAGCTGAGCATTGGCTTGGCTGGTGGCATGTTGCCGATGTGGCTTGCTGTACAACCCGGAAGTATACATACTGAGGAGTGATCGATTGATCCAACAGCACTTTCGTCACCACTTCCCCACAACACGTTGCCCCTGGCCAGAACTAGTACTGCTGTGCCGCCAGAAGTGTGTTCGCTGCTGCGCGAAATTGATCGTTGCGTTCAGGGCGCGCCTCTAACTGCAAGACTCAATTGGGTCCAATTTGAGTTACCCAAGGACTACATACAATGAGCGGACTGTCAAATAATGTAGGTGGCTCGTAATCATGAGTCCCATAACGAGAAAAAAGTGTAGCGGGAGAAGAAAACGGCATAGCTAACATGAAATGCCACACATGATGCTCTTAGTCCATGCGGAAAATAGAAAAAAATAGGAAGCCTGCAACCAGAGAAACTTACAAGACAGACTCATCTATTGTATAATGAATACGGATCCAGATTAGAAGGTGGCTGACGCAGTTGGATTACCATGATGCCCTCAAACATTTCACAAAATATTATGACTCACATTTGTGCTCAAGCCATTTGTGTGCATGTGCATGGGAGAGTCGATCGTCATCCGATGATCGTCGGAGACGGATACTTCAACGCGGGGCGCAACAGAGGCCATATGCGCAAAGTCGAATTCACCAGACCTAGCGAGAGCATAAATGCGCCGCATTTCAACCCCTTGGTCTCCTGCTTCCTCGTATGAAGGTGTGTATTGCTCCATAGCATTTATGCAGTTGGAAACCTCAGGGCGACCAAGCCGCGCAAGTAACGTGCCTGCCTGGATACAGCTAACATGCATGACTGCCGGGTCCAGTCGCTAGAAGTCGGGTCAGTGCGGCAGACGCTCATGTCAGGAAGAGACATACCAAATAACCATTTTGTGTCAGCACGCCGGCCTTATTGTTCCAAATTAATTCGCTGATTAGTGAATCGGATCGGATGGATATCTTACCAAACCTGCGATACGAAGTGCTCCGTGTAAGGCTTCATCGGCAATCTGTCTCTTGATGGCCTCGCACTGGACCGAATCAGGAGAGTTGCCCGACCGAACCATATCGTTGATCTCCTTCAACCCAACTTCGTCCAATGCGTTGAATAGAATTATCCACATGATCTGGAAGGTGGCATCGCTAGCGCCTTGATACAACCTGTGTCAAATCTCAACGATGCAATGTAACCTAAGAAACACTCACATGAAGACACTACTGATATGAAATCCCATCCTGTGTTAAAATTCTTGGGAAGGCCAACTTTAGCCAGGTATTGGTCACGCCATTCAGAGAGAGCGGTTATGTAGCGATTAAGCTCATCGTATGGGATACCGTCGGAGTCTGTTGTAGGCTTCCACAGAAGACGCGCCATCTGCCTGGCAATCCTGGCGAGGGCATGCGAGGCACGATAGTATCCCTGAAGAGAGCATTAAGCAACTATCAGAAACCAGAATACGATGGAAAATTACTAGGAATTCAAGCTGTTCCCGAGGAGATGGCTTAGAGTTATCCAGAAACTCCGAGGTGACAGGATCCAAAGTGTAGAAATCGATATCATAGTCATCATCATCTCTGTAGAGCCTGCTTAGTCGGTAGTTTTGAATCCAGACTGGCGACATGCTTACAGTAACGGCTTTCGGCGATAGTAGACTGCACCGTATGCGTCCGCAAGGCAAGCCATCCACCAGGCAAATATCATGGTTCCTCTCTCATCAGGGTCCTGGATATTTATCATAACTGATTTATGATTAATTTGAAGATGCAGAAGATGTCGAATGGCGCAAGTCAGCCAGAAGCCGTGATAGCCTAAATCGAAGGATCAGGATGTGGACACAAAAGAACTCAAGTAGAGTATACCTTGAGGATCCTCGACGTTTTCTGTAAATGTGTAAGCAGCAGTCTGTCAAGTGTATCGAGATACCCACGGCTTTGGAGGGGCTCCATGAGCAATGCTATCAATACGTGATCCGTCGAGGGTACCCTGTGCACCTTCATGCTCTCCGCTAGCTCTCTTGCGCGATCTACCAAAACTTTAGCCAACAAACTTTGTCCGCCTGGACGCCGTCGGTCGGCTACCAGGAGTGAATGCTCTGAGAATTTGGCACCCCATGCCAGTACTGTTGCAACGAGCGCAGGGTGCAGAGGCTGGCTGTGCGTCGATCGCGGATTACCCTGGAGGTTTAATCGCGTGCGAAAACTAGCAGGGTTCAGGAGAGGGATACGAAGATGCACGATTTGGAAGAAGACCTCCACCAGGTCGAGCGCGAATCTATAACAGGTCTTCTGTTATTACTGTAATCGAGTTTATAAAAGCGCATCTTACTCATTTAGGTACTTCTCATCTTGCAAATTGATAGCTTGATCCCCCCACTCAGCGTAAGGCGGCGTTTGGTTTAATAATGAAGCAAACGCATTCATCCCCCTAAAAATGGATTAATAAGTTTTGAAGGGGCAACGACATGAAGGAGCCCTTACACGGAACTTGATGGGGGAGAGAATAGATACGCGAGGAGTTGGGGTGTTGGGGTGTCATAAGAAATTGCGCCGCTGTGAGGAAGAGCAATGGATCCAAAAGATCCTGAGGATAAACCTGAGGGAGGCGGCGATGTGGAAGAGCCACTATGCTCAGCGGAAGGGGATACTCTTTGGGATAAATTCAACTTCTGTAGGGTTATGCATGACTTTTACCACGTACCGTTTGGGTGGAGTAGATGAGCTGTGACACTCCGGTAAGCAAATAGGTCGGCGTGATTAAGATAGGACTTACTTCGGTGCGAGCTGTCGAGTGTCGTACTCAGGAGAGGCTGCCTGAGAAGGGTATCGCTGTTCTGTGCTGGAAAGCTGCCGCGGTCGTCTTGTGATAGCGGAACCACGTTTCTTCTCACTGGTGGCTTGTTGGACGTAGTTTCTGCGTAGGAATAAGCGCCACACACAGCAAGTGAGCGGAGATCACATACGTGCAGGGATAGTTTTTGGACAGACAATGCTGTTAGAACGCAGATTAGATGTGGTCATGACAGATACTCTGACAAGGAACGGATACCTGGCACTATACAAGAAGCACAATTAATGACCTTGTCAAATGCCCTAAGAACAACTTGTCGCGCACCTTTTCATTCCCGGGTAACCGATTGCACTTCACTTTCCTGGTTCTGCACACACCTTTCAGGGGTCTGTCCTCGAGCCAGCACACGGGTAAGAAACACACCTGCAGGCATCACAAGCAGTGTTCTGTTTCCTAGGAGGTGGCAATGTTTTAGCCAGCTCGTAGATCTGGTTTTGCATGGTAGGGGTTGGGAGTGCTAAGCCTGAAACCATCATGATCAGAGCTGCAGGACGACCTTCTGGTCGCATTTGGACTAACCTGGTTGTGAGACTGAGCTTGCATTTTCTTCGACTTGATTTTGGGGCATTGCGCAGGGACTGTGGAGGGGTGGAAAAGGTTAAGTATCGCTGCTGAGCCTGTATTTCTGTCTGCAATGTAATCAATAACGTGATGGCATTCGGTCCCGACGGCTGCGCCTACCCTCAATTATGTTGTTTCTAGTCACTTCAACGCAGTTTGACTCGATATATGATAGTCAGGATGCCGATGGCATCTATGTCTCAGCCAAGGATGGGTCTTTTGCCCGTATCATTAGAAGCCAGCATGAATAGTGGCACCCCTCGCATAGAAGGCAGTGCCACTGCCACGCCCCTGAGCGAAATTCCCTTTATCGGAGGTCACTGACGGAACGCGTCTGTCTCTCACGACATTTTTGCTTTTCATCCCCCAATACCTGCCCCTCACTCTGAACCAAAGCAGCCATGGTCAAAGTCGAAATTGTTGAGGAGAAGGATCACCAGGATTCTGGCTCATCGCCATACGCGTCTACATCTTCTTCCCGAACCTCTTCCTCTGCATCCCTCTCTTCGGTTTCATCCGAGCTCTCACAAGACGAGACTCTCTACGACCGCCTTGCGGCTCTCGTAGACATTGTACCGCCTACGACACGGCATACACTGGCGTCGCGCTTCTCAAAAGCCACGTCATTCATAAAAAGCGGAGGCAAATTGGCAGGCAACATTGTATGGATCGTGACCACGTCGGCGCTCTTGGTTGGATTGCCATTGGCGTTGAGTCTGGAAGATGAGGCCAAAATAGTGGCTCAAGAGCAGGAGATGATGGCCCAACAGCAGGGCGCTCAGCAGGTCAGTCCACACCCCACATTGCCACGTACTTTTCTCTGACTGTGCTACGCTTTCCTTGTCTCGTCCAGATGCTTGGCGGACAAGGCTCCATGTTCCCACCCCCAGCCACAGAGGGTCAGAAGGGACTGGTGCCTCCCGGCTTTTGATGTTGGCTTCGACGTTACTTAATTACACACTTATTATATCGGCAGAACGTCGTCTCAACCTGCCATTGACACCTGCCCACCCACCCATAACATGCAGCGTTACCTAGGTCATTGTTGATATGCACCACTCTTATAATACAATACAACACCCTATGGGATACTTGATGTCAGTGTGATTTATTTGAGCAGTCTTTCAACAGCCTTCAAGCCCAGTGTGATCAAAATGATTCATTCTTTAAAAAAAACTCTACGGTTAATGAACAATACTCAGCCAACCTGCAAATAATGTTTAGCTAAGAGGTGGAATAGGCTGCTTGATATAACCCACCACAGTCCTAGGGGGGATAACAAGAGGCCTGGTAAAGTTGTCTCTGTCGATCAATGCATCAGTAACTTTCCCGAAGAACTTCGCAAGGAAATGACTGACGCGGATCGGAAGCGCCTCACGTAGGCAAGAATATGATCCTCAACTGCCGCGGGCTTGACACCAAAGGCATCCCAATCACCCGCCACCGAAGCGTCGTCGATGTATCTCCTCTGTAACTCGTCGGGGCTGACCATAGGCCACCATGCAAGCTGTGCAATCTTGGCTATGGCCATCATGGCAGGCTTGGGGAGGTACGGGATCGCAGAAGGTTTAAGGTAGGCCACGGATTGGACAAGTTCCAAGAGGTACTCCATGGTGTACTCAGTAGGACCGGGCAGAGAGAAAGTGCCCTCTGCACGCGGAGAGTGCATTAAGTTCGCAAGAGCTTGCGCAACATCGATGACCTATAAGATATGAAGCACATGCGGCGCGAGAAGCAACCGAGGGAGACATACGTGAGTAGGGCGCATCTTCGTCTCTCCACCGTTCACTTGCCACCACATGGGCCAGTCTACGGAACGTTAGAACGGAAAGAGGTTTAGGTAAATACGACTACTCACAGGCCATGTTGGTAAGGAGCCTGTCTTCGAGACCGTACATGGCTCCGGGTCTGATGATCGTAGCAGCTGGGAAGGCCTCTTTGACGAGCTCTTCACCCTCGGCCTTGGATCGCAGGAAACTCGATTTTGAATCATGGGACGCGTTCAAATGAGAAAGGTGCACGAATCGAGATACTCCGGATTCAGCGGCAATGCGTGCGATTCTCTGGGCTCCTTTTGCGTGGACGTCTGAATATTTGAAGTTCCTGGAGAACAAGTTAGTCGTGCGAAGGCGACAGCAGGAGGAACCTACTTAGTCTCATAGTCCCTGCCGACAAGGTTGTAAACAATGTCAGAATGTCTGAGACACTCTGCAATCATCTGGTCACTGCGAATGTCCCATTCCTGTGCATCGGTGCGTAAACGACAGTCCTGGGTTCCAAATCAAATAGCGCACCATAGGTACAATCTGACCAAGGTCACCCATTGGCTTCAAATGCCTCTTATCATCTTCCTCGCGGAAAGGAACAACAACTTGGGTGCCCATCTTTCCTTGAAATTATGAAAAGGATGAATATATATCCCGAGTTCTAGTGAGCAATGTTGCGGTACTCACCAAGCTTGGACACTACGTATCGCCCAAGGAAGCCAGTTGATCCAAAGACGGTAACAACATGACCACTAACAGCACTGTATCCAGGAGTGCCCGAGGAAATATTAGGTCTGCCAGCGACGGGAGTGACCAGGTCGTGGATGGCCCGCTTCATACAAGTCAATTTTAAGTCAGATAGAAAAGACGGTGGCAAGGTTCGCACCTTTCCTGCTGAGCCTGCTATGCGCTGAATGCGCAGCAAATTAGAGGACGAGGAGAGCATCCCAAGGTGGATTGAACAGTTACACTGAACGAAAGACGTTGGGAGGAGGTCGCCGGGCGTCGGATTTCCACGTGGCGGGGTCTGTAAACTGCCCGAGTCCTCCTTTGCCTGCAACTCTCATCGTTCTATATTTCTAGACCTCGCTATGGTCCAGGTGCGAGATCGTCGACTCTCTATTGTTACACAAGTCCTAATTTCGCGTCTCCAGGGGAAAACAAAAGGATTACAGAGTAAGGCCTCTTCTTCCCGTCATGCCCAAAAAGCCGCGGCGAATACGAAGAAAGGCCAACGGCACATTGCCCCCAAAAAGCTTGCCCTGGTCAAGCAAGCAAGTATGAAGCAGGTACGATTCCATTGATAGTGTAATAGGGCTATGCTTGACCGATATTATCTATTAGTCGCTTACTGCTAAAATCAATCGCTCGATCGAGACGCAGGTGGTCAGTGCCGCATCTTCTGGAAAGCTCACGATCATGAAAAGTTCTACCGACGAGTGCGTCTATCATTTGGTTCTCTATGCATGCTGTGTTAATTTCTTTATCAGGGGATCATCTACAAAACCTTTAGGCAAAGCTCGGAAACCTTAGACTTGAAGTTCTGATCGACACATCGTGGTAGTCTCGAGTTGTTACTCGGTCAGTACTTATCGCCTAATCTTCCTCAAGCGCCCATCTAATCTCCTTCCAGGACACGCTTCCGACAGAAGGTTGTGGGCGGGGTTGACTCACCTCCGATATGCATCAGTGACGGTGTCCACTACATCTATTGTGCGCGGCAACATCGAGCGTACCAAGCGTGATCTTACCGGTTTGAAACACACTCGGTGCCAGCTCTCATGTCAATCTTTTGTACACCTGTTGCGCGTTCATAATAACCCATTCGGAGCCTTGCATCAAATTTAACCATGACAATTGTGACTTCGTTGCTATTTCGTGCCTATTTCGTCAATGAGTGTGCGGTAGAGTGTAAGATGGATGGTGGTACAACAATGCGAGGGAATGGTAGACGTAAGTAAACACACGCGATGCTAAGATACAGGAAACTATGCGAGGGTGATATGAAAAACACGAGTACATCAGTGAAACGGTAAGAAAAACAACTGTAGTTCGGGGGCGGGAAGTGTATGATGGCAAACGGGGATCGACCGAGGTTAGTAAAAATATAGAAGGTAAGGTAAACCGCTTTTGATGATGGGGAAAATGCAAGGGGATATGGAGGGAATAGTGTGCGCAGTAAGAACGAGTGAGATGTGCGTGAAAGGGGTATCGGTTTAAAAGTTCGGTTCGTATGGTAACCCACTGCTGGCTTGTACGAGTCTGCGTGAAACGTGCAAGAGGGCATCGCGTTCCGCCTCAGTGACGAAGTCGTCCGATTGATTGGCTATGAAATTGCGAAGCGTTGTGATAGCATCCTCCGCATCCTGCAGTGTCAAGCCGCCCGGAGGTTGATTGACTTGAAGAAGAATCGATGGAGGTTGTGATGGTGGGAGAAGCTGATAAGAATGCTGCGATGTAGGAACAGCAGGAGGCTCTGGGGAGTCTTCCGATTCGGGATCGCCGAACGAGGGCTGCGCCATGATGCGCACAACCCCTTCGCTTTCAGAGTCCTCGTCGATCTGGAGGCCTTCTAGGCCTTTCGTCATGACACCCCGGCGAATAGCTGCTCGAGACTTGAAGTTATCTACCCAGCCCGAACTGGCTTTAAACCGTTCCGGTGCCACTGATTGCTCCTCGGCGACCTTTTTAGCAATGCCACGAATGAACGAATCACTGAGGATCGTCCCTCCCTGGCTAGCAGCCCAGAGTTTGTGTACAAGGGCCTTTTCAATTTTGGGGAATTTTGATGGCCTTGAATTATGTCAGCGAGGGAACAACGTCTAGAGGCGTTGGAAAGCATACCTGTGTTTGGCCACCCGATGGCTGTTGACGTCCGCAACAGCTAACCAAGTCTCCTTGTTCTTGAGAATTTTACTGACGGTGCTGCGCTCTACATCAAATAACTTGGCGAGTTGTTCTTGCTTCCAGTCGGGATTGTCCAGATGCATTTGGCACATCCGCTTGCGATCCCCGTTGCAGAGACGCATCTTTCGCCCTTTGGTACGAGGCTCATCGGATGAGATGGCGTGCGAATAGGGAAGAGACATTTGCGAGTTCTGGGTCGAGTGTGAAGATGATAGAGAGGTCAATGCAGAGCCCACGCTGCCAGTGGGAGATACAGAGCGGACGTCGGATGTAGACGTCGAGCGCGAACGAGTATGCGACGAAGGCGTGTGGCTCCACTGGTCATAGTTGTGCTCCTGATTGGAGCTGTCCATTGATTGATGGTACGTGTCTTGCGTGTGCACAAGGTTCAGATGGGTAGACTGGGGCTGGAAATGGTGTCCTTCCTGGTTGGAGCCAGGCGTTTGGGGACGCGATGCCGGAGCAGATGGGGCATTATAAATCAATGAAAGACCTCCATTGGACTGAAGAAGCAGTCTAGTCAGCAGGAGAATATAGAAAACGCGAGAACTCTACGCACTTGGTGTTCACGATTGCTTCGTCCTATTGGCAAATGCTGGGTAGCGTGAGCACGTGCTTTACGGCGCGAAATGTTTCCTCGAGAGGGGCCCGAGCTGCCTTCTATTTGAGGTGTGTAATCGAAGTATTCGCCGCTGCGGCCGGCGGCCATTGGTGGTGACATATGACCAGCACTGTAACTGCCAAATGGAGGGTCGGAGGAGATGCGGGTAGGGGTATAGTCGACGAGATTGGGTGATTGATTCAACATCGAGTAGATCTGCGAGGCGGTTGCGGCCGTTGAGTCGGAAGACTGATGCCAGTGGGAGTCCGAGATACTGTTCGTGAGGTGAGAGAGGTTGGACATGCTGCGAGGTATGGCAGACGGGGACGAGTAGGAGCCGAGGAACTGAGGCTGAACTTGCATTGATCAGAGAGACTGGCTCGTCTGTAAGATGGTAGATGGCCGAATATTGGGCTTTAGAGGGGAGCTTCAGATGGAGCCAACCCAGCCGAAGTCTTATACAACTGTGAACGGAGGTGATACCGGAAAGGGGTGAATTCCACTTTTAGACTCCGTTCTTGTCTTACGACAACTGCAACTGTCAACCTTGTTCTCCTTGTCCTTCCTCCATCCCCTGGACTCTGTGTCTAACTACCAATACACAAGAATCGACGCATCTCGTTGCCAACACCAACCCGTTCAGCGCAAATACAAGGAACCACAAGCGCCTACAACTTGAACAAACCCGATGTCCTTTTTTGTTTTTTTCTGCTCGCGTGGCAACTGTCATTCCCATTTGTTCTCACTTCGGTTGATGTGTACCTAAATGGATCGGGAAACGCATCTCCCCAGGCCACTCTTCCGGAAAGATGTCAAAACGCGTGTAATTGGATACAACGCACGCTCATCGGCTTACCACCGAACACGAGGCTCTGGCCTGGCAGGCTCCCAGTTCTGATTGGCCGGCGGAGATTCCCAGGGACCATCATCTGAGAAAGGAGGTTCCCAAAAACGCCTGCATTTACGCGGGACGG
Source organism: Athelia sp. TMB (assembly GCA_014898675.1). Taxonomy (NCBI): domain Eukaryota; kingdom Fungi; phylum Basidiomycota; class Agaricomycetes; order Atheliales; family Atheliaceae; genus Athelia; species Athelia sp. TMB. The sequence continues at coordinate 17,621 of JACXVL010000012.1, read as the reverse complement.
TGTCGCTGCTTGCCTCATCTTGGTCGCATCACCGAAGCTTGCTTGGCCCGTTCCTGTGTGGGAATTTTATATAGGTCACCTGGTTCGCACGACGGCAACGCCTCGCGCACTGTGCCGCAACTTAATGACAGGAACGTCTCATGACTCTAAAACTAAATGTAGTCTATTCGTGAAATACTGCGATCGGCGTCATCACGGTCCCCAATCATTCAAAGTAGCGATGCCAAACCTCATCCGATGCACCAACGGCAGTACCTTTCCGGAAATGAAAATCTCGTGTATCTGGATCTTGCCTGATGCTGCCGGTGATCATAATCGATGGCGTCGAGGAGTCACATGCATCTGATAACTTGGTCCTTTGGGTCAGCGATTCCTCCATTGCCCCCCCTCCGCTGGTGCATCGTGTCCAGCAATCGTCGGCGATGGTCAATCTGTCAGTATTCGAAGATTCATCTACACTTCGATATCTTGAACTTTATCAATTTGTCGCCCTTTTGGGAGCTAACTAGCCTCAACCCTCCTCTCCTTCGGGCTAATCTTCGATTCACATCAAACTCATCGCTTTTCGCCGCGGGATCGGATGTCTCTCTTTGCGCTCCGCTCTTCTGCCGATCCTCGCTTTTCTATCTGATTCTGACTTACAAGCTTTTCGCGTCATCGAATGTCACGATGCACTATATCTCTAACCCCCCGACGAGCGGGGTAAATTAAAAACACGCCCCCTTCTATATCAGAACGATCCCAGCCTTCTCACACTCCCTCGGTCTAATGCTTTGTACAGAAAGTACCGGCAGTGGAGCATACAGGACCGCCATTGACACCAGATCGCCGACTCAACGCCCAAGATCCGGACAGTCATCTCAGTATTTGTTGGGGAAGATATTGGTAAAAACTTGGTCTCGAGGGGCAATGTTTCCTCGTCTGCTGATCAGCCAGTTGATATTGGATGTCGAAATCCTCATGGACCAACAAAT
>JACXVL010000012.1:0-13593 GCA_014898675.1 Athelia sp. TMB | reverse complement strand
GATGCATCGAAGACATCGAAGCTGGTCGCCTGCCAGAATGGTCATCTCTCCCAGCACCGTCGATTGCGATCGACTACTGGCGCCTGAAGCCAAATGCAAACATGCTCGACGTCATATATGCCGTGCGCTCTGACGAGTCTACGCACCGCTTCGTGAATCATAGCTTCGCGAATCTGGATGTGCAAAATGACATCAACCCATTTGCGCTGAGGGAACCAGATATGCATGTGAAGGGCAAGAAGCCGGGGTAAGTGGCTTGCTTTGTACTGATGGCAACTTTGAAGGCTTATTATGACTGGCGCAGATTTGAAAGGTCTGAAGCAGAGAAGTACGTGCAGGAGAGCCATCAGATACTGGAACAACGTCAACAGGCACACAACACATCAAACTAGCGTACGAACCTGCCTATCGGATGATATTTTTGCAGGTTGCAGGGTTGGGGACTCTGAATCGTATTTATGTGTACCTTAGGCTTGGTCCATTTGTTTTAAGTGGCACGCGTTTTCGTTACTTATGGTTGAGCTATATATGCTACTAGTATCAGCTTAATTTTACTTCTGCAAGATAATATCTACTATCTCCTCGCCACGACTAGTACTGTCTTCTGGGGCGGTTGATGTTCGCAATCATGGGTAATTAACACTAAAACGGCCGAGGACCGTAAAGCAGAAGGTGTCACTGTCAGGTGACTTCCGAAGTTATACCCTACTTTGATGTCGACCTCCCAGCTGAATCTGGTCGGGGCTCATGGCGGCCCAACTGGGCTGGACAGCCCAGGCATCCATCGGCGCTTCTTTCTGGGCCCCATGCCCGAGAAAGTGGTGTTGCTCACTGAGGCACAGGCACATCCAAAGAAGAAACGCGTCGGCTGGTTACAGCGCTCAACCTCTGCGCCCGGAGATGATGACGAAGCTGAAGATACGAGCCGATTATCTGCGGCGATTCAGGAGCATGCATTTGAATTCTTTCTCCGGCAAGGTGGACACGAGGAAGACTGGGGAGAGGAAGAGCAAGAGAGCATACGCAAGGAGATGCTTAAACGATGGACAGAGAGTCAATGGGGCAGAGCTTGGAAACGGAGGAAAGCACAAGGCAAAGATCAGCAACCAGCGTCTACTGGCCGCAGCTGGGTTGGTGGCACTTTTGAAATAGGGAACTTCCTCAGCTTGGGGGTCAATGTCTTGGACGTTGCGCTGCTGGGTGGATCGCGATACTCTGCCGCGTCTACCAAGAGACCGGGTTCTTCGACCAGGCCAAGTTTTACATCACATTTAGGCTCATCCATGCCCCAGTCCCAACTGCCTTCTACTTCTGCCGTCGTTGGTGAGACAGTCGGCACGGTACCCATCGAACTTCGTTCACCAGCTTCGCCGCAACCTGTGCCTTTGCCATCCGCCGAGGCCGAATCTAGCCGTGTCTCTAGAGCTGATGCTGACATTGACTCGCCTGCTCAATTGAGCACATCCTCTACCACAGCTTTACTTGGTGAAAATAGTTTGTCGACCTCAGCACGCAACGCACCAGTAGCAGTTTCCAAGCGAGCCATCCTCAAGTCAGCAGCAACACTCCCGGCTCAAGCTGAGATCAACGGAACGCAGGCCCCTTCTGCGATATTACCAGCCATAAACACGCGTCTAGGAAAGACAGTACATTATACTGACTCTCCTGTCTACGACGGCCCTGCACCGCCAGGAGAAGTTCTAGCTCGCACGGGGAGTGCGGTAGATGATACAAGCGCGGGAGCCGCTGATGCGGCTGCACCTGGCGAGATCCTCTGGGGAGATGTGGTTATGCGAGGTATGATTGCCTTTCAATCATTGAAAATGCGATTGACGTGACCTTGCAGATAGAATGCTGGTCAGAGCTAGTTACAGCCACTCTGAAACCTTGGGAAACTGCTTCGATGAAAAACAAAATCGCACGACTAGTCATCTCCGCTATGAAGATTGGAGCGAGGTCATGACGGTGTGGCGCAAAGATCGTCTCGAGTTATATGAGGACTATTCTATGCCATTCAAAGAACGCATAATGGGGCACAAACATCTGGCATTCATAATTCCCCTCAAAACCAGAACTAGACTCTCGCTCTACTCCTTTGTGGATCTCACGTTTTGTATCACTTGCCCGCCGTGTCCTGTCAGCGACAGTGCAAACAGCGCGCGCTCGCTTTTTCATCGATCCAAAGAGGGCACTAATATATTTGTCTTCAAGCTGAAAAGCCGGAGTCGAGCCCAAGACTGGATGTGGGCCTTGTGGTTAGTTAGCCATTCAGTTCAAGCCAGCAATCAATGACGTATTCCTCATTTTAGGCGACACTTGGGCGGCGAAGTACCACCGTATATCGAAATTCGTTGCCCAGCAATGGAGTCGCGGGTGAAGATCGATCTGCCCTCTGCCTTAATGCTCGGCGATGAAAGTGGCATGGCCACGTTCACCCGTCAGACCGTAATCGAGCTTTGTCGCGAAGTACTCAAGAACTACCGTGATTGGGAATTGATCATTGAACGTGAAGTCAATGCGGGAAAACACTTGGAGCTTGCTTGGCGAACGGATACTACCCTGGATTGGGTGTGGCTCGATGAAGACATTGAGGAGCATCGAAGGGGTTGCGCTGTTTTGTGGGGTCTCTCTTTAAAACATGTGAGATTAATTATAATTTGCAAATGCACTTTGGCTGACCCTGGTGACCTAGTCTCCAAAGGCGCCTCATCTGGAGATTCGTCTAGGCGAGCATCGTCAAGCGACTGTCTCCATGCGAAATGGTAGCAAATTGCACGAGCCTCCCGCGATAGAGGGATACCTGGATCGCATCAAGCCGAATACTCAAAGCAAGGAACCAATTTACATGGCTTCGCACGACGGGTATATCTTTTCCCTGGCTCCGTCGAATGCAAACCCGCCATCTCCTCCCGGACTCCATCCCCCGAAGGAAACTACGGAGACGCTGAGAGAAACCGAGGTCAGACGTGGCGTACAGCAGGTGATGCATGCGATGGGAGTCTGTGACGTGCGAGCTATATTGACTGTTCGGAGAGCTTTCCATCAAGTCGCTCAACAATCGCATACCGTTCACGACACCGTTCCCGCCCCAAACGGTTCAGGCTCTCAAGATCAAAATTTGGATTGGCTGGGTACTTGGGATGTAGAAACGAATGCCGACGATGAGCACGATATTGGAGGGGATGAAGGCCTTTCCAGAAGTACGGACAAACCGAAGCTGAAGATGCAACGCTCATTCGAACTACTGCTCAAAAGCGGTCGTGTCATCCGCTTCGAGGTCAGTCCAGCTTTGGTCTTTCGTATGATACATTCTCATTGTCTGCAGGCATATTCATGCCGAGTGGCATTAGAGTGGATACAAAGGCTGCGTGACCTGGTGGTGTATTGGAAACAGAGGCACCGTGCGGACGCGCGGGAGGAGATGGATCTGTCCACAGCTAGCAGTCAACGGCCTCGTCTGACCCCTCACTTGCTTGTCAAGCCAGAAGCGCAAGAAGCGGCCCGTGATGCATCTCCGGATCTGGAGGGAGCTTTGCCAGCGCTTAACTCTTTGTACAGTTGGTGCGTGTTAGACGGATGCAAAGCTGTCCTGAAAACTGGGAAATTGCACACCCGGAAAGGCCTGCATGGTTATTACAAGTGCGTGTTCCGTGGATACTCACGACTGCCAACCTTGATTGACCTTGTGTGCTCCACAGAAACGTTCAGCTCTTCTTGGTTTCTGGGCACCTGATTCGATATCGGATCACCCCGAAGTCATCGCTTCACCGCCGACAATACAAAGCAATCAATTTGCTTGACGCTTATGTGACCTCAGGCTACTTTGCTGCTCTGAAGCTGCCCCGAGGACAGTATGATCCCCAGGATCCGAGTGTTCCGCGCCGGTATCAAGACGGGCTCGAAGCCGACGATCTTGAAGAAGATATGCTTTTCATCGTGTGGTACCGTCCTCACGCCCCCGCAGTGGACGACATAGCGCCTCCCCCGGATCTCAATGCATCTAGCACTGTGTCAGCGCTGTCAGCTAAGCGAAAGCTTGTCATATTCAAGACCAGGAGTAAGTTGGAGAGGGACGCATGGTGTTGGGCCATCAATTCTGAGATTGAGAAACTTATACGAGCTGGAAGGGACAGGGAAGAGAAGTTGAGGCAGACAGGCGGACTCGTCAAAATATAGCACATACACCGGACTTTTGGATATACCACTCAAGGACTATAGCATATCGCTGCCAATGCATTTCATTATTACGACGAGACTCAGACAGGTCATGGGGAGCGGAAAGTGCATGAGATTAAGCTTGAATTATGACTATAATTGAGTTCTAAACGATGCTCTATTTCTTGGGCTTCTTCGCTATGAGGTCTGTGAGAAAGATATGCTACCGGTACGCGCAGGTTTGACATACCTCCATATTTGCTTCGCTTCTTCATTCTGTTAACCACACCTCCGAAATCGATTGCTCCACGAACAAGCTTGTACCTAAGCAAATCATTAGGCGCGGTTCAGCCAGACAGTCACTACGACGCTCACCTAACACCAGGAAGATCCTGTGTACGACCACCTCTGACCAGAACTACGCTGTGCTCCTGCAAATTGTGCCCTTCTCCCTGAATGTACGCCATGGTTTGCTTCCCAGTGGTAAGCTTGACACGGGCAACCTTCCGCTTGGCCGAGTTGGGCTTCTTCGGCTTCATGATGAAGATTTGGGAGATGACCCCTTTACGCTGTGGGCCATCTTCAAGTAAGGGCGCGTTGATCTTGAACCGCTTTTTCGGCTTTGGTTTGTTGCGAAGAGACTGGTTCAGAGTCCTTGCAACGGATGGTGAAGCATGGAATGACCGTGATTGGAGGAGAAAAGATGCGCTCAAAGTAGTTGAGCTGCGAGGAGATATATATGATGGTCTAGGCAATGTTGAGCCTAGTGTTCTAGGTATTCTGTGCAGTGCCCGGACTGCAGAGAATATGGATGCCATAGTTTTGGTGTGGAAGACAGCGCAGACTCGGAACCAGACTTAGCCATTGATTCCGACGCCACATCCCCACGAGCAAACCTGCCCTAAAGTTAACTGGCGGAGCGAACGCGTTGATGTGCACCCGCCCTCCTGTCCCTCCTCTCACTGCTAATTATGCCTGTTGCAACCTCCTCCCGTCGAAAAACAAATGGCCACTCGCGCAGGGAACCCTCTTCAGATGGCATCGAAGACGCGGCACCTACTCAAGAGGCTGCAGACGATGATGTGGACGACGAAGCCGACGAGGAAGAACAACCAAGCCGTTCGGCGCGTGTGAAGAAGGAGAAAAAGGGCGGACGCTCTGCCCGAAAGCCTGCAGTAGAGAAAGACGGAGACGACGACGACGACGATCGCATTGATGTGAACAATTTTCCGGACCAGCCATTGTCCAAAGAGAGCGCTACCGCTATTTCTGGCACCATCAAAGACTGGGAAATGATCAAAACAAAAACCCAGCAGACGGCGCAATTCATGGAGTCCATTGGCGTCTCTGTGGCGGATCTTATGGAAGCAGATGAAGCCGAGAAAGTGCGTAAGAGTCAGCGTGTTGTCAAGTTCTTCTAGACCAATCACTTTACAGTGCCTAGCTGAGCTAGATACTGTCATGAGAGAAGTATTGGATCTCGACGCAGAGATGGCAGCCAACACAACCACAGTCAACGAGATCTATCAGAACTTGATGTCGGGAGGGAAAATTGTAGGATCATCTATTGTTGTCTCGTACACAGCTTACCAAGTTCAAAATACAGGAGAGTCCCATTGAAGTCTATGAAAAAGCAGTGAAAAAGAAGATAAATGACTACCGTAGCAAGACAGCACGTCAAAAGTATGCCAAATTAGAAGCATATCAGCGCTTTCGTCAAGGCATATATGTTCGTGGTCCCTGATCATATGAGTGTAATAAATGACTGAACATTACATGCAGGAAGCCCAGCATCCCGGTGAAAATATTCCTCCCATGGCAGATTTCCTTCCCAGAGGTGCGCATCTCAATAACCCCTCTCTGCTCAAACTGCCACTCACTGCCAGAGTCAGAGGAAGCAGATGCAAGCGACGACGACGACGATCTCGAGATTGGCGGTGTCACTCAATTGTACACGTGCCCCTTGTCTCTAACCATGCTCATCAAGCCTATGACATCGTGAGCATTTCGTGTCCCTCTGAGTATCTGGTCCACTTACATTCTGTTAGCAAAATTTGCGGCCATTCGTTCTCCGAGCAAGCGATTCGTGAATTCATGAAGGATGGTCGGGGACAGAAACTGGTGTGTCCCGCTTCGGGATGCAACAAACCGATTTCGATGGGAGACCTGGAGTATGACAAGGCACTGGAGAAGAAGGCGAAATTGGCCGAGCGTCGTGCGCAGAGACAACATGAGAACAGCGATGATGATGAGGTCATTGAGTAGCGTCTGAATTATCCTAAGCTTGCGTTTTATTGGCCTTTCATGGTATTTTCGTGTAATATTACAAATATTTCTGCATCTCCTAAAATCGCCCAAATCATAGGTGAAACAAGGAGAGTGCTGACTTTAAACAACAGACGTGGAAGGAAGTCCTGGAGTCCCTGGAATGGTTTTGAGCGGAGTGGACAGGGGCGCCGCTGACCTGCAGCGACGATACTCGCGCTCAGCACGTAGAGCCTCCTGATACACATCCTCGCTCTGTGTGTGCTCCATCAGCCAGTTCAAACTATTCGCGTCAAGCTCGTCACCAAGCTCATGGACGTCTAGCTTCTCCTCATGTTCCATCAGACCCTTAGGACTCGTACCCAGAAGCAAACCGCGCCATACATCTCCCATCATGTCTGACAGCGCGGTCTTGAAAGGCGAGCGTGTGGTGAAACAAGGGATGACTGTAGTGGCGATGTATACGATGACCACCAATGCACAGACGATGGAAATGAATATGGCGATAGCTTGGTTATGTTGCCAAAGGAAGTCGACGAGGCCTGTACAGAAGAATATCAGGGCCGTATACAACAGAATAGGTTGCAGGCCAATGATTTCGTGGATGTAATATTTCTTCATCCCTTGGTATCGCTGCGAGTAAATCAGCGTGGAAGGCACTTGGGGTAAGTACCGAAGACTCACGTATTGCCTAAGTCTGCATGCATTGATGAGCTCTTCTGAAGAGCTGTTGGCAGATCCTGCAAACGCAAGCTCAACCTTTGGCAACTGTTAGCAAATTTCCTTCAGCCAAGGCTGAACCGCAGACGCACCCCATAACCATCCAGCCACTGCTTGCAGTGAATAGAAAATAAGGCCGCAACGAGACTCATCATGAGGCTGCCGAACCACATGCAATTGACGCGCACTTTCCATCCACCAGGCCCGAAAGCAGAGAGCGGTGGGGCAGAAGGGTTTTCCGACTTGAGAAGTTTATATGTCTCAACGATGAATGGGGTTACAATGGCACTAAATATGCCAGACTGTATAAACCTTCAGTACAAATCATTGTGTTGGTCAGAAAGAACATACAAAAATGAGCCTGACATCCATACTCTTATGCAGAGTAGTAATCCAATAGTGATCATATTCCTTGGCTTCGGAGGCATATATCTTCCATATGTTATGCAAGGCGCTGACATCGCGTTCATCGGGTGGGATGTTCGTATGGACGAATATTTGGTTAGTCGTTGTAACCTGACAGACGGTTTAGTGAGTATGGTCAGTACCGCAAGGCTTCAGGAAGAGCATCACCAAACGGCTGACGGAACGACGCTGACAATTGCATGAGCGATGCTTCGAGTGGCACACAAATGCTATGACGCACAGGAAAGTAGCTCGACTGGTTTCTGGAATTCTCAGGCGAAGCGGATGACTGTCAATGCATTTAGCTAACGAGTGTTGAGCGCGAAACCCACAAACGTACTCTTCGGAAGTGAGTCGAACGGCGGATAGGAGGCCTTCTGGTCTCCCGAGGGGTTGTGGGCGAGGGCGGCGAAGTGTAGCCTAACTCTGGCTCCTAATAACCAGCTAGTTGAGTAACGTTGCCTCATTTCCTGGCAGCAGAGCGCACATCGGTTATCGGCCCTCCCATGACAGTCTTGCCAGCCGAATCTCCAAAGTACTGCCACGGAACACTCTCTCTGATTGTCTGGAGACTCCTTCGAATGCTCCCAGCACCATGACGGTTCTGCAAGAGTGACTCTGGATCTCTAAAGACGGTCGAATCAGAGCTGTCCAAAGATAGAGGGATCATCGTGAGGGGATTAGGATGAGTTATGATTCGTTATCGTCCACGGTATATGTGTTCACAGCCAGTACAGCATGCCACCCCGATACAGTTTGATAGAAGCTTGACCGTGAGCGCTTGAGCGGTTAGTTGTTCTAGGCCTTCCGCAATTTCTGTGAGCGTCTGTAAATACTTGGAATGTATTGTCCCCCCATTAGACCAGCTTGCAGTAGACACGGATAGGAATGTGTCATAGATATACCCGATAGTCGTTGCACGCTCTCAGGTGGAATTCTCGACTGATCAGTAACGAGGTGCAAGTTCTAGACGGTTGCCGATCCCGCGAATCGGACTATCCGCGCTTGCTGAGGGTTGCTGTATTGTGATTAATTTCTGGAATGGCCTGGAAGTGCACAAATTTAAGAGTTCCGTGGTTAAAATAGAGTATCACAGATTGCAATGCACAGCCGGAGGTCTGAGAAAACATTTGCGAGGCCAGATACAGCATGGTGGGAGTCAGTTGAAAAGAGTTTAGGGCGTGGGCGACGAGGTTGGCGGGATTCGGAAAACTCCGGCGCATGGTGGAATTTTAGAACGCCCTTGCACCGTGACGGTCGACCTCCACTCATTGCAAAACCCGGTCTGAATATGCTATCTCTGCTGCGCGCGGCGCGCTCTCCGCGCCCTCTTCTTCAAACCTCACGCTGTGCTGCATATGCGCGCTACTTTGCAACCGAAATTTCCGACAGCGCATCGCGCGACGGTGCTGTGGACGCGCAGGCGACGAACACATCTGCAGCAAAAGAGGTTGTTCCCGAGCTCGAGATAGACGAGCAGCAAGACCTATATGACAGGCCGCAGAGGCCCCCACATGGCGTGACCATTGACCCAAACCATGGCCTCTACGCGTTCTTCAGGGCGTTCCAACAGCCAGATGGTCAATGGGAACGGTTGACCGCGCAGCCCAAGTCAGCAGAAGATGGGTACTCAGGTGTGTATATTTACCACCCTCTTTCTATCATAGACTGACTAGAAATTGATTCTTCTAGGTCGATCGTGGAGTGCGGCTGAATTGCGACGTAAGAGTTTTAAAGACCTGCATACGCTCTGGTACGTTCTCGTGCGGGAACGCAACCTGCTCGCGACGCAGAAAGAGGAGTTGAGGAGGCTGGGTGTTATAAGCATTGGAGAACGGACAGATTTACCTTGGCGAACGCATCAGGTAAGCCTCTGCCTCGGAAAGCTTGTAATGCCAACAACCTAAGCAATATCTACAGTGCCGGAAGTCCATGGCTCGCATTAAGTATATTATCAACGAGCGAAGGCTCGCGTATGAGGGTGCCGTGGAACTTTTCGCACAGGACAAGGCGTTCGCAAAAATCGGCGCGTTGGCGCCGCTCGCGAAGGAAACGAAGACAAGGGGCAGAATGACACCCAGCCGCAAAGCTCGTGCCTCCGCTAAATTGGCGGACGTCCCCACACCGTCACCGTCCACGGCTTCTGTTTCGGCTTAGAGATATACTCTGCTTAATGACCATAATCTATCTGATCAATCACTTGCTTCTCGGGAAATTCGCGAGCGTAATTCTGAAAACCTTGGGGAGGCGCCGTTCCTGCGACTGGACGCCACCATCGCGATTTGTGCACAGGTTTCCCACTCCTTGCAGATCTCCTCGTTTCGCTCAAGTGTAAATGTAGGCATTCCATTGGAAGGTACCATGATCATGAGACCGGACGCCCATCTTAAAGCTTTGAAGGATGGTCCACATGAAACATCTGGCGGCGGCCACAGATCTGAAGGTTGTCTTTGCTTAAACTGGGTTCACACTTTGAAAACGGCGACACAAGTCGGAGGTATATCGGTTATCCGGCTACAAATCGAAGTTCCAACCAACGAGGCAGAACCATACTCTAGCATACTGCTTATAGTTATCAAATTCAGCGCTCGGATGGATGCTTTGAGGGGCCTTTTGCAACGCGCATAGCATGCGACCAGTTGCCCGGCTGGTGGTACAGTTGAAAGCGCGGGAGTAAGAAGGGCATCCGATATCTCGGAGTCGACCTTTTGTAGCCATGACTGGGGCTGCGAGATGCCACGGTTGATAGGTACATTGTGGGGTGGGTTGCGCAGCCGCTCATGCCCGCGAGGTGGCGTCATTGAGAGAGTATATCATACATAAGCTCTTCCACGCTAGTTTCATATCGGCGCTGAGCAGTCAGTGGCGCCGATAAACTTGACGGTCGATCGATAAAGAGGAGTAAGAACAAAGCATAGCAGCGCTATCTGCCTTCATCATGCTCGTGCGACCGAAGCGAAGGCGAACTTTAGTGGAGCGCATGACCACCCCCCCCTGGATTCATATCCGAGTCATCCGAAGATGCCCAGCGGCAGGCGAAGAGAAGATGATATGAGGTTCTTCCGTATGGATGAGGCTGTTCGACTGATCGCCTCGTGCCTCTCCGCGGGCCACCGGACGGATGCCGGGATGCGTGTTTTTCGTAGCCCATATACGGTATATGCAACAAGGTCCCGGGAGATCCGCTATTGCAGATGAGATTTGGAGGCAGATCAGAGATGGGCATTTGCTCGATTCGAGCAAGTTCCTAGAGGCGCGTAATAAGGAGTAATAGCGCGCCGCCACGGGTCGTGGATCGCGTTGGTACCGCATCGTCAACTATGATTATAGCCACGTAAATACCACAGGAGCTTGCAGAAGAACGAAAGCAGTCATCACGAGGCGTTTCGAGGTTGGGCAGCGGTCTGCTGCCACTGACGCATCTGTGCGCTAACCCAGCAATCACGGACGCCCGGGTCCTCAAGCCCCTCTAGTTGCCTGCGTCCTTTCCGGAGGAGATGCTCAATGGCAGCTACATCTCTTCCCGAGACTGAAGATGCCTGGGTGCGAAATGAGTGTTGAACGAATAGGAGAAATTTAGGCTGTGTTGCTGGTGGTTTCGTGCGGACCATTCGTAGGGCTCTGAGTGCTGCGAGTCAACAGCCTTTTCAGCCACGCAGTATGGTCTCTTACCTTCGGTATAGTGCAAGCACTTCACGTTGAAGGCCCGAACGTCGAGCTGACATGGTCGTCGAGGCTTAGAAAATCAGTCGCCAATTCAATGATCGGCAAATGTCGGTCGCGCTCGATCGGTAACCAAGTTTGGCACGGTGAATAAAATCCGTCTATTTGCCGCCGGCCCGTCTAACTCCTTTGCTCATCGTCTGTCACGACGAGCTCGACACATTCATGAACTAGTCCGTCTTCACGCACCCTTGCAATGGTATCGAGATATCTGCTCACTCAGGCTCCATTCCTGAGGACGCTGCGGCTTCGCTCAACATGGCATCACGCTCGCTCAATGGCAACTATTCTTGGGTCCACACCAGAGGCAGCGGGCTCTGCTGACCCAGCAGCATACTGCAGGGACCTCGTGCAGAAGCATGACTACGAATCATTCCTTACTTCTCATTTCTACCCGAGAGAAGTGCAAGGTGGCTATTTTGCCCTGAAGGCTTTCTATGTGAGTTGGCCTTGAACCCAGACTAAGCGCATTTGGAACTCAACAGGAATCATACAGGTAGAGCTAGCGATGATACAGGATACTGTTTCGAATCCTATGCTAGGAAAGATGAGGATGCAGTTCTGGAGAGACACCGTCAAGCAGATAAATGAGGTAGGTCTGCCCCAGTTGTAGAAGTTACGGTGCAATCTTGAATTTTTCTTGCAGGGTAAACCCCCAAGACATCCTATAGCGCTGGCATTGTTTGAAGCGTCGCGAAGTGGAAACATCCCAGCTTACCATTTAAAGCGCATCATAGATGCACGCGTATGTATTACTTTCCGGCTGCTCCTTGTGATGCATACTGAACCTTCCTCAGGACGAAGAAATACAGGCACCACCTCATCTCACTACAGACACCCTCACATCTCATGCAGAGTCAACCTCTTCCACACTGCTATATGCGCTCCTATCCTACCTCTCCATCCCTTCGTCCTCGCTCTCACATGCCGCCTCTCATATTGGGGTCGCTCAAACATTCGCCACTCTTCTTCGCGCCCTGCCATTTCACGCTGCCAGGGGTCGAATGGTCATCCCAGCAGAGATCACTGCGAAACACAAAGTGAATCAGCAAGATGTTTTCAGGGCCGCCACACAGGGCAAGGGCAAAGGCACACTGCCGGTAACAGGGTTAGAGGATGCCGTGTTTGAGTTTGCTACGGTGGCCAACGATCACACCATAACGGCGAGAGATATGCTCAAGGAGACGGGAGGCCAGGTGCCTGCGGAGGCCATGCCGATATTCCTCACTGCGGTACGTTCGTGTCCTCCTCGCACCAGATTATGTCAATGACTGCGTTCCTAGGTCCCTGTTGTCCATTTCCTGACAAAACTGGAGGCGGCTAACTTTGACCCGTTCCACCCCTCGTTGCTATCTAGAGATTGGAAACTGCCCTGGCATGTCTGGAAAAGTCATTATCAAAAAACTTTCTAATTTTGATTACTTACAAATAATATTGCACTGCTCATTCTTACAGGCGATTCGTCGGCCCGGATTTCAGGCGTGTCGTGCTGCGACGCGTCAACAATGAATTGCGGAATGAAGTCGCGTCGTGTAGCCCCAACGCCTTTGAACCTGCCACTTGGCGTTCATTTCGTAGTGTGGATCAAGCTGATGCTGATGGTAGTGCAAACTTTTGTCAAAGATGCTACATCATTACTTCTCCCAATGCCACATCTGTCATTTTGTGTGCGGAGCACACTTTGTTGCTCATGGCCCCGCAAGCATCGGGAGGCTGAAGGCATATAATGCGATGCAAGTTTTTGCTCGCTTGTCCCCTGCGCACCCTGAGCCTTCCTTTTTGTTCGAAGAATTTAAGGTTGCGTGGCGATCTCGGCCCTTTCGAGCCCTCTCGTAAATATTAGCAGTCTCCGAGACCGAGCCGCAGGTTGCCGCCACACCGAGACTCCGCCCGTCGGAGTCCTTTCTCTCTTGGGTCCTACCACCATCTTCCTACACCCGGCAGTCTTCTTTTTTCACCCCCTCGGAATCGTTGCTCGTTTCTCAGGGAGACAGCAGTTTGCGAGTCTTTCCAAGTATCAGGCGCAAGAGCGAACTCGAGGCTCCTCATCCGTACCTTGATTGAAATCGTCGCGATGGAACGTATCTGCGGTGCGTGAGCCTCGCTTTGTTGCATGCCACTGAGCCTTATCGTGTGCTCGAGCAGATGAAATACTGCAGTTGATATTCTTTGAACTCCCAAACCCAACATCGTTCACCCTGGCTTCGAAGCGCTTCCATGCCCTCTCTCAAGACCCCTACGTCCGAGCGCATTATTTCCTCTCCAGATACGGACGCATGGAGGCTATGTACTGGGCTCTTTCCAGAGGGAGAATTTTGACCAATA